>VZTZ01044713.1:268517-316985 GCA_013400955.1 Drymodes brunneopygia | reverse complement strand
GCGGGGCAGCCACGGGACAGACACGGGACAGACACGGGGCGTGAGCATGGAGCACCGGGACAGACATGGGACAGACACAGGACAGACACGTGCCACGAGCACGGTGCCAGGACAGACACGTGCCATGAGCACAGAGCACAGGACACTGCTGGGACAGGGCCAGCCCAGCAGCAGTGCCAGGGTCAGCCAGCCCAGCCTGGGGGAGCTGCAGAAGCAGAGCCAGAGAGGGCCAGGGATGCCAAGTCTGGTTCAGGCTGTAGGTCATAAGCACAAAGCTCCTGGCCTGGAGGTCGAAGCCAAAAGCTTGAACTGCAGGAGTGGCTATCTGTGAGTAATGGCCGTGGACAGAGTCCTTGGCCAATGGAAATGTGCTCCTGCAAACTTTCACCCACCTCCACAGTCTGCACCAGGTGCAAATGCTGCCCTGCAACATTTATAGAGGCCACCTATAGCCATCTAATGACATGCTGTGGTCATTTATCTGCATCCTGAGATCACAGGCTGAGCTCAGAGGGATGGTCGTGGCCAGTGTCACCACCCTCGAGGCCAGCCAGAGGCAGTGGAGGGAGCCCAGAGCTGCAGGACACCACACACAGCACGGGGACCTTCGAAGGCAAATCCCGCAGCTGAGCTCTCCAAATGCTGAGCGCTCCCGCGGAGGGGTGGGCTCTGCACCGGCCGGGACCCGCCCCGAGCCCGTCCTGGCACAAACACCGCCTCGGCTGAGCTCTGCTGACGAGGGACAAGGAATGAGCACCTCTCGGCAGGGAAGGAAAACAAGCGTGTGCTGGGATGAGTCACCGACCTGCTCTGGCACATCTTTCTGGGAAGGATGGGACGGCCCAGTGCTCAGAGAGGCTTTGCAACGGTAACAAAGGGTGTGGCCACCCTGCAATCGGCACCTGAACGTGGGCTGGGCACCTGCACTCAGCCAGGCACAGCCAGGGCACAGGGGCCACGCAGCCCCACACGGGGCCAGCACTCCACTGTTCTGCCAGGACAGGGAAAGGAACCTCTAAAGGGCTGGCATCTCAATAAATCCAGGCTGGGGATAAACTTTGGTGGCATCCTTGCTGCAGCAGGGTCCATTCTTCAGGCTGCCTCCTTTGCTGCATGTTGGCAAAGGAATTGAGGAGTAAGAGCATCAGGAAAATAAACTGGGCTATAAGAAGAGCTACTCTGTGATCAAGTATCACAGAATCACAGAAGGGTGTGGGTGGGAAGGGACCTTAAAACTCATCTTGTCCCACCCCCTGCCACGGGCAGGGACACCTGCCACTATCCCAGGGTGCCCCAGGCACTGCCCAACCTGGCCTTGGACACTTCCAGGATGGGGCAGCCACCACTATGGATGTACAAAATTGTCTTTGTACATGATCCCTAATTGATCCATTGGCTCAGAAGGCTGAAATAGTCTGGAAAAGGGCTGTGAAAAAGGCTGGCCAAGGGCTGCAGAGTCACTGAGCAATGCCCAGCAAAGGTCACAGTGGGACTTAAGGCAGCTTTGTCTGCTCTGACTCTGCAGCTCTGAGATAGTGAAAGATTGATGTGGAACTGGGTGCAGCTGCCCCCAGGAAAGGACACTGGATGGCAGCTTCCACACTGCCAGGCCCCAGCAGCTCGTGGTGACAGCAGGAACAGTCCCCTCTGCTACCCAGAAACTATTCCAGGTGCTAAATCCTGACCAACTGCTCTTGTGAGAAAGTGGCCATTAATAGCTGAAAAATCTACTTAATTAATACCTGAGCCTGACTAATGAGGCATAAAGCACCCTTATGAAAGCCAAGGGCACCTATGGATCCTTGGCACTAAGGAAAACCAGTCCCATCCCTCCTGTGCCATCAGCCCCAGAGTGGCAGCAGAGCACTGGGGACTCTGCTCACCTCCTGCTTGGCAGACTCATCCTGGAAGCAGGTGTGCTGCAGGTAGTAAGCCCCCATGGCCTGGTACTTGTCATCAGAGGAGCACAGGAGCTGGATGGCCTTCTGGATGGTCATGGTGCCAGCATCAATCTCATCACCACAGATCCTGTGTCAAAGAGAAATGCAGAACTGGGTGAGTGCTCAGCCAAAACAGCTATGTCAGGACTGAGAGTTAGTGGAAAGGAATCAATGATAAAATATTATCACATTGCCACATAGAGCACACAGTGCACCTCTAGTGGATTTCTCTGTTTCTAAAAAAGAGATGGTAAAAGATGGAATAGACACAGAGAAAAGCACTAAGGGTAATAAATTCCAGATCCAGTCTACCCACAAGCAAAGGAGACAGAAAATGAAAGCTGGGTTGAAGTGGTGGATGTTTGGTGGTGTCCAAAGTGAAGTTTAATGAACAGAGACCCAGTTCACTGTTCCCCAAATAAAGGAGTGAGTGGACAGGAATGAAAAGTCCACCAGATCCTGAGGACAAGGTAACACAGGCAAGTGATTTTCCCACAGCGTGGGATCCTTTGATGTGAGAGCTGGTGGAAGCAGAACTGTGAGAGCAGTTGATGGTCTCATAAAGCTCAAGCAGATCCCTCAGGAAAAGGCCTGTCTGGAGTGATGGGATGGACAAATAGGCAGTTTATGAAATGCTAATAATAGCTCTGAGACATCCTGCTCCCAGGGGATGTTCACACCAGCTGTCTCCAAACTCTTATAAAAGCTGACCACTGTCATCATCCCTGTTAGAGGTAAAGAATGTGCCTGCAACTCCAGAGGAAGGATATGAATTCCTCTGGCTTGGAGCAAGACTGGAACCTTGGGAGAAATACAAACATCTGAAGGTTCTTCCTCTTGTTTAGAAACGTGAACGTCCTGCTCTTTTTGCCTTGCTCTCATTCAGGACCATCTGTGACGTTTTAACCACATAAAATTAGAAAGGGGTCCAAACTTTCAGACTGATGAAGGGGTCTGAAATGCAAAGCTTGTCTGTGCTCCCAGTTACAGAAATTAATGTAATTGAAAGTTCCTGACTCCTCTCAGCACCCTTGCAGCTAAATCCTGCAGAGGCTGTGCAGAGATCTCAGCTCACAGCAGTGGTGGCTGCATTAATCTGCAAAGTCCAGGACTGAGGAGAGTCAAAGCCAAACTCCTGTTTGGTTTTACTGTCAGCAGTGACGGGATACAAGGGAAAGGCTTCATTAGCAGTGGATGGAATCCAAAAGTATGAGGGCTTTCCCAGGCCAGAGAAGTCGTGGCTGTGCCTGGTTGATGTTGTTCCCTGGGACTGATGGGGAGTTTTACCTGGAGATCAGGGAATCAGAGTAGAGACTCTCAAAACAGTGTTCAGCACATCTCAGCATTTTATCCCAATTAAAAACAAACCAAAATGAATGAGTCTTTCATCATACTCAGTTCTGCTTTCACTGCATGGCTTAGCCCTGAAGAATTAATGTTTTGATATTGACCACCTTTAATTATCCCAAAAGACAAGAGATAGACCAGAAAACACCCTCGGTACCTTTCCTGACTGTTTCAGGAAGTGCTGTCTTCTCTCTGCAGTACTTGCAGGGAAGCTGAGCTCAGGAGGGAATGGTTGTAGGGGACTCACTGTCCCTGAGCTTCAGCCACAGCACAGAGACTGCAGCACCTCAGCCAGGGCCAGGTCGGTGTCACCAGAGCCAAAGGTGACACTGAGAAATCCCAAAGGGTTGCCCCAATCTTTCCTGCCCCCTCCACAGCTGCCAGCTGGGGCATCCAAGACCTCTAACAGCAGCTCGGAGATGTTTTGGATTCTCAGGTGCCTGGAGAGACTCTGCTTCCACCTGGTCTCTAATGAGGTGTTTCAGCCTCGTTCTCCACACACAGAGAACTCCAAAGGGAAGAGCATCCACACCTCCCAACGGGGCCAAAGGTAAGTGTGGGTTTGCAGGTGGCCATTAAAGGCTCCTGATCAGATCTGCAAACCCTCAGCCAGGGACTGTCTGCAGACACCCAGCTCCCCATTCCATGTCCCAAAGGAGGACACCCCCAATCCTTCTCCAGGGCTGGGATGACTCTGGGCTCTCAGTCGTGTCTCCAGCTCAGACATCTGGGCTTCCCTGACACCAGCTAGAGGTGCTGGCTTTGTCAGAGGGTAACTCAGGGATCTGTCTCTGAATTCAGCCCCGTTGGCCACTGGGCACCTCAGCTCAGAGAGAGGCATCTCCTGAAGTGCTGTGACCAGCTCAGGCTCCTGCAGGGCCACAGCCACCACAGCCACCACCTTGCCCAGCCCTGTCTGTCCCATGTGGCACCTGAAGCACAAAGGACAACAGCTCTAAGCAGAACTAATACAATGTCAGTCCTTGGTGGACACAGCTTTCTTGTACCTCAGGTTCCAGCTGGAGGAGCACAAAGACTCCAAATTTCCTAGGAGAATGAAACATCCCACTGTTTGTTACTGCTTCTCATTATTGGTCCCTGATGACCAAGCAGGATGTAGAAACTTTTATGCTGAATAGGCATAAATAACATCAATAACATCAATAACATCAATAACATCAATAACATTGCAACATGTAATTTAGCCAAGAGCTGCCTGCTCATGGTGCTACCCTGTCACCTGGAGCATGCTGCCAGTGCCACCCAGCAGAGGAAATGGTTAAAAGTGGGCAAATATGGGTGCTCTACACCAGCTGCTGAAATCACCAGTTCTGCAGCTCCCAGGGTGAAATGCTGCAGCTCTGAGGGATGTCACAAGAGACCAGGAAGGAAAAGGGTTCTGTGGAGAAGAGGGAATCCTGAACACTGAGAAGATTCCTCCAGCTCCACCAGATTCCAGGGAGCTGCATTTTGGCAAAACACATCCCGAAACACGAGATCTGCAGCACAAAAACTGAACACAGAATTCTCCATGTCACAAAGACACAAACCCCTCCTGGAGAATGACCAGAATAGAAGGACAGAGCCCCACACTGGGAACTGGTAGCAGCTATGACCCAGCTGAGCCCTGTCCCTGCATGGGAAGGTTAATAATGGGGTACATCAGGGGAGCCAAGGGAAGATTGTGATCTGCAGGTGGAGAATCCTCCAGACACAACAGCCCTACACAGCAAGGAGAGCCCAGGCAAGCTCCTGACCCACCTCAGAAGCCTCTCCCCAACAAATGCACCCTGACAGCAAGGCCAAGAGTGCCCTACAAGACTGAGGGCTAAGAGTCATCCAAAAGAGTCATTTTTCCAAAGTGGACAACTCCTTTGCATGTCTCCAAAGCTCCAAGGACAGCTGCTCTCAACCTCCTCCCCTTTGTGCACAACTCTTGTCCCAGGTGCCCCCTGCACCAGCTCTGCAGAGCTTCAGGCAAAGCAGGGGCTGTGCCACAGCCACATCAGATTCACCCAGGGGACACAGCCCCAGCTGAGCCCACAACTCGAAGCCCAGCTCAGAGCCCGACTTGGAGCCCGACATTTCCACAGCAGAACCAGTTCTGCCAGATGAGCCGTGCCCCAAGCCAGGAGTGTGTAAATGGAGCCACTCCCTAACCAAGGGCAGCCAGAGCTGGAGAGGATCCCTCTCACAACAGCAGCTCTTCTCTCAGAAAATGCCATCATTCTCCAGGTGACCTCTCCACGGCCATGACCAAGCCCCTGACCGTGGCTTTGGCCAGAGTCTGCCAGGAATGACTGATCCAAAGCTGGGTCCTCCCTAGGACAAGGCAGCTGCAGCCTCGGGTTCAGGGATTCTGCCATCCCTCCCACTACACTTTCTGCTCTTCAGTCAGAAATTCCCTAGAACAAGTCACTTCCAGTTTGTGTAATGTCTCTGGTTTCTGTTCTAGAGGATTTACAGAGCTGCTGACAGCACCAAGCCAAAGCCACCAGTGCTCTGGGCTGGCCAGGGCTAATTTGGCATGTGTCAAACATGGGCACATGGGCAGAAGGGCTCATGACAGCATTCTAATGGGGCAGTGACGTTCCTTGGCACCCAGGCTCTGGGACACTCCCTCCCACTCAATCCCAAAGGAGGGAGGCTTCACCCCAGTAACCTGGGACATTCAGATGTGGAGAAGGGCATGGTTTGGCTCATGCTGCTGGCAGGGAAGGGGAACTTCTCAGTATCTCCATCATTCCCTGGGGCAACAGCTCAACAGTTTTAGGCCTTCAGTGGGAGTTGGGACAAAGTCTATGAGTCCTATGAGTCCGACACTTATCCTGCAGTGGGAAATTTCTTCTTGGAACCAGGGACCACCAGGAATGAGTTTGGGAACTTTTAGGGTTTGTGTGACAAAATTCCCCCTCTGTCAGGGAGTTGTGAGAGCTTCTGGGCTGGTGCAGAGCACGTCCTGCATGATGGTGATGCAGCACGGGAAGTGCAGCAGCCCTGGGGACTCTTGTGGAAGCTGCAGCCCCTCCTTGTCCAGCTTTCACTGCAAGGTTTTGCAGTTCAAACCATGCAGACCATGTCTTCCAAGACTTCCAAGGCTGTGGTTTGTGCAGACCAAGTCTCTCTCAAGACTGCAGCAGAACATGGTTGGTGCTCCAGAGCTGGAGGGAGCACAGGGCATTGGGGCAGCATTCAGTCACTGCCCACAGCAGGTGATTGTCACTGGGAGCTCTGCTGCATTCACAGGTACCTGCTTGGGAGGGGCTGAGCTCACTGCTGAGTTTTACACACCCTGTGCTTGTAGGCAACATCTACAAGAAGGGTTCTGATGCTCAAACATGATGGACCATTCTCCACCCTTACATATTTCCTACTCCAAATGAGACCGGATGCTCTGGACATGGAAGGAATTGAACAGCTTCCACTGGCTCCTCTTTCCTGATCAGTCAATTAGGATATTTATTTCAATCTATGACTCAGTTTTTTTCTGGAACCCAAATCAGACCTTTTGGGCAAATGAAGCAGGGGATGAGTGGAGAGAAGAGAGGGAAACACCAGTGCTTAGCAGGCTCTCAGCTCTGCTCTGAGCCAGACCCTCAGGAGCTGACTCCTTCCAAGACAGGTTTCTTTTGGTTATGTTTTCTGCCAGACTGAAGCAGCAGGACAGCCAGGAGAGACACCCTGACTGCACACCAGCCTTCTGCTCCTCACCTCCCCACCCTCATACCATTGTGGGTAGATGCCACCACAGACACGGAGGGATCGTTCTGCCCAACACCCCAGAGCTCCAGCAGAGATACCCGCACCGAGCCAGTCCTATCAGCTCCCCTGCACAGCCCAGGAAACGAAACAAAGCCCTTAGGAGTGACTCATCTGACCCACTTTGCTGCAGGATGCTCTGCTCGGGGCTCTGGGTGGCTGTAAGGCAGCTCAGGTGCCCGGCTCTGGCGGCAGAGCTGCCCAGCACTGCCCACACCCCCTCAGGCTCCGGGCACTTACTTGGAGCCGGCCTGGGCCTGGCCGTAGAGCCCGTCCTGCTTGCAGCTCATCACGGGCTGGGCATAGACCACGTCGGGCTTGTTGCTCGAGGGGCAGGACAGGGCCCTGGCCGGCATTTTTTTGCTGGTCCTGCTGGCTCCCTGCTGGGTGCTGCAGCTGCTGTAGATGCTCTGGCGGTTGAGCGTGGCCTTGTGCTCGGCGCGGCCGCCGCCGTGGGCCTTGCGCAGGGTTCCGCGGGGCGGCTCGCAGTACAGGTCGGGCTCGCTGCGGCTGCTCTTGATGTTCTGCACGAAGCAGTAGTCGCTGCCGGCCCGGGGGCTGCACAGCGCCTTGCCGTGGCCCCGGCTGGCCCAGCCCTCCATCTGGCTGTAGGAGCTGTAGCGCCGGCTCTCCGCGTCCCGCTTCAGCGTCCCGTTGTAGAGCTGCGGACAGCAGAGCAAACACGGCGGGTTAGGGGTGAGCCGCGGCTCGGCATCGCCGGGCCCTCCCTGCCTGCCTGCCTGGGGCCGCTCTCCTTTCTCGTGCCCAAAATCTGTGGGACGTTATCCAACCTGCAGCCCTTGCAAAGGAGCCAAGCCCCACCTGGCTGTCGGGGACACTGAGGGATGCGGTGAGTGACACGTGTGGGATCCAGGAGCTTTAAAGTAGGACTGGAAGCTCAAATGTGACCCTGGCAATAGAGAAAGTGCTTTATTCCCAGCACACGGGGTCCAACCCACCGTGTAACCACAGCAGCTCACTGCACATCTCTCAGCATCATGGAGCTTGATGCCCCATTCTGACCTTCCAGAAGTGCCTGAATTTATTTTTCATTTCCTTGTGCTCTTTCCTTCCCCTCCCATCCATTACATCCTTAGAAAGGGAGTAAAGGGAGTGAAAAATGAGTAAGAAGGGATTCTTGAATCAAACTGTGCCAAGAAACAAGTGGAGACAATGAACATCTGCCTATGAGTTACAAGGCGTGTAGTATCTGCTCAGATAATGGGATGCTCTGGGAACAATGGGGAATGTGCAATAAAAACTGACATGACTAAGACAGGAAGTAAAAAAGAAAAGATAAAAGATGGTAAAATAAACCATCTACAATTAGCAAAACAAAAAGATGGCTTTAGCTGCCCTGCTGTCAGTTCAAAATGCCTTCACCACTTCACCAGAAGTCCTCCAGATTTGCATCAAGTTTGCCACACCAGGATTGAATTCAATCTTCTTCTGCAATGTTAAACCTTTGGGATGGCAGTGCTGGCTTGTGGGAGCCTGCAGGGTTATGGCCAAATGAGGGACAACTCACTCAGGTGTGTACTCCAGAAAGGAAAATTAATTAAATTGTTTTCGTGCTGTTTGCCCCAAGATGCTGAGTTCATGCTCTGCATCCCCTCAGCAGTGTGGCAATGAGATCTCCAAGACATACAGCAAAAAGCCTGTACCTGGTGTAATAGTTCATGTCATTGAAAAATAACCCGTATTTACCTAACCTAGAACCACTCCATGACAGAGAATGGGGAATCCTCTGCTGGCTCACCCCGAGTCCCTCGGCTCTGCCCTAACTCCATCCCAGCCCCAGCACACTCAGCATCATTCCTGCCTCCAACACTCTGCAGAATTGTTATTATGTTAATTAATTAAGCCAAATATTTCCATTAACAAACCGATCTTCAGGAATGCAGGGAATCCTCTCGGCTGTGTCCCAGAGAGCTGCAGAGGTAAAGGCTGAAACCCTTCCCAAGGGGCTCCCTGGCAGCACCTGGGTGGGACCAAACCCTTCAGTCCAGCTCTGCTGATACCCAGGTCACTGTTATTTGAGTCGTTTTCAAACTTTCAGGTGTGCATCTAAACAAGTGAATTGCGACAAGGGGACAAAAGGGGAGCAGCCTCTCTGTGTGCCTTCTCCAGAGAACACAGAACAAACCTGGTGCTGAGAGGGGCAGGGACAGGTTTGGAGCCTCCTGCAGAGCTCCTGGGCTTTGGAAGGACAGGTTGCAGGGGAAAAGAAGAGCCAGGGTGAGGCACATCAGAGTGGAATGTGATGAGTCTCGGGGGCTCTGTGACAGTGGGACAAGCCCTCTGCTGCCCAGGATAAAATCCAGGATGGCCACATACACAGCCTCTCTCCACCCCAGGTTTGCTTGGGATGCAGCACACATGCAGCAACAGCAAAGTGTCCTTCCATGAAGTCGTGATCTACTGTATATGTCCTTCTGAGGTGATATCATCCCCATTTCAATGCATTTTCCTGGGTTCAGAAACCCTGGGGACAGTGAGGGATGGACAGTGGGAAGGTGCAGGGAGGACTTTGTGCTCAGTGGGGCCGCTGGCAGCAGCTGCAGGACAGAGAGCAGCTTGCTAGATGTGAGCCCTGCTGGTTTTCTTTATGAGTCAGTTTAAGCTGGGATTATTTTGTAGGGTTGTCAGAAGCTTGGCAGAGCTGTGGAGCCCCTGGGCATCTGCTGAAACCGACTCAGGGAAACCTGGAAGAGGAACTTGTTGTTTATCTAAAGCTGGGGTTTGCTCTGCAGTGCACTCACCGAGGGGAGGGGGGAACGTGTCTCTGTTTACTGAGACAGATTCATGGGTTCTAGGTTTCCTGCTGGGTTTTAGAGTGGCTGTAGCATTGTCCTCCTCCTTGGCAGCCCCGAGATGGGTGAAGCTGTTTGCAAAGACACCTTTCTGCAACACAGGAGCCCTGGGCTGCAAGTCCGAGCAGGTCCCGGCAGGGCGGGGGAGCCTTTTGCAAACTCATGGGAAAATCGTTCCCGTGTGATGTGAAGCTCATTACCAAAGGCAGTCCACGACTTTTATTGCTGATTCTACCAGATGCTTGGCTGAGCCCATTTTAATCTCTTTCAAGTGGCACGGACCTAATTGGTATCTCAGAATTCCTTTTTGCAGCAGTAGCCTGATCCAAAGGCCCCGGATCAATGAGGATTCTCCTGCCAGCTCCAGCAGATCTCAGACCTTGCCAGAGAGTCTGTGAATCCCTGCATGGCCATGGCTGACCTGATCCCTGCCTGTGCCTTAGAGCAGCTTCCCCACACCAAAACCTAAATCCCTGTGGTGGATGCTGACCCAGCCAAGTCAGGGACTGTCACTTCTAGCACTGGAGCAAACGTGGCCAAGGGAATGGAATTCCCTGCAGCCCTCAGTGAGATAGGATGCCCAGCAAGGAAGAAGGGAAGCACTCTGTGTCTGGAGAGATGCCATCTCCGAGGGTGAAGGTGATGCTGTCACACAGTCTGTGGTTTCAAGAGCCACCTGACAACATCTCCCAACTTCTGCTGATGCCACTCCATGTGCAGGGAGCTCTCCCTGTGCAGAAGAGCAGCAGTGAAAGGGAAGAATCAATCCCTGCCCTTCAGACCTCATCAGTGCCCAGATTTCCTAATGCCCCAAATTGCATCTGCCCACAGCCCGTGGGTGTGTGCATGGCGTGCCATCCACACCTCTGCCCTTTGGAGTGTGGGGAAATGCAGGGAAAGACCAGGAAGTCCCTCAGAGTGGGGTGGAGACACAGGGCAGTGATTCCCTCTGCACTGCAGGATCTGGGAAGCATTTTGAAGGGCTCAGGCTGCCACTGAGGCTTCTCCCCACGGGAGCTGAGGAGTCGGGGCAGCTTGGAAGGTGTCTCCTTCCAGCTCCTTGGCAATGTGCACTGGCAGCCCAGAAAATCATCTGTGTCCTGGGCTCATCCCCCAGCACGGGCTGCAGGGAGGGAGAGGATTCTCCCATCTGCTCTGCTCTGGTGCCACCCCACCTGCAATACTCTGCACAGTTCTGCTGCTCCAAACATGAGAAGGACCTGCAACTGCTGGAGCAAGTGCAGAGGAAGCCACCAAGCTGATAAGGGGACTGGAGCACCTCCCCAGTGGAGACAGGCTGGGAAAACTGGGAATGTTCAGCCTGGAGAAGAGAAGGTTGTGTGGAGACCTCACAGCACCTTCCAGGATCTGAAGGGGCTACAGGGAAGATAGAGAGGGACCCTTCATCAGGAACTGGAGTGACAAGATAAGGGAATGGCTTCAAACTGCCAGAAGGCAGGGTTAGAAATCCTTCCCCGGGAGGGTGGGGAGGCCCTGGCACAGGGTACCCAGAGAAGCTGTGGCTGCCCCATCCCTGGCAGTGTCCAAGGCCAGGCTGGACAGGGCTTGGAGCAGCCTGGGACAGTGGAAGGTGTCCCTGCCCATGGCAGGGGGGGGAATGGGATGAGCTTTAGGATCCCTTCCAATCCAAACCCTTCTATGATCCTGTAATTCTGATTCCAGCCATTCCATCAGGCCCTGGCAGTCCCCTGTGGCTTTAGGATGCAGGAGGATGCTCAGGTGCAGCCAGGCCAGCTGATATCCTGAATTTTAGCCTGAATGTCTCCTCCCCACTGTGGAATGAGTCTGTCTGTGTGAGATCAGGCCTTGGGAGCTGTTCATTCACAGTCGGGCAGGGGAGGTAGGGAGGGGTGAAAGGCACTGGAGATGGGCACTGGTGGCACTGGTGCTCCTGTCAGGCCCAGGGAGGAAGTGCTTCCCCCCTGGCAGCAGCACAGACCTGCCTTTAAATTAATGAGCATTTGTGGATCTCCAGTTCTCTGCATGTTCTAGGAACAACAAGTGGAATATTCAACACACGAGATAGGTAAACAAACGTCTTTAACCTCTTATTTCAGCTGAAATAAAATTGGTACCACAGACAAAGTCAAAACAGCATTTTCCCAGCCATCAGCCATGGTGCTTTTTTGGTTCTTTCTTCCATAAAGCCTTTTTCTTGGCAGGAGAAGTCTCTGTCCTCCCCCTGCTTTCCAGAGAAGCAGAAGCATGGAGCAAGGTGCACCAGCCCAGGAAGGGCACCTGGATCCAGCTCTGCCTTCCCACGTCACAGCCCTCCCAGAGAACTGGGTGGTTCTGATTCTGCATCTGAGGACGCCATCAGTTCATTACCTGCCTGGATTTTTTTCCCTTGCAATTTGTTTGTTTCTAGAGCAGCAGACAGAGAAGTGAGGGCTCCGTATAAACACGTCAGGAGCAGGTTTCTCCCAGGCTGGAGGGCAAAGCACAGGAGATGCAACCTGAGCAGGTCCCACCCTGAGTGCTGGGTGGGGAGAGCTCCTCACGCTCCTTGCGAAACCCTCCGACTGCTGCTCCCTCCGTGGCAGGGAGAAAAATTGCAAAACCAGCAAATATATTGTTTATCTATTTCTGACATGCTCCTTCCCACCTCTCCCAGGAGCTGCCTTTTCCTATGGTTTTTCGTCTGTTTTTTCTCCTTCAGCTGAGATTTAGGTCTTGCTGGTTCAGTTTGTTCTGGCCAAGGCAGGCCATGTCCAGCTTGTTCCAAAGCCTAAAGCCTCGTGCAAACCTCCCAGGGACACCAAGCAATGACGTGCAGTGACTCTAAACCTTTGTTTTCTTTGGCAAGATTATCCAAACCACTCTCTTTTAGGGTTCTATTAAGCTTGGATGTGTTGTCACACGAAATGACAAATTTTGACCTGAAATCCTTATGGAACAAAGCTCCCACTGACAATGAGAGGTTTTGTCCAAAGAGGCAAAGGCAGGCAGGGACAGCAGTGATCACCTCTTGTTCAGGTAATGCTCTTGGGAGAGAAAGCTCTGACCCTTCCTCCCACAGAGGATTTTTGGTTAAAGATTTTCCTGCAGTCTCTGGTGCAGAGGGATCACCGCTCTGTGTTTCTCATTAGGGCCATAACGGATGCAATTACTACAGATAACTGCTCTACTCCAGCACCACCAGGTCAGCCAAATATTCCTTGGTCTGGGAGCACAGCTGAGGCAGAGGTGTTGTTAAAGTAACACCTGGCACCCCTGGAAGAGAGACTGGGGCGCTGGAGGGTGTCCAGGGAAGGGAATGGAGCTGAGGAAGGGTCTGGAGCCCCAGAAGGGAACTGGGAAAGGGGCTGAGCCTGGAGCAAAGGAGGCTCAGGGGGGACCTTGTAACTCTGCACAACTCCCTGACAGGAGGGGGCAGCCAGGGAGGGTCGGGCTCTGCTCCCAGGGAAAAGGGACAGGAGGAAATGGCCTCAAGCTGTGCCAGGGGAGGTTCAGGTTGGACATCAGGAGGAATTTCTTAATGGAAAAGGTTGTTAAACATTGGAATGGTCTGCCCAGGGCAGTGGTGGAGTCACTGTCCCTGGAGGTGTTCAATAAATAACTGCATCTGGCACTCTGTGGTGAGGGGTCAAAGGCTGGACTCGATGATCTTAGAGGCCTTTTCCAACCCCAGTGATCCTGGGATTCTGTGAAAGCTCCAGCTCAGCCGTGTGGGGACGAGGATCTGCTGGGGACAGGACACCTGTGAGATTCCCTCCCCAGCACAGGTGTGTCTGCCCTCGCTGGGGGCAGTGCTGGGGGAGCATTCTGTGGACACCCCTCATCATGGGGGGATTTCCTTCCTGTGGAAGCAGCAGCAGCATGGACAGCAAGGTGGGCTCTGCACCTGTCCTGGTCCTGCCTCATCTTGATCACATTGTGGGACCTGGTCCTGCCCTGACCCCCTGCCAGCCCAGCAGGGCCAGGCAAGAGCAGGGTAGCTCACAGTGGCAGCAGGGTGACAAGTACCTCTAATGCTCCATAACACCTGGGTTGAGACCTCACCCTGACACAGAGGGGTCTGCAGTCACAATTCCTCCATTCCTGCATCCCAGTGTGGTACCTGAGTGAAGGAATTCCTGAAGGCTGAACATCCTTGAGGGCTGTTCCAGCCCCTGAAACGTGAGCCAAGGAAATGCTGCAGCCAAGAGCAAACCCTCTGCCCTCCCAGTGCCTCCAGGTTTCTGGAGTGGCCCCACTGGCTCAGTGCTCCTTGCACTGGCAGTGAGGAGGTGCTCACTGGGCACCCACCAAGGGGAATTAACACAAAATAATCTGTAATAATGGGTGAATTGAAGGGTTTAATCCAAAGTGTTGGAAACAAGGAATCATGGAATCATTAAATTAGAAAAGCCCTCTAATATCAAAGAGTCAAATCATTAACCCAACACTGCCACATTCACCCTAAACCATGTCCTCAAGAGCCACATCCACAAGTTATTGAGCACTTCCAGGGTTGGGGGCTCCACCACTGCCCTGGGCAGCCTGTTCCAAACTGACTGATCCAGAAAGAGCTCTTCCTCCACATCTATCATTTCTCTTGCTCTAATATTTGAACATCAGTCTCACAAGGTTGGGAAGAAAACACAGAAGTGAGAAGTTTGACATTTGCAGAAGACACAAAACAAGCCAAAAGGAGGAAGTCAGGGACAGCAGCTTTTAAGAGCTGTGGGTGGGACAGGACACACTCAGTGCCACCATCTGAGGCAGTGCCTGAGATTATGGCACTCCCAGAGCAGCATCTCAGGTGCAACACCCTGGACATGGATTCCCTTCTGCACCTTTTTACCCCCAGGGGGACTGGGAGTCAGTCATTCCCCTCAATATTACACTGGGTCACCTCCCTGACAGGCACAGTTTCCCTGTGCACCTCACAGGACTTCACCACTTTTCAGACACATTCACAGCACCAGCTCCAGCTCGAAAAAAGTCCAGCAATTTTGCCTTCAAACATAGATTTGCTTTATCTTTGGTTTCATGTCTTACAACCCAGGAATTACAAACAGGAAACATTTTTTTTAGGAAGCCCAGAACCTGCACAGACTTCAAACAGGTCTGCAGACAACAGCTGAGGTTATCCCAGGCTGGAGGTTGGTGGTGGATGTGTGGAACCTTTAATGCTGTCTGGAAGAAGCAGGATGGAGGAGGCTGCTCAGTGTGGCTGGGGACTCTGCTGTCTGTTGAGCTTGTTAAGCACATTTAGGCTTGAGGTTATGTGTTCCAAAGTGCCAGTGGCACCTGGGGCTGCTCACCCCTGAGTGCAGGCATCTCCCTGTGCACTCAGCTCCCTGCTCCAGCCAGCTCCAGGGGCAGGAGATAGGGATCCAGGGGGGCTGATTCATCCTGACCTGACAGATCTCCCAGATAGAGGAGATGAATCACCTCCCCTGCCTCTGTCTTTGTTGGCCAGGGGAGGAGTCAGACAACTTGTCAGGACTAAATGGCTGATTCTCAGATAGACTCAGTTAGGTAAGACAAATTTTACTGTGAACCCTTCACAGGTCCCAGTCCTTTTTGCTAAAGTAATCCAAAATTTTACCAAAAATATTTAGAATCAAAGGCTTGCATGACACTTAAATGTGGAGAAATTCCCTCATCAGTAAGTGCACAGGAGTCTCTCAGAGAGCAGACTGAGCTGCCTAAATCCCTGGTGAGCCAGAAGGGACTGAACTGTTATGTCCACGGGGCTCTGGTGTCTAATGGAGGTCCTGACCTTCATCATCTTCATCACTTTCATCACCACCTTGCAGCTGTTCCCCAGAACACCAACACTGAAACCCCCAGCAGGCAGTGGCATTCCCACCCACCCAGCCTTTGTCCAGCTGCCACAATGACTGGGAACAAGATCAGCAATTAACAAGAGGAAACAACAACCCTCACACCAGCAACAGGAGCAGCAGGAGCACCTTGCCAGCATGAGCAGAGCTGGGCCTGGGCTTCTTCCCTCTTTAACAAAAAAAACATCAACAAACCCTTGGAATGGCTGAAACAGAGCAATTTTGCTTGGACAAAAGCAAGCAGCAATATATCATCAAAACAAAACATCCCAATTGTTTGACCGGTGAAGCTCAGATGCTCCACCCCTGCCTCGGGAGCTGCCTCAGTTGCCCTTTTCTGGTGGCCACAAAAGCTCTGCCTGGTTGCCATGGCTGGACCCTCTGCAGGGTCAGAGACACCCGGATGGATGGACCTGTGCTCTGACCCATCACAGAATCCCAGAATGGTTTGGGCTGAAGGGTCCTCAAAGCCCATCCAGTCCCACCCTTGCCATGGGCAGGGACACCTTCCACTGTCTCAGGCTGCTCCAAGCCCCATCCAGCCTGGCCTTGGGCACTGCCAGGGATCCAGGGGCAGCCACAGCTGCTCTGGGCACCCTGTGCCAGGGCCTCAGCACCCTCCCAGGGTAGAATTTCTTCCATCCCTCACAGGGAAGAATATCCCATCTATCCCTCCCCTCTGGCAGTAGGAAGCCATTCCCTCTTGTCCTGTCACTCCAGCCCTTGAAAATAATCTCTCTTAATCTTTCCTGTAGCTCCTTCAGGCACTGCAAGGCCACAGTATGGTCACCCCAAAGCTTCTGTTCTCCAGGCTGAACAATCCCAGCTCTCCCAGCCTTTCCTCAGAGCAGAACTCTCCATCCCCCTGATCAACTTGGAGCCTCCTCTGGACACGCTTTTCCCCTCTGGTGACAGAGCCCCCCTGGCTGGGATTTAACCAGCACAGGAAAGGACACTGAAATGGGCCATCAGACAGCTTGGAAATAAACATTTCAAAGACACTCCAGTGCTCCCAGTTTTCCCACTGAACACCCAGTGGTGCAAACCCAGCAAGTGACACCACTGCCTTGAGGTCATGGTGCTACAACAAGGCCATGAGGAAAGACCCAGATAAACCCCTCTGAAGCTGAGGAATGCTGGTGCTCTGAACAGGCAGAGGACTTGGCAACCACAAGGAAAAGCTGCAGCCCTGTCTGTGTGCTTGGAGCCACCAAAATCTTTCCTGGTTCAAGCCTTTGATGGCTGACACGGAGCTGCTTTACAGCCCCAGAGTTGTTGAAAGGAGCCCTTTGCTTTTTTCGTATTCAAATCTCAGATCTGTGAATTGCTCCTTTCTACTTCAGAGCTGATGAAAAGCAGGGAAGAGCAGAACACAGGCCTGAAGTGGAGGGGCAACATGAACACAAGCTGTCCAGTGGACTGTGGAGGGGTTGGAAGTGATTCCCTGTGTCCCAGGGGTCTGACACCAAGGACCAGGAGAAGTCCAGACTCACACTGCACAAAGACAGGTACCATCTCACCTGTGCTTTTTCTGGAAATCTGCAATAATTTCATTGGAAATCACTGTGGGAGAACTGGAGTCCCTTTTTGGCAAGCACAGAGAATATCTGGGAAGGGCCTGTGGTAGCACTGAGGTTGGGAAGGGCAGCACACATTTTCCTAATGCAAATCCCCTGATCTGCATTCCCCAGCCACATTCAGGCCATTCACAGCCACGTTTTGGTGCACAGGAACAAAGATGGGAGCTCCTGGATGTGCTCCAGACTTGAACTGAGCTGTGATAGCCTGAACCCAACCCTGATCCTTCAGGCAGCTTCCAAACTCTTGTGCCATTTGATATCAACCCACAAACCCAAACTAAACCTTGTCCACTCTAAAATCCCCACACAAAACAGCTCTGGGGCTGATCCTCCTCCACTGCCCTGAATCCCTTTCTGAGAGAGCCAGGATCCCTCTCAGGTGAGTTTCTGAAGCACTGGGACCTCCCTGCATGACTGTGAGAGGTTCTTCCCATCCAGGCCACCTCAGACCATGGCACAGTTCCCAGATAAAGGGGGGTCTTACCGGGTATCCCCAGCTGCTGTTCCCTGTCTGGGTTTTGGTGTAGTAGCTGCCCCGGGATGTCCCGTAGCCGTAACCATCAGCCAAACCATCGTACATGGAACCTGCAAATGGAAAAGGCATGGTCAGCACCAGGGAGCATTCCCAGGAGAAGGCATTCCCAGGAGAAGGCATTCCCAGGAGAAAGCATTCCCAGCAGGCCCCTTTCAGAGCACAGAGCTCTTTTCTAACAGCAGGTTTAGTTATGGAAAAGCGACAGTTCTAAATCTCAGCAGGAACACAGGGAACACAGGCAGCAAGGGGAGCCCTTGTAACAGCTGGGAGCTCCAGCCCTCAGACCACAGACCCCCCAAACCACCCCAAGGTTTGCAGCCCAAAAGACCAAGTGCCATAAAACCCAAAGGAGAGGAGCAGAAAGGGTCAGAGACGGGGCCAGTGTCTGATGTCATGGAATCCCAAAATCCCAGAATGGTTTGGGTTGGAGGGGACCTTAAAGCTCACAGTGTTCCACCCCCTGCCATGGCCAGGGACACCTTCCACTGTCCCACGGTGCTCCAAGCCCCATCCAACCTGGCCTTGGGCACTGCCAGGGATCCAGGGGCAGCCACAGCTGCTCTGGGCACCCTGTGCCAGGGCCTCACCCCCTCACAGGGAACAATTCCTTCCCACTCTCCCATCCATCCCTGCCCTGTGGCAGTGGAATGCCATTCCCCCTTGTCCTGTCCCTCCAGACCCTTGTAAATAATCTCTCTCCGTGTTTCCTGTCAGTTCTTTCAGGCACTGGAAAGCCCCAATTAGGTCACCCTGAAGCTTCTCTTCTCCAGGCTGAACAATCCCAGTTCTCTCAGCCTTTCCTCTGATCAGCTTGGTGCCTCCTGGTTGTTGTATGAGAGGAACCTGATGATATTTTGTGTTACATGGCCCAGAATGTCTGGCCATGGAAGACTTGTAATAAATACACTTTCCCTCTCTGAAGGCAGAACCCACCCCTGACCCTTTCAGAAGTTCACTCCATGTCTGAATCCCACCAGCAGAAGCAGCCTGAGCAAAGCTTGCTAAAATCAATCAATTGTCACTAACAAACACCATGGACAAAGGATGATCCAGTCTGTTTAACACCCAGGGATTTAAAACAGTCAAACACTACAAAACCTCACTCTTTCAATTCAAATCTTGTCTCTACCTTCTTTTTCTGAAAATGTATAGGGCTCCATCATTATTTTTTGGACGCCAGAGGGGTAAGTGAGACTGGATCTCAGGCATGTTTTTTAAAGATGCAAATATCTTGGATCAGGAGGAACCATCAGCCATTTTTCCTATTTCTCAGTGCTTTAACCAGAGTTTGGATTTACCTCTCCCAGCCCTTCCAAGAGCTCTCACAGCAGCCTCTGGCACTGCAACCTTTGGATCCCTCCTGAATGTATTTTACTCAATGTCACATTCAACACCACAAGACAAATGAAGTGAATCATTCTCTTTCCACAGTGGAATTCCCTTGACCCCCTTTGGATGGTCCAAAAGAGTTTAGGGTGATTCCAGTTTCATTTTCAGAAGTGCTCAATAATTGTGGCATCCCAGGTCCCGTTATGAGGAAGTGCAAACCCTAAACCCCAATTAACTTCCAGGGGAAGCTCTGAATGTTTAACAAAGTAAAAAATCAGGACTTACCTGTCCTAACTTATGCACCTAAACTGGTGGGTAATGTCAGAAATATCCTAATCTCTGTGATTGTTTGATAAGACTCATCTCTGAGATAAACTGGATAAGCTCGACCACAAAGGCCCCAGAGCCACTCAGGTCTCCTCCAGCCACTGATCCTTGGAATAAACCTAATTTATTGCCCTGCCTGAGGCACCCAGAACCTGTTATGGTGATTTGGTTTGTGGCTGAAAATTCTTGCATTTTCTCAGGAAGATGATTCCCGTGGATGTGGTGTAAATAATGAGATTTGCTTTCTATTGTCAGCAGGGCTGCACCTGGAGAACATCCCTGGATGGAGAACAGGCAACAGCCAGGTCGGCTCCCAGCCCTGCACCTGTGCAGGAAACCACAGCAGCTCCTTCCCCGTGGGCTGGAGGCTTGGTGGGCACCTCATCCAGAGCCCCCCAGCCCTGAGGGCCTCATGCACATGAAGCTGCTCAGGACTTGCTGGTAAGGCAGGGAAGGGCCATGGAAATGCAAGGGGAGATTGGGCTGTGTCCTTCACCTCGTGCTCCCTCTCCACCCCAGGACCTCCCTTCAGCTCCACAGCAGGACATCAGTGCTGGGTGTCAGCAGCAGCAGGGCAGTGCTGCAAGGGCTGAGCCTGGGCCAGGTGATTCCCCAGGACACAGAGTTATCTGATAACTGTAATTCTGAGCATGAAGGCAAAGCCATTCCATGGTAATCTCCTGGGAATTCCTTCTTGGAATCAGCCTCTTGTTCTCTGTAAATATCCTGGAACTGCAGGAGGGAGCACCTGGAGCATTTTCCTGAGTGAGCAGCTGTCAAAAGGGGTTCCATGCCTGGTCCCTCTGAACAGTCCTGCCTGAGGACCACGCTTTTCCTTTCAGGATCTGTTCTTCCATGCACTCCAGACTTTGGGGTTAGAGCAAGGAGACGCCCAAAATAAGCCAGTTCTGGCACATCTGGAACTTCCTTCGATGAATTCACCGCTACGTGGCCAAATTCAGGAGATCAGGCAGTTGGTTCAAGTTTATGTTCTCCAGCTGTGGAAGGGTTGCCAGAACTTGTACATAAGAGCTTATAAACACATAATTACAGAACCTCAAACGTTCAAGGCATTTTGAAGTCACCCTGCTGGTTGGAGAAGATGCTTCTCCTGCCACCACGCAACTGGGATTTATTGCTTGAGGAGAGCTCAGTCTTGAGGCCAGGAAGAACCTGGGGATTTTCTGGTGGAGGTGGAGGTGCCTGAAGAAAACCTGATCTTTGTTTGTGCAGGTTTGGACACTTCTCTGCTTGGTTCCTCTTGACAGCCAGCTGGGAGCTGCATCCCCAGCCCTCAGGGACAGGAAGGAGATCCCTCTTTTCAAACACCTCATGAGAAAAGACCACACAACCTGGTCACAGGTCCTTGGGATTTGGGATAAACCCAGACAACCACACAAAACCATCTGGGCCAGGGTGGAAATGCTCTTAGTGGGAGATCCCCCCTCGTGCTTTTTTCTGGCCATGCCCACATGTCTGTCCCAGCTGCTGTCACCCAAGCAGCTGTTCAGGCCCCTGAAGGGCCCATGTGCACCTGGGCAAACACAGAGCCAATTGAAACCCCTGCTCAGAGCAGAACCATGCACAGAACCATGGAATCACAGAATCACTGAGGCTGGAAAAGCCCTCTGAGATCAAAGAGTCCAACCATTCCCCCAGCCCTGCCATGCTCACCACTGACCCACGGCCCAGGTACCACATCCACACACATTGTCAGCACTTCCAGGGATGGTGACCCCACCTCTGCCCTGGGCAGCTGTGCCAGGGCCTGACCACCCTTTTCAGGAAGAAATTTCCCCCAATATCCAGCCTGAACCTCCCCTGGCCCAGCTTGAGGCCATTTCCTCTCCTCCTGTCCCTGTTCCCTGGCAGCAGAGCACAATCCCCCCCTGGCTGTCCCCTCCTGTCAGGGATTGTGCAGAGCCACAAGGTCCCCCCTGAGCCTCCTTTGCTCCAGGCTGAGCCCCTTTCCCAGCTCCCTCAGTTTTTCCTCATGACAGAGGACCCTCAACAGCTGGGACAGCTGGAAAGGTGTGGTAGAACCACACAGATGAGGTGCAGTCCCTCAGTGACCATGTGGGCAGAAAACACCCTTGAAGGCTGCTCAGATTCCCCTCTCCCCAAAATTATCATTCCCTCATGGCATTTTCTTTAAAACTTAGACACTTTAAAATGTCTTTTATCTTCAGTGGGACAATTCATGAGGACAAAATCCAACTACAGCAGACAAGAAGTGCAAGACCTTGCAGTGCATCTCTGTGAGCCCCCCTACACTGCTCCCACTGCCCTCACCCCCTTCCCCATCCCTGTTTTCCACTATTGCAGAGCCAACTGAGGCTGCCATTGATCCCATTGCAGCTGTTATTGAGGAGTCATTTCCTTTCCTCAAAGGCAACTCTCCTCCCTTGCAGCTGGCATTGGCAGCAGGAGCAGAGCTGTGGTCAAAGTGCCATTTTCCCAAAGCCAGCTGGACACACAGAGCCAACGTGGAGATTGTGGAAAAGGATGTCTGTTAATAAATATTAATCTGTGGCAGGGAAAGGCAAGACAAGAACCAGTCACTGGCAGTGCAGGCTTGGCAAGTTAAATCATAAACTATGCACAGCTTTAAACAATAAGGATGATTAAACATAGGAAAAACACAGGGAGAGCAGAGGCCTGTGGGAGGCACAAAGCAGAGCCTGGGTGCCTTCTAGGAGAGAAGTGTCAGTGAAATCCCAGACACTGAGATTCCTGCAGGAATGGCAAAACTCCAGTTCTGCCTTCTGGCCTATGAGCTAATGGGCTTGGGGATTCTTTTGTATCCCAATAATCTGAGGTTTGTGGAAGAGTGGAACCTTTCACTCTATCACCTCGAAGTTACAGAAGTCTTCAAAAGACTTTTTATCCCCCAAATCTCCTCTTCCCTTCACATCAGAGTCCTGATCCCCACCAAAGCCAGGTGGGGTCTCATCAGAGCTTGGTGGAGTTTCTCTCCTCTTAGCCACAAGCAGCACAGAAGCCTCTCAATCCCAGCTCAGCCACAGGACAGTTGGATCTGACACTCCTTGGATGTGTCTCCTCAGTGACAAATCACCAGAAGAACTTTCCTTTGGCCAGAGGACTGAGCAGAGCAGAGCTGATGCCTACAAGGAGCTGGTTCACCTTGGCCTGGCCTTTTCTGCTGCCATGCCACTGAAATGAATTTTCCCTGGAAATGTGCATTACTCACAGATTCAGGGGCAGCCATCTGCCATGGGCAGAGGGACAGACAGGCCCTAGAGCAGAGCCCACAGACCCAGCCCCGAGGAGGACAGACCCCACAGACCCCACAGACCCCACACCCAGTCACCCTTGGGAGCAGCTGTAGCTGCTGAGCTGAGCCAAGGCCCCACTGGGTGCAGGAATATTCTGCTGGCAGAAGTTTCTGCTCACTGTCCCACCCCAGTGCACACCAGTTTGGGCCCAGATTGGCCACCTTGCCCTTGGGGACACCAGATCTCCAAAGTGGCCACAACACCTGACCTGCTGGGCTCTAAATCACCAACTCATTTAGGGCTGCATCAATCACTGGGGCACTGAGGGAGTGTGTGCCCACCTCCTGAGGGAACTCCAGTGATGGGGTACAACACCCCCACCCTGCTGTGTCCATGTTCCCCATCCCACACACACCAGGACATGGTTCCTGCATCTGGGGGAAGCTCTGGGCCCTGCTCCAGCTCCAGCTCAAACCACAGCTCCAAACACAGCAACAAACCTGGACCTGGCCCAGCACCTGCCCAGCCCCACTGTGGGACTGTCAGGGAGCAGAGGGAACAAAGCACTCAAAGCACTCAGGCACCTCTCAGGGGGCTTTGGGAACTCCCCAGCTTGTGCTACCTCTGAGGAGCATCTCGGAGAAATCCCAGGGGATGCAGGGAGCTGGAGGAGGCTTTGGACAGGCAGAATCCACACTAAACAGACCCACAGAGGCTCTTTGTAGAAAGAACTAATTTTTCTCATCAAGGCTGCCCACCTGATCTTTGGGCAAGAGCAGCAAAACCCAGCTCCTGAAAGCTGAGCCTGGCCCTCTCCAACACCAGCCAGGAGACAACCCTGGGAACAAACAGCAACTTCTCACTCCTCTGGGATTCCATCCAGAAATGCACTGGGATGAATCAGCCCCCAGGACCTCTGCTGGCCAAGCAGCCCTGGTGGGAACGGGGGAGGCCTGGGCCCCGTGCTTGGAGGCAGCTCCTGGGAGTGGGATGTGACTCAGCCTCCCTGGGACACAGAAACCAGAGCTGCACATCTCCACACAATTCCCATTCCCAGACGTTCCCCACAGTGTCTGGAGGAGGGGTTTAGCTTGTTGAGCAGAAACAGGCCGTTTGGGAATGTGCTATTTTGTTTTTCCTTTCTCAGAGGTTTCACCTGAGCTCCTCTCCGAGCTGGGTAATTCCCCCTGCCTCCCTTCCTTCCTGCCCATGGATCCCTCTGCCACTTCCCCCTCCATCCAGAGTCCCTCAGCTCATCCTGCTGTGCAGTTTATTTTGTCAGCTCTGGCACTGTAATACCTTAAGGTTAGAGGTGGGAGGAGATTCTCATCTTCCACTCTGGTGGCAGAGGAGAGCTCTCCTTGCCCCGACCCCCCTCACCCACTGGAGTCCATGTCCACAAACACAGAGCAAGCAGGGATTTGTTCCTGGCAGAGCCCACCTGCCCTGGCCCCGGAGCTGCTCCATTCCCTCTGCTCCAGCAACTGCAATTCCCAGAGCAGGGATGGCTCCTGTGGAAGCACCACCTCCACACTTCCCCCAGCAGCCATCCAGCTTCTCTTGGCACTCCAGCCCCAAACGTGCCTTTGGACCCTGGCACCTCACCAGCACAGGATTCAGTCTCACAATGAAGCCTGGAAGAGTCGTTGGACAGGGCACAGCTCCCGGAGGAGGTGTCAGAGCCTGGCCCAGCTCACCCAGGACCCTGCTCCATGCTGCTCACTGCAGAGCCAGCTGAACGTTCCAGCTCCAGCTCAGTTCCAGCTCCAGCACCCCCATGGCTCCCAAAGCCTCGGCATTTCCTCTCCCTGGTGGGCTCAGCCAGGCCAGAGCTCTCTGTGGCTGCTGGAAAAAGCACCTCCAAGAACCAGGAAGTTTTGCACAGAGGTTGTCCCAGCCCTCTGAGTTTGCAGCTTCCAGCTGGGGGGCTTTACCTCCAGCTCAGCTTTCTCCAGATACAAGGACAGCAGAGAGAAACATTTGCCAAGACTCGACCCAAAGAGGAGGGGGTTCCAGGGGGACACCCGGCTGCAGGACTCGGCTGATTGCCCGTTTCTGTGGCACACACTCAGGGCACACAGGTGGAACACAGGCAAAGCAGGGGGGCTGTGAAACATCCCCAGCAACCAAGCCCAGGGACACCTCCCCCAAGGCAGCTCCTCCCCTGCACTCCCACCGGGGTCCCCCTTCCCAGCCTGAACATGGGAGATGTGCTGGCAGTTCCAGAGGAGAGCCCCGGGCCGAGGTTCGTGTCCCGTGTGCGGGCACAGCCTCCTGCCCTGCACCTGCCCGGCACCTCCGGGGGCAGCAGAGCCCCGGCACCAGCCCAGGGCAGGGCAGAGGAGCAGCCCCGGCTCCAGCCCAGGGCAGGGCAGAGGAGCAGCCCCGGCGCCAGGCCAGGGCAGGGCAGAGGAGCAGAGCCCCGGCTCCAGCCCAGGGCAGGGCAGAGGAGCAGAGCCCCGGCTCCAGCCCAGGGCAGGGCAGAGGAGCAGAGCCCCGGCTCCAGCCCAGGGCAGGGCAGAGGAGCAGAGCCCCGGCTCCAGCCCAGGGCAGGGCAGAGGAGCAGAGCCCCGGCTCCAGCCCAGGGCAGGGCAGAGGAGCAGAGCCCCGGCTCCAGCCCAGGGCAGGGCAGAGGAGCAGAGCCCCGGCTCCAGCCCAGGGCAGGGCAGAGGAGCAGAGCCCCGGCTCCAGCCCAGGGCAGGGCAGAGGAGCAGAGCCCCGGCTCCAGCCCAGGGCAGGGCAGAGGAGCAGAGCCCCGGCTCCAGCCCAGGGCAGGGCAGAGGAGCAGAGCCCCGGCTCCAGCCCAGGGCAGGGCAGAGGAGCAGAGCCCCGGCTCCAGCCCAGGGCAGGGCAGAGGAGCAGAGCCCCGGCTCCAGCCCAGGGCAGGGCAGAGGAGCAGAGCCCCGGCTCCAGCCCAGGGCAGGGCAGAGGAGCAGAGCCCCGGCTCCAGCCCAGGGCAGGGCAGAGGAGCAGAGCCCCGGCTCCAGCCCAGGGCAGGGCAGAGGAGCAGAGCCCCGGCTCCAGCCCAGGGCAGGGCAGAGGAGCAGAGCCCCGGCTCCAGCCCAGGGCAGGGCAGAGGAGCAGCACCGTCAGCCGTGCCCAGCCACGGGAGGGGCTGCTGGGCAATTCCAGCCATGGGGGCACCTGCAGAGGAAGGATTTACAAAACCAGACAGCTACTCCAGCTTTAGAGCCAGGGAAAAGTTGGTTCTAGCACCACACTGAAATGTCCAAGTGCCTCAGGGATGAGGAGCTGAGCAGCACTCCCAGGGATCAGCTCCAGCCAGAAGGAGCTGATGCATCCAGCTCTGTCCTGTCCTAAACCCTTCCAAACCCTTCCATCCAGTTCAGATCTTGGCACCGCCTGCCCGAGGTGACCCAGGAGGGAAGCAAAGCGATCTGTCCCCCTCCCAAACCCCACCAAACCCCGCAGAGCACCAGCCCTGTCCCCAGAGGACGCCCTGGCTGCGGGATTTACCTCGGTTGGAGTGGCCCACACTCGATGACACCGACGACTTTTGCTTCTGCCTCTTGACCGTCATCATCACCTGCTCCTGGACCCGCTGCTTGCCCGTGCCCTTGGTTTTGAGCTTGTGGTCCGAGGGCAGGGCCAGCGTGGAGCTGGCCTGCTCCTGGAAGCACTCGTAGGCCAGCGCCGTTTTGAGCGGGGAGTGGAGCATGGCTGCAGGCCGCGGGCAGGGCTGGGCTGGCCTCACACCGACAGCACCACGGGCACGGAGCAGCGGCTGTGCTGGGCTCAGTCCCGCAGAGCCCTCCTTGCCATACGGGCCCTGGCCCGGGCTGTGTCGGGGCTGCTGCTGGCGGCGGCTCGGCTCCCCGGCGTGTGAGCAGGCACACCCTCTGCCAGACTGGATATACAGCCCTGCCCGCACACACCCCCGCGCCGCTCCCGGCCCCGAACCTCCCCCAGCCCCGGCCCAGCCCCGGCGTGGGGCTCGGAGGGTGCCGGGGGCGGTGGGCGAGCGGGGGGCTCCGGGGCTGGCCATGGCCAGGGGCACTGAGAAGGGTCGGGGTGAGGCTCTGTGGCTCTGGGTACGAAATGGGGCTCTGGGGGGCTGCAGCAGCTCCCAGTGGCTCCAGCATTTCCCTCAGCCCAAAGTGCACCAAGCCCGGGTCCCAGTGCCGAGAGATGCCCCTGCCTGTGGGAGCAACGCTGCCCACAGCGCCCATTCCACATCCCACCTCTGCCTGCACGGGTTGCAAATCCACTCTTCTGAGCCCAGGAATGCTGGATTCCTGCAGAGCACCGGCTCCGGGAGTCAGGGCAGGATTCCTGCAGAGCTCTGGGGGTCAGGGCAAGAATCCTGCACAGCACCAGCTCCGGGGGTCAGGGCAGGATTCCTGCAGAGCTCCGGGGGCCAGGGCAGGAATCCTGCAGAGCTCTGGGGGCCAGGGCAGGATTCCTGCACAGCACCAGCTCTGGGGGTCAGGGCAGGATTCCTGCAGAGCTCTGGGGGCCAGGGCAGGATTCCTGCAGAGCTCCGGGGGTCAGGGCAGGAATCCTGCAGAGCTCTGGGGGCCAGGGCAGGATTCCTGCACAGCACCAGCTCTGGGGGTCAGGCAGGGTCCTGATGAGGTGCCCTGGAGAGTCAGGGACCTCTCCCCAAAGTGTCCCCCACTTGTCTGAGGGACAGGCTTATGGAGAAATCAGGGCACAGTTGGGGCAATCTTTGCACGCAGCTTGGGGTAGCAAGGAGGAAAAAGGGGACATTTAGCAAGAATATGAGATAAAATGGCTGTGCAAGAAATGACACGCCAGGCTGTGAATGGGAGCAGAGAGTTCTCTGTCTGCCAAGCCACACTGCAGCAACTCGTCTGCAGAGAGCCCAGCACCTCGCTGCTGGTGTGACCAGTTTCAGGTCACAGCAAGTGCTGACAAGGCTCCTGCCGAGCCATAGGAGGCTGATACAGGAGAAGAGGAGCAGTCCCCATCAGGAGGGAGGCTGAGGAGAGGATGCCCAGGGTAGAGGCTGCCTGGGTGCTCCAGGACCTGGGTGCTTGTGCCAACACTCAGCCAGGGGAGCAGAGCCCTTCGTGCTGCCAGATGGATCAGCTGTGGGAGAAAGGATGTGTGGAGTTCCTCTCCTGTGAGAATCAGCAGTGCCCAGGGTCTGACCTGGTGCTTTATTTCACTCCCATCCATCAGGTTTTGTGTTTCCCTGCTGGTTTGAGTCCACATTTAATGTTTTTAGGAACAAGAGCAGCATCAGAGAGCACGGAGCAGGCTCCTGGGAAAGATGAGCTTTGTGCACTGTCCTTTTCCAAGCTCCAGGATGCTCCTCCCATGAAACCCAGGAGCAGAAAGCCAGGTTTTGTCAAAAAGACACAGGAGTGGAGCAACTGGACCGTATTTATGTGCCTTTGGTCCCCTCTCCCCACCTTTTCTGACACCTCACCAAGGGATGCAGAGCCTTTACTCTGCTCCATCACCCAACCAGCTGGGACTTCTAGAGGATGGCCAGGCAAGGCCAGCCTGGAGGAGGGTGGGTGCTGTCCGGTGGGATGGAGTGTGGCATGGATAGAGTGAGTGTCTGCCCTCCTTTCCTGCTTCTCCCGAGCGTTTCCCGGCGCGGGGATCGGGCCGTGCTCTCCTGGGCAGGCAGGATCAATGCCCGGCTGTTGTTTTCCCCTGCCGCACTTGTTTCTCCTGAAAGCTCCATATCGATGCCAAGCAGTGTTTTCGCAAATCAATGACAGGCTGTCAGCGTCAGGTGGCTCCTGCCCAACAAAGTGCCAGCTCTCGCAAACCTGTAATGTCACTTGGCCCGGGGCGAGGAACAGCCCTGTCCCCGTCCCCGTCCCCGCGCGGGAGAGCCGCGTGTTTATCGCATCCCGTCACTGCGCTCTGGCATCTCCCTGTTTCATAACTCGCCCAAATTGCTGAGCTGGGCTGCGGAGCTGCGGACAGGGAGCTTAGGGAGGCTTTCAGGAAACAATGGTTTCTTGGGGCGAGTTCGCACGGTTTAGCCCAAGGGAGGGAATCTCCCGGGATTCTGCAACAGACTCCAAACCCGTATCTGGAAGAGCAAAAGGTGCCTAAACAAAGGCTTTTATTGCAGTTCTGTGCAAACTGCCGTTCTGGTATCGGGCTGGGGGTGTCCCTGAGCGGGGCACGGGGATCATCATCCCTGCCAGCCCAGCGCAGCCCCGGCAGAGCAGCAGCAGCAGCAGCAGCGCTTTCATCCGGCAGCGCCCCGAGCAAATTCCCTGTCTGCCTTTGTGTCTGGAGCTCACGGGCAGAGCGGACAGGGCTGAGAGGGACGCGGAGGCCGTGGGGAGCTCGGGGTGCGATGGGCAGAGCTCGGGGGGTCGGTGAGAGCAGCGGCAGAGAGGACGCGGGCGCTGCTCGGGGGTCCCGGCGCTGCCCCAGCGCGGCCGGCAGCGCACGGCGAGCCGGTGACTCACGCTCCGCACCCACTCCGGGACACGCCCTGTGCATCTGGGCTCTTCAAAGCATTTTTGTGCGAGTTCCTGGGATTCCTGCCAGCTGCCTGATCGCAATCAAAGCGCTCGCTGGCCCAATGCTGCTCCCAGAGAGGCGCAGGTTCCCTGTTCAAACTTGTCGGGCGCTCCTGAGCTGGAAGTGTCTGCGGAGCGCTCGGATTCTGCTGGGGGTAATAATCGCCCCCAGCCCTGGTGTCAGGAACTCCAGCTGTTGGGGGTTATTTCAGCACCGGGGCTTGATCCTTCCTCCGGGCAGGTGGTCACCAGGAAGAGCAGAGGTGGGAATTTCTTGTATTTCCCAGGATAATGCCGTCTTCTGAGCCATGACTCATCCTCGCCCCAGCACAGCTGAGACTTTCCAGAGCCTGGCAAGGTTTCTCCAGGAGGAAACCTGCTCCTCAGACTTGCACACCTTGGTTTCACTCTGCCTGCCCTGAAAGTGTCTCTTTTGTGGGACCAGAAAGCACCACAGGAGGGGGGGCAGATGGGGAGCTCAGATCCAGCAGAGTAGCAGGATCCGGCTGGAAGGGAACATGGAGCTGCCACGGTGAGGAAAGCCAGGCTGAAGCCTGCTGAGACTTGTGGCAAGGCTGTTCTTGAGCAAAACCTCCCCTCCACTCCTTGCACACATGTGGCACTGAGAGGTTTTTGGGGTGTTGCCGTGGGAGGACAAGAAGGCAACAGTGCCAGGCAGGTCATGGGCTTGTCCTTGGCAAAGCAGGGACACTTCTCCAGCCCCAGTGTGCACGGGAGCTTGGAGAGTAAGGAACTCCCTGATTTCTCCCCAAAACAGGAGGATGCCTCAGGCACAGCAGCTGCATCCAGCCAGCTGAAAGCCCGGGCTGCTTAAGGGAGGAGAAAGACCCAGGAACATCAGTGAGGTGTTCCCTGACAGAAACATGGAATGAGTGAGGGGCTGCCCTCAGGGAAGGGGCTGCCCCTCTGCCCAAAGCAGGGCTGAACCAGGTCAGGACACAGTTGCTCCAGACCTCGTCCAGTGGAGGTTTGATGGAGATTCCACAGCCCCTCAGGCCTCTCTCCAGTATTTGGCTGTCCTCATTGTGAATTGTTTTTCAGGTATCTAAAAGGAATTTCCCATGTCCCAGCTTGTTCCAGTTGCTTCTCCTCTCCCCATGTACCTTAGAAGGTGTGACTCCATCTTCACAGAATCCCAGAATGGATTGACTTGGAACTGACCTCAAAGCTCATCCTGTTCCACCTCTGCCATGGGCAGGGACACCTTCCACTATCCCGGGTTGTTCCCAGCCCTGTCCAGCCTGGCCTTGGGCACTGCCAGGGATCCAGGGGCAGCCACAGCTTCTCTGGGCACCCTGTGCCAGGGCCTGCCCACCCTCACGGGGAACAGTTCCTTCCCAATATCCCATCTGTCCCTGCCCTCTGGCAGTGGGAAGCCGTTGCCTCTTGGCAGTGGTCCTGTCCCTCCAGGCCCTTGTCCCCAGTCCCTCTCCAGCTCTCCTGGAGCCCCTTTAGGCACTGGAAGGAGCTCTAAGGTGGAGCCTTCTCTTCTCCAGGGCTCCATCCCCAGCTCTCCCAGCCTGGCTCCAGAGCAGAGGGGCTCCACCCCCTTGGGCATCTCCATGGCCTCTGGACCTGCTCCATGCTCTCTGTCACCTCCTGTTAATCAGCTGCAGAGATCTCTCCAAAGTTTCCCTTCTCCAATCTGAATAAACCCAGCTCACCCAGCCTTTCCTTTGTCCCCTGTCCTGGCCACTTTGGGACTGAAAGGCAGGCCAAGCCCTTGTCCTTGTCAGCTGGACCTCCACGGGCTCACGTCCCTGGTTCCTTTCCTTTGCTGCTCCTGTTGGTGGCAAATGGCACATGTAGGGGACAGGGGGACACCTGGCAGGACAGGGTGGCTCTGGGTTGGAGAGCACCCTTAGAGCTCAGTGCAGGGGCCTGACAGCAGCTCCAGACTCAGCACAGCAGAGGACACAGATTGTCCCCTCTGCCTCTCCCTGTGCTGGGACATTCCCTGGCCCCACCTCTGATGAGCAACAGCATCACAGCCCTGAACTGCTGAAAGCTCCGAGGGCTGTGCAGGCCTGACTGCAGGGAAAAGGGATGTGGTCAGCAGGGAAGAAGGGACGTGGTCAGCAGGTCACTCTGGAAAGAGCAGCAGGAGTGGCCATGCAGCTGCCAGGGAAGGGCCAGGCCCGAGGGGGGTGCCCTGGCAGGGGGGGGATGGTGATGGAGCAGGAAGGATCCCTGCTTCCCCTTCAGGACAAGGCCAACCCACCCCATTTTCATCTCCTGGTGTCCCCATGTCACTTGAGGAGCCTCTCCAGAACAGGCCAAGGAGCTGCTGCTCTCTCCCATCTCTGCCCAGTCCTCTGTGCCCAGGCTGTGCCCAGGTCAGGGGCAGAGAGCCCAGCTCAGGATCCCTGGAGCTGGCCCTGTCCCAGGGACTTCCTTGGTGCTGGTGCCAGCTCCATGGCAGGGTGTGACATCCTCAGAGGGCACGGAGGAACTCTCTGTGCTCGTGGCACAGTCTGGGGGTGCAGCCTGTCCCTGTCCCTGATCACCCAGGATGGTGCAAGAGCCTTCCCTTGAAAGTGGGCCCTGCTGGGGGCTCAGTGTGGGTCTGGCTCAGCCACGGGCCCTGTGCTGGTCCCCTGCAGGGCTGGGGTCTCGTGGCTGCCCACAGGGATGTGCCAGCCCCTCAGCAGGGCTGTGTCCCCACGTCAGGCTGCCAGGTGACACTGCCAGGTGTGTCCTGTCACAGAGAGGAGCAGAGCATCTCCAGGCCTGGCCTCCTGCCCTCCCCAATTCCAGGAAGGTTTTTCTTCCAACACAGGTCAGTCCTTTCCAGACTAAAACATTGGGCTGACCCCATGCCCACGGTGTCCTGGCCCCAGCACTGCCCAGCAGGGACGTGCCATGGGAGAGGAGAAACACTGAATCCCTCATCATCCCCCTCTGGAAAAGCTCCAGGGCTTTGCCTCCCCACCCTCCTTGCTGTCTGCACTGGGAGGGCTCTGATTCCTGCACAGGACCTGATTCCTCCCTGGGGTGGGATGCACCAGCCTGTGCTGATAGGGACCTTCCTTTCCCTGTGAGGATCCTGTGGCATCCCACTGCAATCCCTGAGGAGCCTCTCCTGCTATGAGGAGCCCTGGAAAAATGAGGAGAAGAGAAAAGAGCACAGAGAGATTCCCCAGTTACTCCCAGGACCAACTGAGCAGCACTCAGACACTTTTTGTGCTTCCCTCCCACCCTGGACCATTCAAATCCTGCCCTTCCTCAAGCACCATGAGATTCCCTCCAGCACAGAGGGCCAGCAGCCAGGACAGTGGCCCCTCACAGCAGAGACAGGGGGTGACAGGGAAGCTCTGGCACTACCCTGTGAGCAGCTGGGATGTGCCCAGCCATGCCCTGTGGTCCCTGCTGGGCTCTGGGCTCAGCTCTCAGGGCAGGGAGGAATGGTCAGGTCAGGCACTGCCTGGTCAGTGCTGGCCACAATTCCTGCTGCCCACAGGCCCCAGGGACTGACTCACATTTGGGATTGTGCTAAAAGCAACGAGCTGCTCTCTGGGCACTTTTCCAGAAGGTGGCACAGGGAGGAGGTGCAGCCCTGCTGAGCCAGGTGCCCTCTCCTCAGCCTGGCTCACTTTGGACAAGGCTCCAGGAGCTGAGAGTTCCTGGCTGGACGAGTTCTAAAATCCAGCTCTCAGCTCCTTCTCCCAAACACGTGTCCCTGTAATAGAGGAGTTTATCCCTTGCTGGAATGAAGCAACTCAACCCTCCCCTTGCATTGCTGAGCCTTTCAAGCATCCTTTGATAAGCAGTGTGAGTGCAGCTCCCTGGGCATTGCCACATCTCCCGGCGTGCTCTGCCCTGCCAAAGCTCAGTTCCAAGCTGGTTATAAATTAGGCACCACGCTGGGCTTTCATCTGCTCCCCGAGCAGCGGGCGGGGGCAGAGGCCACGCCGGGGCAGAGGAGCAGGGCGTGGGCAGGGGAGAGGCAGCACCAGAGCAGAGCCCCCTCAGCCCCTGCAGCAAACGGCAAAGGGACTGAGCTCTGGGGACAATGACAGCAGAGAAACCTGGGGCTCCCTGAGCAGTGACAGCAGCAGGAGCAGCAGCAGCACCAGGCAAAGGGGGAGGACAAGATGGGGAAGGGTCTGAAGGGGAAATCGTGTGAGGAGTGACTGAGGGCACTTGGTTTGTTCAGCTGGAGAAAAAGAGCTGAGGTCAAACCTCAGCAGGGGCAGCAGCTCCAATCTCTGCTCTCTGTGACAGGGACAGGACCCAGGGAAGGGCTGGAGCTGTGCCAGGGCAGGGTCAGGCTGGAGATCAGGGGAAGGTTCTTCCCCCAGAGGGTGCTGGGCACTGCCCAGGCTCCCCAGGGAATGGGCACAGCCCCGAGGCTGCCAGAGCTCCAGGAGAGGTTGGACAGAGCTCTCAGGGATGCCCAGGGTGGGATTGTTGGGGGGTCTGTGCAGGGCCAGGGGTTGCACTCGAGGATCCCTGCGCATCCCTTCCTGCTCTGGGGACTCTGTGATTCTCTGAGGCAGCTCCATCCCATCAAAAGAACTGCACAGAGGGCAGGTGCTGGACACAGACAAAGAGGGGAGAAAGGCAGAGCTGTGGGCACAGAAAATGAAAAGTTGCACAAGCCACCACGCCTGGATCCTCCAACTACTCCAAGGCCATCCTGGAGGGAATGGAATTGCCCAGATTGGAGCTTTGGGCCAGGTCAAAGCAAGGCTTCCCAGCACAGCAGTGAGGAAATGAGAGGAAATGTCGTGTGCAGGGTAACAGAACTTCCCAGGTCAGAGCCTCTGGGTCTGTCATGCAAATCTGCATCTGCTGCAGAGGCTGAGCCTGCCCAGGGCAAGGAGGAGCCCGAGTCACTGGAAGGCTGAGGGAAACCAGTGTGAGCCACTGCAGGCAATGGCAGTTTGCTGCTCACAGTGGTTTTGTTCAAGTTTCATTTCACAGAATCCCACAATGGTTTGGATTGGAAGGGACCCTAAAGCTCATCCCATTCCACCCCTGCCATGGGCAGGGACACCTTCCACTGTCCCAGGCTGCTCCAAGCCCCAATGTCCACCCTGGGCTCCCATTCTTCTTCCCAGGAAGGGCCACATCCCAAACCAGCCTGCTCCAGCACTGAGCATCCCTCCCTGGCCAGACATTCCCAGTGTGGGGCTGGGACCACCTCCCTCAGGAACAGACAGTGCTGCACAATCAGTGCCAATGAGTCCCTCTCGAGTGGCCTAAGCAGCTGCCCCAGGACTGCTCAGGGTCCCTGCTGGGACCAGTGGTATTTAATGTCTTCACCAGTGCCACAGGAGGGGATCCCTCAGCAGCTTTGCAGCTGCCAGGGCACCCTCAAGTTTGCAGCTGCTCCTTCCCGAATCTCCTCAGCCAGCCAAGAGCTCCAGGTGGGTGAGTGATGCCAAGGGCAGCTCTTAAACGAGGCTCACAGGGGCTCTGCAGGAGCTGGAATTGCAGAGCCTCTGGCACGGAAAAGCCCTCGCAGGGAGCTGTGCAGTCCTGCAGCTCCACTCCCTGGGGAGGAAGGGATGGCACGGGCTGTGCAGCCAGGGAGGGGCTGCTCCGAAGGTTGGGCTCCCTGCTCAGCTCCTGGAGCTCCAGAGGCAGCCGGGGCTCCTCCTGCAGCGCCTGCATCCAGGAGATGGGGGCAGAACTCGGCTGCCGTGGCTCCAAACGCTGCCCAGGGTCAGTGCAGACCCATCTCTGCCAGGAGGATTGGGCTGCGAACTCCGGCAGCCACAGAGGAGTTACCCTCGCCAAAGGGAAAAGGACCCAAATTCACCCTCGGGCTGCTTGGGGATTGACACCAACACGGCCAGGCCCTGCCAGGGAAGGACTCCACTCTGCTGGATGCACCAAAGCTCTTCCAGAGGAAGCTCCTTCCAGAGGAAGCTCCTTCCAGAGGGGCTCCACCAAAAACTGAGTCCCACAGCCCTGAGCAGCTCTGTCCTGCAGGGAAGGGACTGGGACACACAACTGAACCAGAGAGTTCCTGAGTGAGATATCAGCACACAGAAAACAGCCTGGAAAACCCTGCTGATTCATGGGCAGACTTGATCCCGCTCTCCAAGTCCCCAGAGATCAGATGGAGTCCAAACAAAAGAATCCAGGGGAGGAGGGATGGTGCAAATCACCCAAATACCCCAAGCAACCTCCTGCCCGGGAGGCTCCTGTGTGAGGAGCTGCTTCCTGCCCCAGCAGGGTCCACCCTCAACACTCAGGGGCTGACAGGGGATTTTGCTGTAACGCTGCTGGAACCTGTTCCCCAGCTCGTTCATCCCAGGCTGGCACAGCCACTGACCTCAGCAGTGACAGCAAACCCAGCCCAGGAACACGGGGAGAAATCCCAGCGCTGGCAGAGGCACAGCTCAGCACAGCACAGCTCAGCACCCCTGTCCTGCACGGGGTGGGAGCTCCCAGCACAGCCCATCCCTTCCAGCACAGCTCATCCCTCCCATCCCTCCCGGCTCAGGGACACCTCATCCCTCCCTCCCCGCTCGGGAGCAATTCTCTCCTCGCTGCTCCCTCACGGGATGGGAATTTTGGGGAGTGCCAGCAGAGACTGCAGCAGTGCCACCCCCCAGCAGCTCCACTGGGCCCGGGGTGACAGGGAGCCACAGATCAGGGTCCCCCTAGGACATCCTTGAGTTCCGGGGTCTCATTCTGTGCAACACCTCAGCTCCAATTCCAATTTCCAACAGTCCAGAGGCAAACGTGCCCTGCAGGGGAGATCCCCCTGCCTCCAGCCCAGCAGGAGGAGGAGTTGCTGGAGCAGTTCCATGAGGGATGACCACGAGCAGCAATCAGATGTGAAACTGCAGCAGACAGGGATCCAGGAACTGACTGGGATTCCTTCCCCAGAATAAACACAGACTCAGGGTAGATTTTACTGAATTTCATTATCTACTGCTGCTACGTCTGTACAGCATTGTACAAAATGCAATCCAAAGGAACACTCCAGCCCCAGAGCTGTTTGGCTCTGCTCTCTCCTGTCACAAAGAACCCGTGGTGCTCTCTGGCTGTGACCCCTTCCCACAGCCCCCAGTGATGGGAACCCCTGGCCATGGCAGGAGGTCCCTGGGGTACCTCGTATTTCTGGTCAGACAGGAAGGGTTTTTCACCTCTTTCTGCACGAGGCAAAAGCCCAGCAGTGCCAGGGGCAGTTGGGGTGCACAGGTGATGCTGGGGTGGTTCAGGACTGGCACAGCCTTTGTGCAGTATGTGCTGTGGGTTTGGGGAGTTGCTGTGCTCACCCTCTGCTTGTAGCCTTCCAGTCCTTCCCACCAGTGCATTTGGACTGGGGTTTCACCTACCCCATGCCAGGCTGGCCTGAGATTTCATCTCCTGCCCAAATAAAATGAGCAGGCAGATGCTCTTTTTAACTTAGAGGTTAGGGAAGATAATCTACTTAGCTGCTACTGGTAGTAGGACACATGCAGAACTGCTTCTGCCAGATTTGGGAAGCCTGCTCAGAATCACATGGAATCCAAGGTTTTGCCTTTAAAAAGCACATGTGAAAGGACCAGAGATCCTTGGTGTCCAGAAATGTCCTTGTTGTGGGTGAGTGGTGTGGGAGGATGGTCTCTCCCACCTGTGTTCTCCATGGAAAGTTCCATTTTGGCCAATTATTTTTCCTCTCATCTTCTGTGTTCCTGAAGCTTCTAAGCTGTGTTTTAAAGGTCTCATGGAAAGCCTGATCATTTAAAAAATCCCACAATACTCTTAAAGCTTTTTCCCCCCAGTTTTGATGACAGTGCAGCATCATGTTCAAAGTGCAATTACTGGATCTAAAAAATAACACCCTCAGACTGTAATGAACATCTGATAATAAATGCACAGCCCTCACATGGACCAGTCCTCACCAAAACCTTGTCATTCCTGAAGCTGTGCAGGGATGTTCTCAGCAGGGCCACGCTACAGGGATGAGTCTGAAAGCAAGAGAGAAGCAGCTCAGGGATGCAGTGAGGGAGATGAGAAATTGTCTGTAAGGCTCCCTGGGAGGGGGAGCTGAAATGTTCCAGGGCCTAAAAGCCTGCAAGAGGGTGACAGGGGTTTAACTGACCCATTTTGCCACTCCTGTAATCCCAGGAAGGTATTTTGCATTTAAAGAAAAAGACTTGATTCTAAGTAAAGGATATTTCACTGGGTACAGTCACCAACAATATTTGTCCATAAGTATATCCAAAATTCTATCCCCACCCAATCCCACTGCCCTTCCACCCACATCAGGATCCCAATGACCATGTCCCTCTCTTTCCTGCCTTGTGTTGGCTTTGGCCTCCAAACACCAGCTGTTCTCTCACTGCTCCCCTCACCTGGCACATTTGCCAGTCTTTATTCTGCAGCTCCTGCACTGGAGAGAAATCTAAGCTTGGTATTACCCTACCTAATGAAGATAGGATTGTTCGTTCTAAAAAATTTGCCCAAGGTCAGCCAAAACCTGTGGCTCACGTAGAAATCAGGTGTTTTTTCCCCATCTGCCTTTTAATTTCTGGTTCTGTTTGGTATTTGATCCCGAGCACCAGAATCAGGAATTCGGTAAAGCAGCCCAAATGTGCCATGGCTCTGTCAGCAGGTGGAGCTGGCTGGGGACAATTTCTGAGGCCCTGGGCAGCAGTGACAGACCCTGGATCGGCCAGGGAGGCAGCACTGCAGAGTTACCTTTGATGGCCAGGAAGGCTTTGCTGAAGGCACGACCCAGGTCATTGCTGGCCTCCACCGTGTACTCGCCCTCGTCCTGCTTGGTGACCCCCAGCACCACCAGCGAGCACACCCCGAAGTCGTTGGTGCAGAAGTAGTTGGGGTCTCTGGAGAGGTCCCTGCTGTCCTTGTACCAGGTGATTTTGGGGGCGGGGTGGCCTCCCACGGCACAGCTCATGCGGCACTCGCTGCCTGTCACCACCACGTGGCACTTCAGCGGCACCAGGAATCGCGGGGGCTGGTTCTGGTTAACGCCCCTGTATCTCTGGGCTTTCACTCGAAATTCAGCTGTGGAAAATAAACAGCACCAAACACTCACTCAGACACTGCTCCCAGCACTGCAGGGTTTGCAGGGGTTTGGTGGGGCAGTGTCTGGAATTCTGCTAATTCCATGCACCTATGGATTGTAACCACTGATGCTCCCCAGAATTACCCAAAATTTAACTTTGAAGTCAGAAACTTTGGTTTTTTACAATACTTAAGCCTTAGATTTTGCTGGGAATTCATTTTGGGGCAAATTGTATGTATAGTGGCTGGAAATGAAGGGTCTGTCTGCACAATGTCCCTGCAGAAAGGACAAACCCTCCCAACACAGCTGGAATTCCTCAGGGCATCTCTGTGCATTCCTGTTCTGGGCAACTGAGTATTTCCAGGAGGAGAGAGCCACGTGAGGATGGGTGTTGGAAGCAATGAAAGAAACAAAACACAGCAGAGAAATAGTTGAAAATGCTGTACCCTTTTTTTTCCAGATCCTCCAGGGCTGCACAGTCTCTGATGGATCACTGGCTCCCACGTCGTTTTTTGCCACGACCCTGAAGTAATAATCCCTGCCTGGGACCACCCTGGTGAAGGTGAACTTGTTGTTGTAGATGAGGTCCCCCAGCACGTGCCACAGCCCCTTTGGGGATTCCCGTTTCAGGAGGGTGTAGTAGAGGTTCTTGTCCCACTGCTCGGATGCTGAGGGCTCCCAGGTCACTGTCACTGTGTTGGGCACATTCTCCTCCAGCCGGATGGCTCCAGGGGGCTGAGGGACATCTGCCAGGGAGGGCACATGGTGTCACAGCTGCAGGGACTGTGCCCTAAACACCTGGGGTCTGCTGCATGTCTGGGGCTCAGTGACCATCCTGGACACTGGAAGGGACAGAATTCCAATCCTTCTCCAGGCACAGAAATGCATTTGCTGTGAACTGAGCTGCTGCTGCACAACATCTGCTCTTGCTGAGTGGGGACAGGAGGGTGGAACAGCTGGGAGAGCTGTGCTCAGTGTCCCACAGCCTGTGCTGACCCTCCTCATTCCCTCTGGAAGGGCAGTTTCAGTCACAGGATTGCTCTGTCCTGCAGATGAGTGGGATCACAAAGTGCCCTTGGAAAGCTGTGCCCTGGATCTCCCTGTGCCTGCACAGCCAGACTGCATCAGAGCTCACCCTGCCAAATTCAGTTTGTGGCCTGCCTATTCTCAGTGGATCATGGAACCCCAGACTGGGACCTTAAAACTCATTCAGTCCCCTCTCCTGCCATGGGCAGGGACACCCTCCACTATCCCAGGGTGCTCCAAGTCATGTCTTACCTGGCCTTGGACACTTCCAGGATGGGGCAGTCACAGCTTCCCTGGACAACCTGTGCCACCTTCACAGGAAGGAATTCCTTCCCAAAATCCCATCTATCCCTGCCCTCTGGCAGTGGAAAGCCATTCCCCTTGTCCTGTCCCTCCAGGCTCTTGTCCCATGTCCCTCTCCAGCTCTCCTGGAGCCCCTTTAGGCACTGGAAGGGGCTCTCAGGTTCTCCCTGGAGCTTCTCTCCTACAGGTGAGCACCCCCAGCTCTCCCAGCCTGGCTCCAGAGCAGAGGGGCTCCAGCCCTTGGGGCATCTCTGTGGCCTCCCCTGGAATTGCTCCAGCAGCTCCAACTCCTTCTATTGCTGGGGACCCCCAGGGCAGGAGGCAGCTCTGCAGGGGGGGTCTCACCTGAGGGGGCAGAGGGGCAGAATCCCCCCTGCCCTGCTGCCCACAGGGATCAGCCCAGGGCATGTCCTGCCCTCACCCACCAGCACCCCCCAGTCCTCCCAGGGCTGCCCTCAGTCTGTTCATGCCCAGCCTGGGCTGACTGGGATTTGCTGGTGCATTTGTATGGATGGCAGTGAGTTACCTGTGATTTGAACCTGGAAGCTGAAGGTTTCCCTTTTCCCCAGCCCATCCCCAAGCTCCACAGTGTAGGTGCCACTGTCACTGGGCTCAGCTGCCCTGAGCAGCAGCTGGGTGATTCCATCCTCAGTGCTCAGGGCAGCCCGGCTGGGAAGGGGGAGCCCATCCTTTAACCAGGTCACCTCTGGCTCTGGATGTCCCTGCAAACAACAACACAGCCACTTGTTTCACCTCTGCTCTGTGTCCTGTATCTTTAGTTCCATTATCTTACCCCAAATCTGCACCTCCACAACACAGTAATGTTCAGAAATACGGATCCATGATGGATCTGAGAGCCCTGAGCTACTCTACAGTTTCTTTAAATGTTTTTCCTTTTTGTCCTTTAAGGATGTTATCGCAGTGAAGTGTTCAGAACTGTGTCAACCAAGCTGTGCCAGATCAAGGACAGATAACTTCAGGAGTTAATATTTTCTGCTTTTAAAAATATTCTGTTGGTTTTGCTGCACAGGATCATGGAATCATTAAGGCTGGAAAAGAGTCCAACCCATGCCCCATCCCCACCTTAAAAGCACTGAGTGCCACATCCAGGCATTCCTTGGACACCTCCAGGGATGGGATGGGGACTCCAGACCTCCCTGGGCAGCCCTCCCAAAGCCTGGCCACCCTTCCCACCAGGAAAAGCCTGTGCTGTTCCAAGCTTACACCAAAGCCCTGCCAAGTTCTCGAGTGCTGCTCAAGGTGGGACAAGCACAGGGCAGGTGCTGCTGGAAATGGTGCCCCAAGGCCTCCTGAGGGAGGCACAGGGAAATCACTGATCTGGGAAGTCTGACAGAGCAGCACCACATGATAACATGGATCAGGCTGGGTGGACAGCACTGGGCCTTGTTTGCAGAGGTTAAGGAATGACCACAATGTCATAAAACACCAAAGCCAAGGTTCACAGCTCAGTTCTGGCTTGTGTTTTCCTCACTCTGAAAGTCTACACAGCACAGGCAGGCCAAATTATTTGCCCAGCGACTTGTAGACAAAATTCCATGACACAAAAACAGTGGCTCAGTTTTCCTGTTTGCTATTGAGTGCATCAGGAAACCAGGCAGGGAATTCCTCCAAAGGCCTGAACACTCACCTCAAAGGGAATCTTCACCCGGATGGGATCCCCTGCTTTTATAACCAGGAAGCTTTTCACTGTGTCATCTATCAGAAACCTGGGAGAGACTGGAAAAGACAAGGATTATGTCCAAAAGGTGGAAGTTAGTGCAGTCACTGGTGACAATCACACATCTGGGTGAGGCTGGTGAGGAATTCACTGTGGGAAAAATCTCCCTGATTCAGTCCCAGACTCTGCACCTTTCAAATTTTATTATTATTTATCACTATGACTAAACAAGGGAAAATGATGTAAAAATATATTCACAACAATCTCTGTATTCATGTCATGTCTCAGTCACAGAGAAATTGGCTCTTTGCCACACTTTATCCCATCACAGGCATCATCTTTTGTGTTTAAATGGTGTCTGGAAAAAGGAAATTCCAATGGACACTTTGATATGTGGTTCTGTCTGGTGGCTGTGGTGGGGCTCTGTACAGGGGGCAATGTAAGTCCAAGGAGAACCTGAAGTTCTGAGGGTTGTTCTATCAACAGGAGTCTCTCAATGAGCTGAGCACTGTGCTCTGCATGTGTGGTACCAGTTCAGACTGAGCCTGCCCTGCTGAGGAGAGGAGGGGCAGTGCTGTGCTCCCTGTGCCAGTCTGGGCTGGGAGCAGCTCATCCCAGTGTCCCACAGCCCTGGCTGCTGCTGCTGCCTGAAGTGCCCCATTCCCAGGGCAGAGCCCCAGAGCCCCCAGGGCAGAGCCCCAGAGCCCCCAACTCACCCCGGGCAGCAGCAGCAGCTCCAGGACAAAGCTCCAGCTCCACGGGCTCCCCGGGGCCGGTGTCACCCAGGGCTGTGACCCGCAGGAGCAGCCTCTCCCTGGGCTGCAGGCCCTGCACCCTGCACGAGGTGCTCTCTGCAGGGAGGGTGAAGCACTTGCTCCAGCTGAGGCTGTTACAGGCTCTCATCTCCACCTCGTAGCCTCTCACAGCATTCCCATCTTGTACTTCAGGTTTGTTCCATGTCAAGGTGACACTGGTGCTGTCACTGCTGCTCACTTTAAGGTCCTGCACTTGGCCTGGAGATTCTGGAAGGAGAAATTTTATTTCAACTGTTTTTCTAGGATTTCTCTTCCCTCTTTTCAGTCACTGCCTGAGATTCCCCAACATTCCTGCAGTGCACTGGATTTCCACGCTGCTTTCTTGCCCCACCTTGTCCCAGTTCTTCAGAGCTGGATCTGGGTCCTTGGTCCTACCAGCCCTGCAGTAAATCCACAACATTCCAAAACCCTCTGCAGCCCATCCTGAGTGTTTCTCCACTCTGCACATTACCCCACACTGGGATCTGCCAGATCTTGACTTGGACATCCTACTGGAAATCCTTCTATTCCTTTCTCCAGCTGATTCTCAGCCATGAAACATTCCCCAGCTGATCCTTGTCTCCAGACATTTTTACAGAGGATTTAAGAATATTCCCACGAATACCCCCAGAGCAGAGCACAGGGCAGGGCACTCACTGGAGGGGTCCTGGGCAGAGGCAGGCTCTGAGGGCTCACTGGGCTGTCCTGTGCCAGCAGCATTGACAGCTGCCACACGGAACTCATACTGCACACCCTTCTTGAGGCTGGTCACCTTCAGCTTCTTGTCTGCAGAGAGGAACCAGAGGAGTGTGTTGGCTCAGGGGAGCTGCTCCACATCAGGAAAGGTGACACAACAAAGTTGTGCCTTACTCCAGCCAGAATTATGGACTGGAAAATTCTCAGGAGCCATAAAAGCTGTCACTGATTGTTCCCCTGCCATTCCCCAGCCAAGTGTATGTGAACTTCTGGGATATGTTCATTGTATTCCTTTCAAAATCAAACAGCCCTTGAATCACAGAATCCCAGAATCATTGAGTTGCAAAAGACCTCCCAGGTCATCCAGTCCAACCTGTGACCCATCACCACCTTGATGTGAAAGGTGTAAGACCCTAAGCAACTCCTAAACCCAGCTGGCTTTTTTGCCTTTTCAAATCCCCCAGGTTGTTGCAGGAGTCAGAGAACCCACCTTTGACAGGCACGTTGGTGACTGGCAGCCAGGTCACACTGCCCTTCTTGCGTTTCTGAACAATGTATCCCATAATTTGGGAGGTGCCCGTTTTACTTGGAGCTTTCCAGGAAATGGTGATGCTGTCCCTGCTGGCACTGATGATCTCAGGGGGATCTGGGGCGCCAGGGGAAGCTACAAAGAGATGAGGGCTTCATGATTAGCAGGTATGCTTTTATTGCAAGATAAAATGGTGTTGTGTGTAACTTCTTCTTCCAGGTTCCCCAGGTATTCCATGGATGTGCTTTGGAAACCTGGCTGAGACCTGAAGCTGTGGATCCTGCTCCCCACACAAACTGGATCCAGCACAGACTCTGTTCCTGAGTTTGGATTGCACAAAAGACCTGCTGTCATCAGGACTGACAATTCCTCTGTCAGGGGGACGTGTCATTCATTTGATAATGAATTCCCCAATTTGAATAATGAATTATGAGAAGTTCTCCTCACCTTTGCCAGCAGCCTTCACTTCCCCCGACTCCAGCGCGTCGCTCGCTCCCTCGGCATTTATGGCCCTCACCCTGAAGTAGTAGCTCATCTCTTCCTCCACTTTGCTCGTGGTGAAGCTGGTGCAGCTCCTGGAAGTTTCTCCCAAGGTCTCCCAGTCATTCCTGCCCACCTGCTGCCTCTCCACCAGGTACCTTTGCACTGGTTTGCCCCCGTCGTCCTTTGGGGGCTTCCACTGGATCGTGATGTTGTTGGCAGAGCTTTCTACAATTTTGATGGGTCCTGCTGGGGGCTGTGGCTTGTCTGGGAAGATGAACAGAGACACAGCTGGCTCCAGACCCAGACCTGTTCCTGGGTTTGGAGCAGACACTGTCCCTTGCTCGTTCCTGATGAAATGCAGGCACAGCTGTAGGATGAGGGCTGGGTATGTGAATTGCCTCTTCCAAACTTGCACTCTTCTAACTTTTGATGGGGAAGATGGAAAGCCAGGCCCTTGCTCTCCCTGGGTCAGCTGTTCTCATAAGCATTGCACCAGTTCAGCTTGCTAATGCAGGCAAAACATCATTTCTGGTCTCCCAAAGGAGCCCAGACACTTATGGGAGGGCTGAATTGGACCTTGATATCCTATTTCAGATTTGCATGTTGTGTACAGTCACATCTCCCACAGCACCTGAACATTCAAAACTTGGCTGCTTAGGCCATGAAAAACCAAACTAGCTTCGTGTTCCCTTGTGCTAAAGGGCAAGCAGCATGTTCAGCAATCTTTCCTTGTACCCTGATTTTGGGGCAATACACAGTCTTGCTCCTCTCAGAATACCCAGTCACTCCAAATAAAGTTGTCAGCAGTGTGAATGGATTCCGTGCCTAAGCTTTAGTGAAAGGCACAGTGGATGTCACAGGATCTCACCTATCACCACGAGCTTTAGGTCGATCTCCAGGATGCCACTGTCGTTCTTGAGCCTGACTTTGTAATCCCCACAGTCCCTCCTGTCGCAGCTGGAGATGGCCAGCGTGGTGCAGGTGTCTGTCTTATCCACACGGATCCTGCTGTCATCCCCCAGCTCCATCCTGTCCTTCAGCCACGTGGCCCTGATGGGCCCCCGGCCCTCGAAGGGGATCCGCAGCTTCACCCCCTCCCCGGCCTTGGCCACCGTGGGGACACTGCTCAAGTTCTTGAGGAGGACTTTGTCCACCTGGGGAGGATCTAAGCAGGTGACACAAGGTCATTAAAAACCACAATCCAAGGAGGATTCTTCCTTGGAGGGAAGGGATCCCCTCATGGTGCTGCCAGCAAGGCTTAGAAGCTCACAGCACTTGGACCTGCACCTTTAGTTCTACTTGGCCACAGGATAATTACCACAAGGTTTTGTGGTATCACACAGTCCTTTCACCAGAGAAAATTCCTCCTAGGCAACACACTAAACACAAGAACGAAGAATCTGCTCTGATGAAGTGTTTTGTGCACCCCAAAATCTTTGAGTTGCTCAGAAGACTCCCCAGTTAAACTCGTAAACACAAAATGAATTTTGTACACAACCTGTACACAAAACATTTCCCATTTATCTTGTAGTTCTTTTATAATAAAGTTATCTCAACAACCAATGACATGTCTCTGAGTAAATATATAACATTTAAAGCCCATCTCATGCTGCTTTGGTGGTTTGAGTAGACTCACCTTCAACAAAAATTGAAGCTTCAGTTTTCACATCTCCACCTTCAAACCTGTATTTCCCAGCATGAATATCTTCAGCTTTGTTAATGATCAGTTTGTGGACAAGACCCTTTTTTTCAAAGACTACTCCATCCATGCTTGTTAACTACAAAATAAAGGACAGAGACACATCCTTTTTTAAAAGAGGGAAAAAATGCAATCCAAACTTAAACTGGACAGACTACAACTTGAAATGCAGTTGAAAAGACTTAGGAACACCATGCATGTCTACTGACAATATTTGGTATTCTGTTGTCCAGAGCAGCTGTGGCTGCCCCATCCCTGGAAGGGTCCAAGGCCAGGATGGACAGGGCCAGGTTGGATGGGGCTTGGGTTGGATGGAAGGTGTCCCTGCCTAAGTCAGAGGGTGGGACTGGATGATCATTGTGGTCCCTTCCAACAACCCAAACCACTCTGGGATTCTGTGAACCTTCCAGGGCCCCACTCAGACTGCAGGTGGCTGGCAGGGGGAAGGACACCTGGACACCACCCTTAGGAAGCAGAGCCAGAGAGCAGAGCATTGCTACCCAAAGCCAGCAACAAGCTCAAGGAACCCACCTTCAGGCCATCCTTAAACCAGGTTCCTGTCACGTTGTCCTTGCTGACAGTGCAGGACAGCTCAGCTGGGTCCCCCTTCAGCACTCGCACGGTTGCCAGCTGCTTGTTGAGGTAACAGCGTGGGACTGAACAGACACAAGGGAAGGGAAAGGGAAGGGAAGGGAAAGCAGCTCAGTCTGTGTTACAGAGACACCCAGAGCTGAAAATGCATGTGCACATGAGGGGAAAAGAGCTTAAAAAAATGTATGCCCTGTGGTCAGGAGAGGCTTTTGTGCCACCTCACTGTGGGCCAGCTGAGGGATGCGCAGCCATCCCAGCATCACCTGTATTCCCAACATCCACCTCATGGGCAATGGATTCATCACAAATCACATCATCCAGCTGTGGACTTGCTGGTTTATGCCTATGCTAATTGTCTTGGTTCCCTCTACAGTCAGTGGGAAAAACCAGGTTGCTCCAAGGTGTGGATATACTGCTTGAACAGGTCATGGGACAACCAAATTCCTACATAGAGCTGTGTTTACCTAAACCATAAGATCCCATTTCTTTGCAGGATTAGGAATGTGAGTATCAAAATGCAAAGACCAGGAGTCACCAGTTAACCACGTACCTTTGAGATCATCCAGGACACTCCGTCTCTTTTGTCTCGTGCTTTCCGTGTTGTTCAGGGAATCATTTGCCTTAAGATCCAAGTCAGGTTCCTGGTTTCTCTGGTTTGCTGAAGGAGGTCCACCAAAAGGACCTGACATCTGGCCATAACTCAGTGGACCTTGACCAAATCCCCCTGAACTACTCCCATCAACAGATCTGTCTTGGGATTTACTCCCTGCCCCTCCTAAGGCAGAATTTGTGCCATAAAGGGAACCCAACTGTCCAAAATCTCTGCCCTCTCCCCTGGCTCCTCCTGGACCTGACAGGGACCCTCTGTCACCAGCTGAACCTTTGTTCCCTGACCCTCTGACATCACTGGCAGTGCCCTTTCCAGTTTCACCTCCCAAAGATCTGCCAAGATGTGCATCCAGCCCATATTCCCCACCTGGTGCACCAGCACCTCCCACACCTCCTTTACCACGGACTGAATCCCATTCATCCCCTCCCAACCTGCCAACCCCACCTGCACCAGCCGTGGCTGCAGCTGACCCTCCATCCTTGCCATAGGGAGACCCTGCACCCCACAGGGCAGAGCCTTCCCCAGAAAAGCCCTCTCCTCCTGCTCCACCTGCACCTGCTGGAGCTCTGCCCAGCGAGGCATCCCTGCCACGGCCAGATCCCATCGCCCCCTCACCTCCAGGAGGAAAAGGAGCAGCTCCTGCCACAGCCCCAGCTGGGAGACCATCCTTCCCATAGGGACCCCCAACTGCCCCTGCACCACCAACACCTGCCCCAGCCCCACCAACACCTGCTCCAGCTGGGAGACCATCCTTCCCATAGGGAACTCCAACTGCCCCTGCACCACCAGCACCTGCTCCAGCTGGGAGACCATCCTTCCCATAGGGAGTTCCAAGTCCTCCTGCACCCCCAGCCCCAGCTGGGAGACCATCCTTCCCATAGGGAGTTCCAAGTCCTCCTGCACCCCCAGCCCCAGCTGGGAGACCATCCTTCCCATAGGGAGTTCCAAGTCCTCCTGCACCCCCAGCCCCAGCTGGGAGACCATCCTTCCCATAGGGAGTTCCAAGTCCTCCTGCACCCCCAGCCCCAGCTGGGAGACCATCCTTCCCATAGGGAGTTCCAAGTCCTCCTGCACCCCCAGCCCCAGCTGGGAGACCATCCTTCCCATAGGGAGTTCCAAGTCCTCCTGCACCCCCAGCCCCAGCTGGGAGACCATCCTTCCCATAGGGAGTTCCAAGTCCTCCTGCACCCCCAGCCCCAGCTGGGAGACCATCCTTCCCACAGGGACCCCCAAAACCCCCTGCACCACCAACACCTGGTCCCACTGGGAGACCATCCTTTCCATAGGGAGCTCCAAGTCCCCCTGCACCAGCCCCTCTAGCACCTGCTCCAGCTGGGAGACCATCCTTCCCATAGGGACCCCCAAAACCCCCAGCACCACCAACACCTGGTCCCACTGGGAGACCATCCTTTCCATAGGGAGCTCCAAGTCCCCCTGCACCAGCCCCTCTAGCACCTGCTCCAGCTGGGAGACCATCCTTCCCATAGGGACCCCCAAAACCCCCAGCACCACCAACACCTGGTCCCACTGGGAGACCATCCTTTCCATAGGGAGCTCCAAGTCCCCCTGCACCAGCCCCTCTAGCACCTGCTCCAGCTGGGAGACCATCCTTCCCATAGGGACCCCCAAAACCCCCAGCACCACCAACACCTGGTCCCACTGGGAGACCATCCTTTCCATAGGGAGCTCCAAGTCCCCCTGCACCAGCCCCTCTAGCACCTGCTCCAGCTGGGAGACCATCCACTCCATAAGGAGATCCAGCACTTCCAAAAGCACCCCCTACAGCTCCACCAGCTCCTGATCCAGCAGGGAGACCATCTTTTCCACATGGATACCCAAGTCCCATTGCACCAACACCACCAAAACCAGCCTCAGCTGGGAACCCATTCTTCCCATAGGGAGATCCAAATCCCCCTACACCAGC
>VZTZ01044713.1:249174-268348 GCA_013400955.1 Drymodes brunneopygia | reverse complement strand
CACCAGCACCACCAGCCCCAGCTGGGAGACCATCCCTTCCATAGGGACCCCCAAATCCCCCTACACCACCAACACCTGGTCTCACTGGGAAACCATCCTTTCCCCCAACTGCCCCTGAACCAGCAACACCTGCTCCAGCTGGGAGACCATCCTTCCCATAGGGAGATCCAGGTCCCCCTGCACCACCACCACCTGGTCCCACTGGGAGACCATCCTTTCCATAGAGACCCCCAACTCCCCCTGCACCACCAGCCCCACCAACACCTGCCCCAGCTGGGAGACCATTCTTTCCATAGGGAGCTCCAAATCCCCCCACACCAACCCCTGCACCACCAGCACCTGCTCCCAGTGCCTGACCATGTGGACCATACAAAGCCTCCATTTCTCCTGTGGAATTGCCACCTGCACCAGGTATAGCCCCATCTCCACCTGGAAGGCCTCCTGGCCCATACAGTGAGCCAGACCTTCCTGCCTGCCCTAACTGAGCACTGGCATGAGGTGTCAGGCCATCCTTGCCATAGGGAGCCCCTGTTTGTCCCTGTCTGTTTATAGCTGCTCCATTCATATCACCCACAGTGGGATGTCCATCCTTGCCAAGGTGAGACCTCATTCCTGCTGCCATTCCAGCATTCCCCCCAGCTCCAGTTCCTGGACCAGTCCTGCTGAACAGATCACCCACACTGGCTCCCACTCCAGCTGAATCAGGATCAAGCCCATCTGGTACAGAACTTCCACCACCCAACCTCCCAGCACCCCCAAAACCAGTTCTATAACCAGCATCACCTAAATTCCCATCCTTGTCATGCTGAGAGCCCAAACCTTCTCCATCATCCATGTCAATGTTAACAGCACCCTGCACAGCCTCACCTCTGCCATCTACAGAATTCCATTCACCTGCCCCTCCCACTGCACCAGGACCTGCTCTGCCTGACACAGAGTCCATGCCATGGACAGCCCTTAACCCACTTCTGCCCCCTAAGCCTTTTAGCCCAAAGGTGCTGCCATCACTGGCCACTGAGTCTCCATCTAGACCTGCTCCAGAAAACTGCCCAGACTCCATCTCTCCGTTTACGTGGGTTTTGCGTAGCCCCTCTTTTCCCAAAAATCTTTGGCTTCCATCATCAGAATCCACGGACTGTCCTTGGCCCCTGCCTTGGCTGTTGCCTTGACCTGTTCTGTACCAGCCAGTTTTCTCCACACCAGAGGATGTGGAAAAGGAAGGATGATCTTCATCACCAGCTTGCTCTTGGCGCCGAAGCTTCCTCGCCCTTTCGTTGTCTGCCATTGTTTCTTTCAGCCACTCAGATGTCTCCCTTTCAACCTTTTCTCCTTCATCCTGTCTCCTCTTTCCTTTGGCATCTGAAGTTGCATTGTTTCATGGGAGCAGATTTACAATTTACAGAAAAAGAGGGGAACAAAGTAACAGAAAATCACTAGGTCATGCACTGCATCAACAACCAAAGTATTAGCACTTTTTAAATTTCATTTTAGGACACACACACAATAATACATTTAAGTAAATTTAAAATAATTTCAATGCCACATTCAGACAACGAAATGTTAATTAAAGACAATTATTTTTAGTTAAAATGCATTGTTTTTTCAATAGAAACATGCACATTACAACAAACAAACAAACCAAAAATAACAGGAAATGAAACTTCCAGCAGGAGTCTTGTCTTGTCCACACCGAACACCCCCAGTTTTCTCAGCCATAATTTGGGAATTAGAGGCTCCATTATTGATTTCCCAGCAGAGCAACACCACCCTGAGCCATGGGGCAGTGAGAGGAATGCTTTGTGCCAACACACACCAGGAACACCCAGAGCCCAGCACTCACACTCCACGAGGAGCCAGGCGCTGGAGGAGCCCTGTCCCGCGTCGAGCGTGTACAGACCGCTGTCCGAGGGCACTGCCTTCCTCACCACCAGCCTGTGGGTCAGGCCGTCAGGTGACACGGAGATCTGGTGCTTGTCACTGGCCTGGAGGGGGTGGCTCTTGTGCAGCCACAGGGGCTCGTGGCAGGGCGTGCAGAGCACACACTGGAACTCGGCGTCCCCGGCCTCGGCGCAGCGCACGTCGGACAGCGGCTGCCGGAACCGCGCCGGGATGGCTGCAGGGGAAACGACAGCTGTGGGAAGGAAACAGCTGGCTCTGTGCTCCAGCTACAACTGCTACAGCTCAGGGAGGAGAGAACTGGGAGCTGTGGTGCCTCTGAGCGTTGGGTTACTGAGAAAAAGGAAAAGCTGAGATAGGCTTCTGTGCCCGGTTCTGCAGAAAAGCAGAAAAGTAGATTTTTGTCTTTATTATCTTCTGAGACATCTGTACCCCACAGCACAGATGTGCTGGCAGTGTGCAGTCATTGATGTGTTCCTGCAGCACGACACTTGGATTGAGTTTGTTATTATTCTGAGTTTACAGAAGCAAAGTGTAATATGGGGTAGGTTCAGGAGTGTGCACACTGTCACCCACAGCCAGACTGGCACTCGAGCCCAGGCCTGCTCCCTGGGACTGCAAATGCAGCACCTACAGCACTCAATCACCCTCCTGTTCCTTTTCACCTGTGCCAGACAAAGAGCCCTTACTGGGCAACACAAAACCAGTCCTCTGTGGTGGTCAGGAGTTACTGAGCTTCGCACTTGCTCCTAGACACAATTTTCCAGCAAAAAAATAAATTTTTGTCACAGTTGCCCACACATCCATCAACCTGAATTCCTTACCTTGAGCATCCAGTTCAGTTGAGAAGATAGGGACATCCTCCACCCTGACCTGGTACACCCCTGCATCCTCTGGCTGCACATCGTTGACAGTGAAGTAGTACCTCCTCCCAACTCTCCTCAGGCAGTGCTTCCTGTACTCGTCCCCTGTCCCGTAGCGGAGCCGCTCGCCGTCCTGGGGAGGGGAGGGGACAGGAGGGGAGAGGACAGGAGGGGACGGGAGGGGACGGCAGGAGAAGGGGGGAGAGCAGTGTCCTCACAAAGGCTCAGCCAGTGCCGGGCATTTCACACAGACCAGCACAGGCTGGTGCTACCATCCCCTTACTGATAAGAAAGAATGAGCAAGCTGACAGTGCCCGGGGCTCTCTGCAGCACACAGGCACTGCCTGGGCAGTGAATTCTGCACAGAGCAGGGCACCAGGCTCTGAGACTCAGCAAAACAGCAGCTCTTGGCTACCCACAGAAGGGTCTGAGGCTTAATTAATACACAGTTATTGCAGCTACAAAGACTTTACTTATTTCAGCTTTACTTAGATTTCAGCATCCTCATAGCTGGATGAGCATGAGAGTTCACCACTTTTCTGTAGCACTCTTGGGTCACATTCTCCAAACTGTGGCTCATACACTTCATGTCATACATTTGATCCAGAACATTCACAGTTTGTCCGTCCTTCCCCCTCAGGGAATTCTGATTTCCCTGGGATTAAAGCCGCTAACCACAATTTGACTGAAAAATCCCTTTCACAAAAACACTCCCAGCACTGAGAGCCTGTGGATCCCATCCGTGGGACTGTGGATCTTGAGGGGATGTTTCACATCTCAGATCTTTCACAGAGGGAGTTACAGTGCAGGAACACACTTGAGAAAGCAAATAAAATTTATATGAAACTGCAGAATTTTTGCAGCCTGAAAGGCACTGTTGAGGTGATGGTCTTAAACTGAAGGAGGGTCAGGTTAGATATAAGAAAGCAGCTTTTTCCCATGAGGGTGGGCAGGCCCTGGCATAGGGTACCCAGGGAAGCTGTGGCTGCCCCAGCCCTGGAAGTGTCCAAGGTCAGGCTGGATGGGGCTGGGAGAGTGGAAGGTGTCCCTGCTCATGGCAGGGGGCTGGAATGAGATGAGTTTTAAGGTCCCTTGACCTTTAAAAGGTCCCTTCCAGCTCAAGCTGTTCTATGAATTTCCTGAAGATACAAGGATGTCAGTCTGCACTTGAATCTACAAATCCCCAGGGATATTCACCACCAAAGATCACCCTCCTCACACCCACACTGCTCCCTAACCAAGCAGGGACCTGCAAAGAACAGACAACTTTAAGGCATTTATTTGCTCTCAGCCAGTGCCTGGCAGATGAAGTTTTTCCTTTAGAATGCTTGAGGGCTCTCAGCAGCTCTGAGCTGCTGCTGCCCAACCCATCCCCCTCACCTTGAGCAGGTAAACGTTGCTGTTGCTGTTTTTCAGCATCATCTCCAGGCTGAAGGTAGCATTTCCCTCCTTGTTGACTTTGATGTGTTCAAAGTTTTTGAGACCCTGAATTAACTGCAAAGAAATATCGAAGAACCTCGTAAATGATAAAGCTGCCATGACAGAAGTTCTTAAGCTGCTGAGTTAATGTGAAATCTATTTTAAAGAGCTACCTCTAGCATTATGTAGTACAAGTATCTGTAAGTCACAGTTCTGGTACAGTAAGTTGCAGTATCTGTAAGTTGCCACAGTTTTCTCCTATACATAAATTATTTTCTATGTGTTGCCTCCTGGTCACTCCCACACTGCCCATCCAGGTCTCTACATGCCCCTGTATGTGAAGGCAAAATTTTACTCTTGGACACACAATTTTTAATTTGGGGTCCAAATTCTTATCAGAGACAACTGAATACCCCTGTGGTCAGTATCTCCTAAAATCTGTGAACTGAGCTTAAAAAACTTCATCAGCATTTTCACCTGCATGAGTAAAGAAGTGGAACTTCTTTAAAACATTGTCATAAATCACTGTCATAAAACAAAATTTTCATCTCCAAAGCAATTTAGGAAGCTTTAGCCTTTTTTCAGAAGCTGCAGTTTGTTAAAAACGAGTTGTTTCAGTTTATTTTACCTTTTCTTGTTCACTCTCTGTGTCCCTCCTCATCTCCTGCAGCTTCCTCAGCATCCCACGGAAGTCAACAATTCCGTATTTCATACAGATTTTCTCATAATCTCTCCTATCTGCATGCAGCAACAGCTGCCACACAGCTTCTTTGTCCAGGGGCTTTGGTTTTGGTGCTGCAACCCTGAGAACCAGGAGAGGGAATCATTCAGACATTTTCACAGACAGCAAGATGTCCTGCTTTTGTATCCCTAATTCTCTCTGCTCTCTCTCCATCATTCCTGTAGTTCACTTGGCCCTGTAGGTGCAGGCAGGAGAGACTGGGACTCTTCCAGAGCAGATTTTCTGCCTCTGTACTACAAATTAAATGGTGCCAGGGAACAGTTTCCACACTGCTGAATTATCACCAGAGGCTCTGGCACAGTTTGGCCCAGGCCAGGCCCAGCACAGATCAGGATTGTGCACAGAGATCAGCAGCAGCAGGCAATCCTTAGCATTTCCCACCTGGGAAGGGAAGGGAAGGGTTGGGTTCTGCCCTGTGCCCCTGGCAGTGCAGCTGGGCTGGGAGCCAGGGTTCAGCCTGAGCCATCAGTGCCTGGAGTTGTCCTTTAGACAGGAAGCTGCTGGTGAGCCAAGCACAGGGAAGCAGAGGAACACACCCTCCCATCCAGAACCTCATGGTGCAGAGGAAATACCCCTCCAAATGAGGCTGGAACCTCGTGTTTATCTCAGCCCCACGGGCAGTGCCAAGCTGTTCTGGCCTGTCTCTCCATAGAGAGTCTCACCACAACTTTGGACACAAGAAGTGTTGCCCTGAAGGTCTTTGGAGCTGTCCCCTACCACCAAGAAACATCCAGAATTGAGAGCATGGCCCTAACTCCAGAGCCTTACCTCTTTCTCAGCATCTTCCTGGAGTCCAGGAGTGTCTTCTTGAGCTCTGTTACAAGAGTGGGGGAAAGAACAAACAGTCACATACCCAGCACTGTGAAATACATCCCCCCAAAGAAGATAATGCAGAATAGCCAGAGACATCAGGTCATTCTGCTGAGCTTTTCCTCCCGTGTTTTTTACACACTTTACAAAAAACTGTCACGAAACTTGGTCAGTTCTCACTGCCATGCTCATCCTTTGAGTGCCAGTGAAGTTCATCTCTCCCTAAGGGGCTTCCCTCTAGAGACCTACCACTTTCAGCCATGTCAACAAGTTTGATCCAGCTGTTTGACATCCTCAAATCCCTTTTTCCTTTTCTAATGATTCCACAGTCATTAATTAGAATAGCCCAAAACCATCTAAAATTGTCCCTTCAGCAAAAGGTAAAGCAGCAGCAGACAGAGATGACAGAACATTAGAGGCTCATTAATCCTTCTCTTACTCCAGTCTTTACAAGTTTGGGGTAGCAATAGTGAGGCAGACAGAGCATTATTCACTGTGCCCCCAGTAATACAATACACATCTAGATCTTTAACTTACCATCAGCAGCATGAACAGGAACATATTTCGCCTTCTTCTTAAAGCCAACTGATCATTTATAAGAGAAAACAGAAGGAAAACATGCCATAGGATGAACAAAATGAGATTAACAGCAGTGAACCAATGAGTCATGAAACCACTGTAGCTGTTACCAGTGCAAGAGGGAATCCCAGTTTGGATTTCCTTGTCAATCTGACATTTGCTCCCAGTAATCTCCATCTATAAAGATGATACTTCTATTGCCATTGGCTCTGTGCTTGCTGGAGGCTCCACACAGAGGAGGAGATTTAATTTAATGCCAATTTAATGGTCTATGCAAGGGGAGGAAATATGAACATCCTGTTTCAGAGATGGGCAGCCAAGGTGGAAATGGTAACTGCAGAGGCACCTTCTAAACTTACTTGAAAGGCAGAGGTGACATGGACACTTCCAATATAATCCATCTTCTGCTCGAGTGGATTCCAAGAATATCAGTTATATCTGACCCACAAAGTGCCCATTTCTCTGCACTCACTATAAAGGGAGGCAGGAACGAGGTCCAGAGACATCTGCAGAGGGAGGGATCCCTCCCAAAGGACTGATTTTTCAACAATATAAAGAAAGGACTGAGGCAGTTCAGCACTAAATTCAGGGTGTCTGATTATGGACCAGTGCAGTCAGCAAAATTCCACTTTCTTCCACCTTGCCATAAAGCTCACAGTGTCAGGGAGCCTCCAAAAGATCTCCCATCCTCAGTGAGGGGAATACCAGACCTTCACACCAAGAACACCCAGACAAGGTTCTGGACACCCAACCCAGGGAACAGCAAAGCCTCTGCCTGGAGCACAGGGCCCGTGGAGCCCAGAGCCAGCAGCCCCACCTTGGATGATTCTGAGGCCAGCAGAGCATGAGGCCTCCCCGTAGGCATTGACAGCACAGCAGCGATACAAATCACTGTCATCCAGCACCAGGCTCCTGATCTGCAAAGGGAGAGCACAAACTGCTCACACAGAGGGCTGGGGGTCAGCTCACCTTCAGATGCTCATAAGGCTGCTTCTCAGTGGCACCTCAGAGGCTTCTTCTGTTCTCAGAAAGGTTCTAAAGAGCTTTGTTTGCTTATCTCTGTGTTATCTCAGAGCTGGGGATGTGTAGGACCATGGAATATCCTGAGTTTGAAAGGACCCACAGGATCACCCAGTCCAGCTCCTGGATAGGACACTCCCAACAATTCCAGCCCATCCCTGAGAGCTCTGTCCAACCTCTCCTGGAGCTCTGGCAGCCTCGGGGCTGTGCCCATTCCTGGGGAGCCTGGGCAGTGCCCAGCACCCTCTGGGGGAAGAACCTTGCCCTGATCTCAGCCTGACCCTGCCCTGGCCCAGCTCCAGCCCTTCCCTGGGTCCTGTCCCTGTCACAGAGAGCAGAGATCAGAGCTGTCCCTCTGCTTCTCCTCATCCCACTGCAGGTTTTTCCTGTCCACTTCTCTCTTTCTGAAATATTTGGTCTTTACCTGCAGAATGAATTCATTTGTAGCACTATCAAAGGACGTTTCATATTTGGCAGGATCATCCATTCCTTTCCGTGTGCGTGACCATTTCACCTCAGGGGCTGGGACACCTTTGACCACAGCTCTGAAAACGGCATTTTTACCTTTGAAAAGAGGCAAGAATTTAGTTATTTAAGACAGGCTTGAACATGAGGACTCTCAGGCCTGGCCCCTTATTTAATCAAGAGTGATCCCCAGAGTGAGTAATTTAAGTTATTTTATGTAGAAACATTCTTTGAAAATAATGTAACATCTTCTTTTGCACATCAATAATTCAAGTTTTGTCTGTATTCAATCATAAAAGGCCCTTAAAATGTGGTGTTAACCTGCCAGACGTGGCTGCTGACATCGACAGCCCAACACAAAGTTCAACCCAGACTTGTTTTTTACCTATGAAATGTCCAAATCCCTCCTCATCACACAAATTCTCTATCAAATCTCACTGTTCCTCCAGTCTTTAACTGGCACCACCTTGCAGTCCAAACCCACCAGGCTCTGCTGTTTGAATCAGCTCAGCCATGCACTGCACACAGGGGGGTGATGATGAAAGGTCCTCATGGTGCCTCTGCACAGACACAGAATTACAATGGCCAAACTCAATGCACTGCAAAGAACCTGCTGAAAATGAAGTAACTTGGAAAATTTAGACAGGTGAAAACTTAGCCAGGGGCCTTGATTAGTGCCTGAAACGTGCAGGTGGAGGAGGAGGAAGAGGGGCAGGTTCCACTAGAGGCCACTGTGCTCCTTCCTAAAACCTCCGTGGCTCCTGGAAATCCACAGGTGAGTGTGGAACATCGAAACCCAGGCTGCTGGTTCGGTCCTGGCAGGGAAGGGGAGGTACACGGTGTTCTCAGGCTACTCCACATCAACAAAAGAGAAAAACCAAAAGGACTCTGCAGGTGCAGAGAGACCCCTGGGAGGCTCTTCACTGGTTCCAGTTCTTGGCTCATCATGTCCCTGCTCTGTGCAGGAGGAGCTCTCGGGAGATCTTTGTGAGTACTGACAGAATTCTCATCAGTGTAACAAAGACTTAGGCCACACAACACCTTTTTTGTGGTCATGTCAAATCACTTTAGAAACTCACTTGATTTAATCATGATAATTTTTTCATGCAGGTGGGACATGGAGTCAAACCTCCAGATCTGCGGCTTTGCCTGTTTATCAAGAGCCTCACCTTCCTGCAGTGTCAGAGTGAGTGGTTTCTTCTCAAAATCAGGTGTACTGCATCCTTCTGGAACATCATTCACAAACTGAGTGACAACAACTCCTGGGATAGAAGATTTCTTGAAGATTTTTACTAGAAAGGCAAGAAAAAAAAATACATCCAACTGAAATGTTTGTCCTTTAGAAAGAATCTCTCAGTCTGCATTGCCTCCTGCAGAGCAGTAACTGCTCCTGCTCAGCTTGGACCACACAAGTCCCACCCATTCCAGTGCCACAGGCTGTAAATTTGTCCCCAAGGTCTGGGGTTTTGTGGTGGCTTTGTGTCCAAGTGGGAAATTCTGCAATCCAAGTCCTCACCCAGGACCACCTCAGCTCACAGCTCCAGTGATGGTTTGGACAGGGAAAGCTTTGAATCTGTTCTTGCTCTGAACACAAAATCTGGCATGAGAAAGGCCCCACTGCCAAGCCAGAACCTGGTGGGTCAGTCCCACCTCCAAGCCAGAGAAGCAAGCTGGGGTTACTCCCAGGCATTCCCCAGAGCTGTGTCTGCTCTCTCACCTGTCTGCTGGCTGCTCATGATGCTTTGCTTGGCTCTCTGGGGTCAGCACAAACAGATTGCAAGTTCTCCTTTGAAAAAGACAAATAATTTCATTATTTACAGTTCACAAAGGAAAGAACAGATCTTAACCCTGCTCTCTTTAGTGACACAGTTTGCCCTTCCTCACTTGCCACATCCTTGCAGCCAAGCAGAGACAGACCTGCCAATCAGCCTGTCATGCCCAGCACAACCTGGGTATGAGGATGATTAGCGGGGCTGAAAGGAAAATGTAAACACCCAGCAGCATCCCTCTGTGTCACCTGGCTTTCCTCTAAAGACCTCCTCTCATGTTTCAGGCAAACATTCACCACATGGCACTCACGTGGTGAGTTCTGATGGATGGCAAGAGCAGTTGCTGAGAAGAAAGCCACAGAGATGGATGTTCTAAACTGGGGCATGGAGCAGAGGTACATCCTGATCTCACTTGTGTTGGTTAAATTAGCAACAGACTTGAGAACAGACCAGAAGCCTTTAGAAGGGAACGGTGAAGTGTGAGCTTGACATTAAGGAGTTATTGTTATGGATCACTCAGAGGACCTTCTGCCAAAGGAGTCTCTTTCCCTGTGTTTTAAACTGGACAATGTGCAATGTAACACATCCCTGCCTTGCAGCAAGCTGGGAAAGCAGACTCCCTGTCATGTGAGAGATGCTCAGGAACTCTAAAGTTACTGCAGCTCTGAAAGAGCAATTAGATTGGATTGCCTGTGGCATTAGTGTTGGGTCTCTGTTTACCCTCTGCACTCCTTCAGTCAGCAGAGGGACACAGAACATGCAACTTCCATCAGCTTTGAAAGGCACAGGGACCACAAAAAGTCACTGGCCCCACTTTGTCCTTACCACAAATCTTGTTTTGGGGCCCTGCACATCCTACAAATCTTAGCAAGAACTGACATCTCTGTGAGCCTCCCTGGCCTCAGTGGAAATGCACTGAGACAACAGCACTGGGAAATGGAAGAGAGCTGTGTGAGCCCCAGCCAAGCCCTCCCTCCTGTCCCCTCCTGGCCTGATCTGGGTGACCTCTGCTGCTCCCACCACAAGGGGTTTGCATTTCATCTGTGAGCTGCTCATCTGGCACATCACACAGTTACCTCTGTAAACCCCTGGGAGATGTCTTAAAATTTGGGAATGAAGGGAATGAAGAGCTTGTGAGAAGGAAAAGACACAAAACTGAACTGAAAAGAAGCTGATTCCAGGGCACCCTGTCCTGCCCCGGGCAGGACATTGCACAGTGAATGGTTGAGATTTTGAGAGGCTCTTGATCACCCTCTTATGGATTTAATTTGTCCTCCAAAGTACTGAATCGTATTAACAGCAAACATAATCCCCTATTGCCTCTTGTATCTTCCTAAACATGTCACCACTCCTGGAACTGGAATGCCTGATGCTTACAACACTCACCAAACAGGATGACCTGACACCAGCTTGCAGCAGCTTTCCCCTAAGCTCTGTTTATCTTACACTTGCATTTATTCTTTGCTGCTCCTGACTCCTTTCCTCCACACTGGGCAGGGGTGAGGAGCAGCTACCCCAAAACAGGAACATGGGCCAAATTCAGCTCCAAAGCCTTTCCTTACATCTCCAAATGTTTCATGTCAGAATGTTTCATTCTCAGCCAGGTGTGAAAGTGGACGTGTGTTACCATAACTAGAAACTGCTGAGAGAGGGCTAAATTCAAACCTAGTTTGGTAAAACCACCAAATACTGATGATATTTGCACAGGCAGTAACAGGCCCCATCTCTCAGTGCACAACATGCACTATGTGCACTATGTATAAACTGCTGAGTTTACAGAGTCTTAAAGATTTCCAAAATTCACTTGGATTAAAAATAAGCTCCTGTGAGTCCTTAAACTCCTGTGAATTCCTGACTTCTGGAGAATGAGAAGGAAGCATGTTAATGCCACACATTGATTGCAGGGTTAAAATAACAGTGCTGGATATGAAGGGAACATTCCTTCAGTGTAATGAATCCAACCACGTTGCATTTTCCAGTGTCTTGTGTATTAAATAAGGACCAGAAAATAACACCCTGGTTGGCACAGAGTCATTAAGCCCTAAGCCTGCTTACTTTTAAAATTTCTACTCCCTTGTTACATGAATGACTGTGGTTTTGTTCTGACTTCAGTTCGATCTAGAAAGAGAAATCATAAAATTTTTAAAATGAGACACACTTCCACACTCCCAATCATTGTCACAGTGTAATCCCTATCTTCACTCACAGGTGCTTGAAACACAGGTGTCCACGTGAGGATGATTCATTCAATGGAATAAATGCTCCCAAAAGGAAGTCACCCCTCCCCAGGTGAATGCTGCTGACCAACACCCCCAGCTCAGCACTCTCCCTCCTCTGTAAAACACATCCCTTGTCCAGGTGTCCAGCTGGCCATTCCACATTCCAGGCAGAAGTCTGTCTGCTTTGCAGCTGCAGGGACATCCCCACTGGAGACAGAGGCAAAGCTTCCATGGCTTTGAGTGCAGAGCTGGAGCAAGCCCTTGGCTACTGACAACATTTTTAATGTCCCAAAATAAAGCAGCAAGCCTGGCAGGGTGGGAGGGTGCCCTTCATCCTGTGTGTCCATCAATCTGTCTGGATGAGACAGAGAAGAGACCATTCCCTGTGAGCCTGACTGGACACCAGTGCTGGGGCCATAAATCAGCTGAGTGAATAAGCAAAACATTTGGGAGTCAGAGGATTTGTAGGTGCTGGGGGTGTCACAGGGAGTTATTTACGGGCTTCAGACAGTGCAATACACAGACAAGATGTGACATAATTGCTGGCAGCCTGGTGAGCAAAATTAGCCAAACCTGTGGGGAAGTGCCAGGCAGCCAGTGGTTCATGGGGAGGGGATGGGTGCAGAGGCTCAGGATGTGCCACGGGCATGGCACGAGCACAGACACGGGGGACAAAGCCATCAGCACAGACTGAAACCAGTAATAATAATAAAGGTCATCAGCAACAGAGGCAGCATTCTGTTTCATAGGATTCCATGATTCCATAAATCATGGAATCTGCTGAGCTGGAAGAGACCCACAGGGATCTTTGAGTCCAACCCCTGGCCCTGCACAGACACCCCAACAATCCCACCTTGGGCATCCCTGAGAGCTCTGTCCAACCTCTCCTGGAGCTCTGGCAGCCTCGGGGCTGTGCCCATTCCCTGGGGAGCCTGGGCAGTGCCCAGCACCCTCTGGGGGAAGAACCTTTCCCTGATACAGAGCCTAACCCTGCCCTGACAAAGCGTTTCTCTTTGTAATTCTCTTTGAATTTCTCTTTGTAAATCATGAAAATCAGGGCAGCCCTGACACAGAAAATGTTCTAAACAAAATACCAAATTGTGTGCTCAGTCAAATTCTAGCTGTGCTTTATTCCAGACATCCAGATATTCAGTGAGTATATTTCACCTAAAATTTCTCTTTTAACTTTGGGTTGGCTTTCTGTGTTTTTTATTTTTTTGTTAACTTGCAGTAATTTTTTGAGCTTGAGTCTTTCCATTTCAGATGAATTTTAAAGGTAAATTTCAAATGCTTTGGTTAGAACCACAGATCTGAAGGCAAATGAACTGCAGAAGGGAAACTCCATGAAAACTTCTGAGCAGGTCACAGAGGGGGAACGTCACAAACTCTGCAGTGATGAATGGAGGTCTTGTGCAGAGTGGGGAGGAATGCCCAAGGATCAGATTTTGTGTGACTTATCCCTTTGGTAAATCTACACCTGACCTGATCTTCTCCTCTGCCCCAGGGATTATGAACACGACCGAAGTGCTTGCTCAGGATCCACAGACACACAAACCAGACACCCTGCACCCATTTCTGTAGGAAAGGGGCACTGATACCAAAGGCCAAGAGGGGACTCACACCATCCCTCTTTTCCAGGGGAGCAAATGCCATTAAGGCCCACCAGTGAGCAGGACAGTGGATCCATGTCCCTTTGGAGCAGCAGGGATGGGATGGCAGCAGCAGAAGTGGTCAGTCTGTGCCTTTCCATGGCCACAACACTCCCACAGATTTCTCATAACAGAAACAGACCTCGATACAGGCAATGGCTTTAGAGCAAATATCACAGAGCAAACACAACACAGCATCACTGCCAGGAAGGAAAGACAACACATCCCTACTCACTGCCCCAAGAAAGGATGAGCCCAGGGTAAAAACCCTTAGGAACCTGTGCCATGAGTCCCCTGGCAGCTCCAAGGGACAATGACAGCAGATCTTCAACAGCCTGGCATCTTCCCAGGGAAATGCAGGGAAATCAGTGTACCCTACAGGAGCCAATCACTACAGGAGCCCACTACTCCCAGGATGTTTACAACCATTTCTGCACCTACTGCAACACAAAGCCACATTCTGTGTGACAACAAAGGTGCCACTTCCCACTGCCAGCTCTGCATCACCCCCACACAGATCAGTGGTGACATGGCCAAACTCACCACTCTGCAGGCTGAGCTTCTGAGATGATCCTCTGCAAGTCTCCTCTGTGTCTCCAGGCCCACAGTGGCTTTGTTCACTCAGACACAGAGCTCTTCATAACTGTCCAGGGTGTCCCCTGGTCCCAGATATCAGTGACCTGAGGAAAAGAAGATAAGCCCCTTATCAGTCTGGTGCAAATGTCACTAAATGACAAAAGAAATGGCAAACTGTTGTCCCCCTCACACCTCTCCACTCTCACAGAAGGTGAGGCTGTGCTCAGGAGCTGCCAGATGTCTCCACACTGAGCTGGAGCAGCCCTGGGGGCTCATTATAGCCCCACACTCCCCCAGGGAGCCCAGGGGAGGTGCCCTGGAGCCCTTGGCAAGGCTGGGCATGGCTGGGGCCAGCCTGGCCAGATGCGACCATCAGTCAAGGCCACGCTGCATCCCCAGAGCAAGAGCTTGTCCCCCAAAGAAGGACAAACATTTGTGCCCATCCAAGGAAAGGACAGGCTGTGCACAGGTTGTGTAGGACACACCAGCAGATGGGTTCTCAGAGGCCACGAGTCCTTAGGAGATGAGACAATTCCTTAGCAGAGAAGTGAAACCAGTGAATTATTGCATCTGTGTGTGGGCCAGCCGTGCCTGGGCGTGGCCCTCAGCAGAAGAGTCCCTCAGTCTGTGCCATCCCAAGAGGCCTGAAAGAAATCCAGTAGCTCTAGAAGAGCTTCACTGCTACAGCCAAAAGATGCACCTCAGCCTGTTCCTTCCCTTCCAACACAGACACACACTGATCCCTTTCCCATGGGCAGCAACACAGCCACTCATTCCACCAGGGGAAGGTGCCCTGCCCATGGCTGGGAGCTGGAATTGGATGCTCTTAAAGTTCTCTTCCAACCCAAAGCACTCTGGGGTCTGTGATTTCCATGGACATTTACCCCAGAAGTGCAGTGCATTGTGACTCCAAATCTTTTGCTTCTGGTCTGCCCTTGCAACTTGCAAACCTTCCCTCCTCTGCTCAGAAAGCTCCCCTAAGGCAGAGGGGCCTTTGCTCAGTTCCTGATTTTCACAGTCTGGAACTGCAGGCAACAAACCCTGGCTGGCCTGGAGGCTGCTTCCACTCACTTCACCCTGAGAGCCCACAGCCATTGCTTTCCTTGGCATTACATGAATAAATTCATATTAAACCTCATGTTCAAGGAGAGGAAGGGCTGGCTCCAGAAGGTGGCAAGAGAAGTGTTTTTACTGTGATGGCCATGGTTCACAGGCTGTCTAGGCTGGCAGAACCAGAAGAAGGTTTTCCTCTGGTTTCCTGTGAGAAGATGATAATTTTAAAATCTGAGGCTAGTGGGAAGGGGACACACAGAAAACCCTTGGTGCCACAGCTTAGGCTCCTGCCAGATTGCCTCAAGACAGAAGAACCACAAAGAGCACCGTTTCCACTGGTCTGACAAAGAAGATTCTCACCCAGATATCAAAAACTTCTCCCTTGCAGGGCTGGGAATCACCATTTTAACCAAAATTTTAAAAGATAAATGTGAAAATTAAATTCTGGAGTAATTTTCTTCATTCCTTCTTTCTTTTCAACCACTGTTGCTGGTGACAGTGTTTAAACCTTCCCAGTTCATGAGGAAACTGCATCAGCAGAGGAAAATGGAATTGCTCAAACTGATGCCTGGGCTAAGATCCTTCAGTTCTGCATCCCCTGTTACCTTTGCAGTGATATAGAAAGTAGAAGCAATTACAAAATCAAATATAAAGCATTTGAAAGTTGACAAGCCAAGAAAAAAAGACCACAAGGATGTGGGAAATCTGGACTGCTGCTGGAAAATCCTCTCAGTAGCAGCCTCTGTTTTCAAGCAGTGTGGGACTCCCAGAGCTTTTTCACCTGCTTTGGACAATGATCATCCCAAAAATGCTCCCTCAGACATTGGTCCTGCTGGTCCAGGACAGCAGTTGGTGGCTTTGCTGACTGGATGCTGCACCTTTAATAAACCCCATTGCCAGACAAGTCTCTACTGTAACACTTTGAGTAAGCCCTAGGGATGGTCACACAGGAGGCATTTCCCTGCCTCCTCTGAAACCTGAATTCAGCTCTCCTCAGCTGCAGCAGGAGCAGAGTTATCCCCGAGGGCCTGAGCTGTCCAGAGCCACAGGGATTTCTGCTGCTCCTCCTCTCATGTGCTCTCCCTTTCCAAGCATTTGCTCCCCACAGAAAAGTGCCAATGGTATTTAGTCTCCAATCACATAAAATGTTGGGTCTCAATAATGGAGGAATTCCTAATTAGACAGACACTGGGGTCTAACGAGTCCCAGGAGAGCCACAACAGCTCCTGTTCCACTGACCCCACACCCCTGATCGTGCTTTGCCTCATTTCCAGCCCTGCTTTTTACAGGCTCCTTGGGGCCTCTGCTCCAGAGGGACTGATAATTTAAAACCATCTGCAACAGAGCAACCTCCTCCAAGAGCTTGACCTTCTTCCATTTCACAGCTTGTTTTCCAGCCGCCCACCCCAGGCCCTGTTAACCCCTGTGTGCCAGGGCTGAGCCACCAGGTGCCATGGGGAGCCTGCAGAGTGGCCCAGGGACACACAGTGGGCACTGCTCTCCCTGCAGAGGGGACACGCTTCTCCCTGAAAGAAACTCCACTTGCCTAAGGAAGGCCAGTGAAGAAATGTCAAGAGGCAACAGCTGAAGGACAGTTGTTTCAGATTGAATTTAAAAGTCTGTTTTAACTGGAACCAAGACTCTTCCAACGTTCTGCTTTCCCTGTAATTCCCTTCTTGGAAAATTGGTGCTAAGTCTCCCTGCTCCAACCAGTGACAAGTGGCACAGCTCTTCCTACAGACTTTGGCACACACATGGCTCAGAAAGGGCAAGAACTCAAGAAACCAAGACCTGGTAGGTCCAAAATCCCATCTGGATTTTCAGCCCATAAATAAATGACCAAGATCAGAAACCAGGCCAAGACACCCCATTTCCCTGCAGCCTGGTGGACAGTCCTGACTGCACTGAGGATGAAGTGGTGGCAGGGAGACTTCTTTGGGGCAGAAATATTCACATATGAAATGGGTGAAGGTGTGCAAAGCTCAGTGGTCACGTTCCAAGTCCATCTTGACATAAAAGCAATGAGAATCCCATACACACTATACAAGAAAATGGGCGTGGAATATGGAATAAAGGCCCAAATTCAGTGAGGATTACAGGTACCTGCAGCCCTCCAACCACCCAACACACCACACCAAATCAGCTGAGTCTGGCAGTGCTGCTCATGTGTGAGTACAGGGACAGTGTCTGTTCACATCAGGCCAGGGGCCAGCTGGGTGACAGAAGAGCATTTTGGTTTTCCCAGGAGAATGCCCTGCACCAGGATGAGGAACAGTCCCACCATCCATGTGAGTGCCTCAGTGACTCTTCCATACCCACAGCATTTGAATTTAAGTAACTGTGATGTTCCAAGTGCTGAGTACTTGCTGCTCTTTTCAGTGGGAGATGCCCATTCCCATTCCAGTCCCTCAACACCAGTTCAGCCACATTGGGACAGTGTGTCCCTCTGTCCCCTGCAAGCTGAGTGCTGCTGTCACTGCACACAGAGCCTGGGTCAGACCCACTGCAGCTCACTGGACTGTCACACAACAGAAGGAGATCAGAACCAGGGCAATGAATGCGAGAGGCACCAGTGCTCTGCTTTCACAGAGCAGATCAGCTCCCTCATCCCACTCTACAGAGGATTCCTCCTGTTCTCTTCTTCAGGACTGGTTCAGTGTTTGCATCCATCACTGACTGGAGGGGTTTGCCAGCACAGTCTGGGATTTAGTTGGAGCCTGGCTGCCTACAAACCCAACATTCCCACTTTTCCTGGTAACAGCTGCTCCCATGACGACCTTCCTTGCCTGTTCCAATCCCAGGGCTGGAATTCACTTACCATTTTCCATCCACAAAAACAAAATAGTGGGCAACAGACGTTTAATAAAGACTCACCAAAGATGTGATTAAACATCAACTTATTGCAAGACATATCCCTCCACCAGGACTTTCCACCCTCTTGAGACACTGAAGAGAACCAGAGTTCAAGCCCCTCTGGTTTTTAATGAATGCAGGGAACCAGGGGTGCCTGTACCACTTCCATTTGACCCTGCATGGCCATTGGGCTTTGCTAAATGTCCCTCTCCAGCTAAAACCAACTCTGTGTGCTGGGAGCACTTCACAGACACCACCCTCAGCCATGCAGAGGGTTAATAAAGCATGCACCAAATTGAACAATAATATGCAACCAGGGATTGAAGGCTTTATCTCAGTTCCCCTCTCTGCCTCAAAGCAGAGGCACAGGATTCCCCCCAGTTCTGAGCTCTTTATGTTGTTACAGGGTTTATTGTGCCCCAGCCTGCCAGTGGTGACAGATGAAACAAGCCCCATCCTGGCCTGTCCAGCTGTTTTAATGTTTCATTCACTGATGTGCTGGGAAGTTTGACATGGAAATAAATGGTAAAAAATTTTCTCTGGAACCCCAAGAGGGCACAGCACTCTTCCCACTGTCTGTGTGGGCCACCAGAATTAATCTCAGCACTGTCCTGATAGTGCCTGACCTGTGCTGGCACCAGGGAATGTCTGGCACCTACAGAGGTGCCAGGGGACTCCCATTTCTGGGAATGCTGCCCTGTTCCTTCTGAAGTTTGTCCACTGTCACACTCTCTCTTTATCCAGCACTAAAATATCAGAATAAAATAAGTGTAGTTTTGAGCCAGAAAATTACGCCAGCATCCAATGGAGCAATAATCAAAATCATAGAATTATAAAATCATAGAATGGTTTGGGTTGGAAGGGACCTTAAAGCTCAGCTTGTTCCACCACCCACCAAGGGGGAGAACATCAGGCTGCTTAGACCCCTCTCCCGAAAAAGGAAATACAGAAAAAAACGGAAATACAGAAAAACATGGAAATAGAGAAAAACACAGAGAGAGAGGGCACCTCCCTCCTTTCATCCCCAATTGTTCTGAATCCTGTGGTTCCACGGAAGGGTCACTGAGCTCCCCTTGCTGAAGGAATGAAGCTCCAAGGATCTGTCCCTCCGCAGGGTCTGTCCCTCCATGGGGTCTGTCCCTCCTTGGGGTCTGTCCCTGAGCAAGGTCTGTCCCTCCGCGGGGTCTGTCCCTGAGCAGGGTCTGTCCCTGGGCAGGGTCTGTCCCTGGGCAAGGTCTGTCCCTCGGCAGGGTCTGTCCCT
>VZTZ01044713.1:232434-248894 GCA_013400955.1 Drymodes brunneopygia | reverse complement strand
GCAGGGGCTGTCCCTCCGCGGGGTCTGTCCCTCCGCAGGGTCTGTCCCTCCGCGGGGTCTGTCCCTCCGCAGGGTCTGTCCCTCCGCAGGTGTCCCCCCAGCTCTCCTGCCTTGCCCAGGTGATCGCCCGGAGCTCAAACCCGGCAGAGCTCGCAGCAAATGCGGCTCCAGGTCCGGAGCAGGTGTCCGCAGCACTCACCTGCGGGTGTCACCCTGGGTGTCCTCTCTGGCCGAGCGCTGTGGCACCCCGGGCGGGGCTGGGGGTCAGTGCTGGTCCCTCCGGACCGGACCGGGCCGGGCTGCAGCCTCCTCTCCGCAGCCTGTCGCTCCGTGTCGCGTCCCTCCCGCCGCTGTCCCGGCGCGGTGGCACCCGCGGGCGGGGCCGCCTGTCACAGGGCTGTTAGCCTGCGAGACATCCCGGCCACCGGGATCTGTATGGGCAGCCGGGCACCTGCCTGCTATTCGTTATTATTTCAGTCCATTCCAGTAATGGTGCTGAGCAAATCTGAGATGAACGTAATTCTTCAGCATTTCACAGGTCAGTGGGATGGAGCTTTGTCTGTGGATTGTGTTTCCTCCTCACAGCAACTTGTCACAAACTTTGACACAACTGAAGGGCTCTCGATGCTTTAAAGGAAACTGGAGTTCAACTGGTTTGAATCCCATTTTAGGCATAAGTAGGGTCCCTAACAGAACAGATAAATTGAACTTCAGATAAAAGTCAGTGGCCAAGCATGCTTAAAGATGAGGCTTCTTCAGATACACTCCTTTCAAAAATAACTCCCTGAAAAGTCAGATTTGTAAGGGATGGACAGAGCCCTTCAGAGCAGCAGCTCACAGTGTTAATGTGAATTTTTCTCACAGTGTTAATGTGAATTTGTAGCCTACACTGAGCAGTCTGAGCCTGCACTCCTGTTACACAGCAAGAGCAGCTGCTGCTACCTACAACCCTTTGTACACCTTTGGAATAAAACAGCTGTAACTGGGAAATAGGAACAAAAAGGTCAGGATGGAAATGGAGATCAGACACCTCAGCAGACTTGTATTAGTAAGGATTTCCTCTGCTGTGAGAATTTATCCAGAGTCACCTGGAGTGATGGAGGTAAGTCTTGAGAAAAACAAGAGAGAGGCTCAAAGTCCAAGACCCCAGGCATGAAGGAGTCACAGACACAGTTACCTCAGCTTGCAGAGGGCAGTGGGCACCCAAGGCTCTCCCAAAGGGCTGCAGGTTGCAGACATTTCAGGTGTTTCCTTGCCCACATTGCCCATCTCAGGGATAGTCACACACTGGGGGAATGCCAATCACGGTCATTTCAGAGCCAATACTTCCAGGTAGACATGAGCACACCAATGCTTCTAAAAAGCAGATTAGGATAAAGTTCAGCTTTGTTTTGTCCTCTTCAAGGAAGCCAATGTGCTTGTGGAGAGGCTGTACCCAGAGCTCTGCCAGCCTGGAAGGTGGGCAAACCCCCTGCCCCAGGATGGGACCTGCCTGGAGCCACACCAGCCTCAGCCCACATGGGAGGCAAGAACCTAAAGCAAACATAATTTGCAAAGGTTTTGCCTCTCTCCAGGGTAAGCAATCCCCCCACAGCAGGCAGGGGCCCGTTGTGCCCACTGTGTCTTGGGTGCCTTCAGAAACATTCACTGTACAAAGGAACAGCAAAGGCAGGAAGATGAACCAGCAAGAGGACAGCAGTACTGCCTGTACTTGATGTACTTTCCAAATGGGAATATCATTCCCTAATTTTTACTTTAGATTAACCAGATTTTTGAGTTCAGATTCTCAGTCCCTTGATACCACAGAAGCCAACTGAAATCTGCTCAGGGTATCCTGCCTTGCCCCTCCATAGCTAAACATCCTTCCTGTGGAGAAGAGAGCTGAGGCACAAATTGCTGAGCTTGTACTGTAACAGATGTAAGCCAGAAAGTGCAGGTGACACATCCCAAAGGACCACATTTACACACCTTTATGCACCTTTACAGTCAGCAAAACATAGAAGGTCCCATTTAATGCGGTAGAAGAGAAAAAAATATCTGCCTCATGAAAATCTCAGGAGATGCTGAAAATCTCAGGAGATGCTGAAATCCTTCTGATAGACTTGAAAATATGTCCCAGTTACCAGCCCTTAGCACCCCAAAGGGCAGCCTTATGTAATGTACTTTACTTAGCAATCCTCTGACATGGGCCTTCCCAATAAACCAGTGCAAGGATTTGTAAGCCTGGGTATTCCCTTGCCTCTGACAGCCTCATAAAGATTATTTCCTATCAGACATGTGAGAGACTCCACTGGAAACCCACCAAACCCTGCGTCTGAGCTGACCTGAGCATGCCAGATTCCAATTCTAATTTCATCCCAAATCAGCAGGTGGTTATTGGTTGTCTCAAAATGGCATTTGTCAGGAATGAAAATTCTTTGCCAAAATAAGCCATTCAGTGTTATTTACGACATAGACAGATTCTGTTACTCTCCCTTGGGGTATTATCCTCAAACACTCTTGACTCAGCCAGCCCTGGCCCTCTCCCCTTTTATGTTTGAACGCAGTCATTAAATTGTCTTTTAGAAGTTGTACTGAGGGCACAAAATCCCCTCACTTCTCCAGCAAATGAGGACAAAACACAGAAATGATCCACTAGTGCATGAAGCCTGAGAACTCTGAGCGTTTCCTGTGACAGACTGACCACAGATCCCCTCTGTGCTCTTCTCAAGCTTCATGCTCAGTGTGGAGTCCCAAAGAAGTCACGGACACCAGAGGCAGTTGTACACATTGTCACAATTGTCACTTCCCAGCCAGCCTTCTGACCCCCAGCATACTGTGGGGACACCAGTGTCCTACACTCAGACACCACAGCACTGCTGGAGACCCAAGCACAAGCTCCACACCAGCCCAGGATGCAGCTGCTGGCAGAGCCCTGGGAAGAGACAGGGAGCAGGCAGGGAATGCACCCAGCAATGGACAGACAGCCAAGCACACACGGATTTACCTCCCTCTTCTCTCACTCCCCAGCATGTGACAGGGAAAACTGTGCCATTCCATAAACATGCCAATCCCTAGTTTGGAACTGAAGAGGAAAGACCATTTCTGCTGGGAGTTTCTGCTGTTCTGAGGTATCCAAACTGAGATGTTGCTCCCTTCCATGCTCTCTCAGTCTCTAGAAAAAATCTATGAGATCCCAGTGTCTTAACTTTCGATANTCTCCAGCAAATGAGGACAAAACATAGAAATGATCCACTAGTGCATGAGATCCCAGTGTCAACTTTCGATCCCTGGCCCAAGCAGTGGGAGAAGATGAAGCCACTTCAAGGCTCCTGAAGATGCAAAACTTGGTTTTTCAAGTCACCTCAGTTTGAAGCATCCAGACCTAAGAGGTACCGAGTCCATCACTGACATCACTGGGATCATCTGGATGCCCATCTCTTGGTGCCTGCATGCTGGGAAAACCACTGGGATTCCTCTTGGTGCTAAGGGGTACCTGGATTTGATCCTGAGTGAATGAGAACATTCTGAGCCAAAGTAAATCACCCTTCCCTCCTTTAACGTCTCACACTGGCCTTTATCACCTCGTTGCAAGGCTTTTCCCTTCAACACAGCTGAGTTTGCAACTGCCGGGGAAAAGCAGAGCCTCTGAATAGGAACAGGCTGATGATCCCATGTCTGCAACCCAGTTTACAAACTGTCTCTGGCAGTTTCCAGGCGTTGGTTTTCCTGGATTGCTTTGGTGACCCACAGTCACACACACTCCATGTTTTCCACCCCCAGGCACGTTCTGCTGTTCCTGGTTGAGCAGCCAGGCAGGCTTTGGGCTGGGGAGGGACACACGAGCAGGTCACTTTTCAGAGATTGGATGGATGGATGGATGGATGGATGGATGGATGGATGGATGGATGGGGGATAGATGGGGGATAGATGGATCATTGAAAGGAGCAGGATAATGTCAGGGGTGCTGATCCATCCTGGTCAGACTGGGAGAAGGGAGGAAAGGAGGGGTGGGTGTCAGAGAGGGATCCTGTGTCAGAACTGTGATGGATGAGGGAGATCCGTGTTCTGGAAAGGGTGGGGCAGATAATGCCAGTGCCAGGAGCTGAGCAGGAGGAAACCAGACCCATGCAAAGGCCCTGATTAACCCTGCATTGAGACAGACCTGGGCTGCTGCTCCGGGGCAAACTGAAGGGCAAGCAAATTGCTCATAGTTTGGGCATTTCCAAATCCAGCATGTCCTTGTCAATCTCTGGGACTGGCAGACTGAGTGTCCCAGGTGGTTCAGAGCTGTGTGTGACCATGACAGTGAATGGGTCATGCTCTCATTCATGTGCTCTTCAGCTTCATTCAGCTTGTTTTTCAGGCATCTCTCATTTTACACTCACCACTCACGCCTCTCCTTGCACCCAGCGAGTTCCAGTTTGAAGGGCTAACCAGAGCAGAGTTTCTTTCCCCACAGTGACCACAGAGGGGCTGAGCTGTCTGGGCAGTCCTGAGGGGAGAGGAGAAGGGGAGAAGCCTCACATGTTTATCACCCAAACCAGCTGACCTGTACTCCTCAGTTCCACTACCAGTCTGGACTCCCTCAGGCTCCTCAGGCCAGCTGGGTCACGCTGACGGTTTCCCAATCCTTGCTGGGAGCAGGAATGCACTGGTGAGATGCTCTCCAGGCCACCCTTCCCACCCTTTCATGGCAATATTGAGGGACTTGGATCCCACTCCAAACTGGCAGCAGAGCAGAGAGGGAGCTGCTGATGCAGGAGGGTCAACCCAGCACAGAGAACAAGATTCTCAGCAGCCCAGAGGAAATCTCTAAGGAGCTCTAAAAAGCAGGGAGCAATCCAATAAACCATTAACTGCTGCTGTTCACCTTCTGCAAGTACATGAAGATAAAATTTCTGGGCTTTGTGCATGTTTGTCTTTCAAAGCACAATTTTAGTTCTCTATCCCATACACCTAGACTAAAAATCCAGCTTTCTCTTCCTGGTGTAGTATTTTCCCATCTATCAATCATCTTCTAAGTGGCTATCTGATACTTCAGGTGCCTTTCTTGTCCCTGTTCTGCCTCTTTATTTACCCTGCTGGACAATTTGTGTCTCCTTTGTAGCTTGTGAACATACACCTCATTGATAAGGACATTGAGATCTGCAGTTTGTCTTCTCTGGAAGGGTTCTGGCCTCCTTCCTGACTCTCTAGGTATGCCTGCAAAAATAGCACAAGTGCATCGCTCACTGCTGAGCACAGCCTTGAGAAATAAACTTCCTTAAACAACAAGCCACAGCCGTCTGCGGCAGAAGCCAAGACTCACTGGCCTTGCCACATGCCACAAAGGTCACCAGCCCCAAACTGCCCCAGCAGACAGGACAGAATGCCAGAAGCAAAGGACATATAAATCTAATGACTGTCAGCTTAACTATGTCAGCTGATTGCTGAGCTCAACCAGAGGGGTAAAGGAGAAGACTGGCCCCAGTTTAACTTGATAAGTCTCAAGGAATTTGGGCTCCTTTCGACATAAGTGATTTTAGCAATTCCTTAAATGTTTCACCCAGGGAAGGTTCTTTAACCTGAATGGAACTTGTGGCCATTGCCTGTTGTAATTTGGAAGCACACAGAAGAGTCTGTCCCTCTGTGAGCACCCTTGCTGGCCACGTCTCTGGATTTAGCCCAGGGTGCAGAGCTTTCTGATGGGCACAAAGAGCTGGTTCATCTTCAAGCTGCACCCATCCAAGAGCATCTCCTGGCCAGGTGGAAGGGTTGTGCTAACTTTGAGCTGTGAACATGAAATGATAGTGAAGTTTCTGTGTACAAGCACCAGAGCAAAACGGCTGAAACTTGCTTTGTTAAATGGGTGGAAATGGATAAAGGGCTAAAAGGAGGCAACAAAAATTAATACAAGAGAACTCAAGGTGAAGGTGGAGTGACAGTGCCTGTCAGCAAAGGCATGACATGAAGAAGGGCAAGCACTGTAGAAAGAACTCCTGAGCTGAAAACCATCCTGACAAATCATCTCCCATAAAGCAGTTTGGAGGTGGAAGTTTCCAAACCTCAGCGTGCCAGAGTCAGGGATTTAGGATTCCTGGCAACATTTCTCTTCTAAGGATTTTGCTTACCAGAAAGTCTGTCATTAAGGCCCTGTGAGGAATTGCTGCCATGCTGCAGTCTGATATCAGCTATTATTAATAACTGGGAGTCCTGGCTTATGAAAGGAGGACATTTGGGTGTGCTCAGAGAAGATCCACGTTGTTCCATCTGCGTTCAGTGAGGAGGGATCTGTGAGTGATCAGGCTCCTTTGACCTTGTGCAGGTGCTCTGAAGATGCCATTCCTGCCAGGGAATTGGGTCTATTGCTACACTCAGGGGCCTGACTCTGATCCTCCAGATTTTTGTCGCAGTATGAAGTCAATTTTAAGTGTAAGACCACAGTTCAGCTGTTTCATCCCTGCACTGGGGCAAATTTTCATCTCTCTGGTCCTTGAAATCTGCTACTTTCCTTCACTTCTGTGTTCCATAACTTCCTGAGGCTTCAGTCTGAGACTGACTTAGGTGGAGACACACGAATGAGAGTCCCAAGCACAGGGACCTCCACACCAAACACAGATGGAAAAAAGAAGGTTATTTTTATTCCTACTATGACCTTGATTCCCCAAAGTGCTCCCTTCACATCTTCCTCACACCTACAGATTCTGTCAGGTTTCTTGCCCTGACAAGTCAGAAAAGGAATATTTTGCCAGCTTTTATGCCTTTCCCAACCTGGTCTGTTTGCAAAGCCTGGTTAAGTGATTAAGTAAGAATTGATAAATATCAGCCTAGGTAGGACAGTACAAATTCCTTAAGACAAGCAGAGAAAAAATCTAGACCAAGGAAAGAAGATGAAATGGGTTGACTCTGCAGTGCTGAGAGGGTGAGAATATGAGAAGGCTCCATTTTAAATCATAATGATGGTCAAAATGGTGGTGACAAAGCTGACTGCAGAACAGAGGACACAGGAATGGAAATCACCATGAGAGCGTGGACAGAAAACTCCATGTGCAATTCCAGCACAAGCTGGTGAGTACTGCTGTTAGGGAAATATCAGTGCCAGCTTTTGATCCCAATTTTTGAGGCCTTCACAATAATCCAGGGAACACGGCTGTTTGTCCATGTTGAAAACCAAGTTTCTCAAGCAGGAGGGTGTGTGGAGGTGGCCCCATGGACTGCTCAGGTAGTGGAGGGCAAGTTGTAGTAAAACAGAGTGAGTACAGTTACTTTCTTCAGCCCAACAAAAGAGAGATGGATGATAAAAAAATATTAAATATCTTACAAAGGTAAATACCAAAAGGGGAGACAAGGTGAGAGAAGGACAAAGAAAATAACTGTCCATAAAGAGGAATATCAGGAGACTTTTAACCACCAGATGTGGTTAGCGCAGCCTCCTGGATGGAATAACAAGGTGGAGTGTCTGACAGAGTTACTATGGATTTATTTTATAATGGAAACTCGGTGTGGCAGCTTTCTGCCACTCAAATTCAGAGGCCTTTTCTAAGGTCAGGAGTTCTGGGAGCACAAATGTCCAGGAGACACTGAGCTCAGACTCTTGGCTGCAGTAAATGCCAGTTGGGGGTGACTTGCTATACAGCTATTTTGGCATTTTGTTGTCCTGACCCTTGAACATTCTCTTTCAATTGCCAGCCTGCAGGGAGCTGTGTGCCCAGCACGATGGCCCCATGTCCCAGCCCAGCAGCAGGGCCATGGGGAGAGCTCTGGGTACCCCAGGGCACTCATTTGGGTGAACAAGGCAGTGCCACAGCAGCTTTATAGGCTGCCACCACCCTGCCAGAGAAGCCCTTGGAACAGGAGGCCCCAATTCTGACCCACTGCAAGACCTCCACACCCTTTAGACTGAAATCCCAGATGGGTGTTTCTGCCAGACAGAAGTGCACCTTTTGTGTGTGTCTGTTCTCTGCTGTGATGGTTCTTCCATTGTTTGTGTGCAGGTGCCTCTGACAGCATTTCATGGGACCTGCTGGGGGCTCGGGGGCCTCAGAACCACCACAGTTTCCTGGGGTTCATGACTCTGCTGACTTGTGATGAACAATGTGGGCAGCTGTGACCAAGGAGTGTCCCCTCCTCTCTCCTGTACACCCAGCTGACAGCAGAGCCAGCAGCAGAGCTCCTGCCCCAGCACCCTGCACCCAGGCCATAAATTACCCACAGCCAGCTTTAACACCTCCCCAGAGTTATGCCCCAAAGCTTTCAGTCCCAATGGCTCTGGAAGGGGTCAGTGCCTCTGGCTGTCCAAGCAGGTGTTGATTATAAGGAAATGCCCCCCCGTGGTGAGAGGAATTTTAGAAGCTGTGAGGAGAGGTGGAGGGCGCAGGGAGCGCAGCGCCGGCGGCTGCACCACGGACTGCCCTGGGCACTCGGCCTCAAGGCCAGAGCTCTGCCTGCAAACAGATCCCTGCCACAGCCTGGGCCAAGCACAACTGCTACAGCAGCCTTTGGCCTATGCCTTAGAGTTGGAACATTCTGCTGCAGCAGAAATCCCCACACTTTCCTGAGAAGATGGGAAATGCAGAGCTTGTGTGTGGTTTAAGTTGAGAAATGAGCATCCCTGAGGCAATGGCTAGGAAAATCTTTCTCCAGATTTCAGAACAAAACACACATGACACAGCCATTTTCAGTCCACAGACCCTTTTGGAGCTACAGAGAGCATGCTGAAGCTCTCAGTCATTTCCCCCTGTTTGGTGAGATGCACTGAGTAATTTGGTGGTGAATTGAAGAAATCTCAGTGCCACCATTCAGAAAGGAAATACAGCATGGAAACAGCAGAAAGCAAAGCCAAATAAAAGTCTCTTCATACTCATAAAAGATGTTTTCTCACACTCCATCATTCCCCAGAGGTGAGGGATTGCCTTGCTTTGATGACTCTGGATGAAGTGGGTGAAGGGGACCCAGGGTGAGGTGCTAAGACCAGGGCTGTGCTAAGGCAGCTCTGGCACAGCCCCATCACCACCTACAGCTCTTGGCTGTTTGTGCTGACTCCCTGAGAGTACTTGGGGTAACCCCTGAGTTCCCAGCACACACATTCCAAATGAAATCATCCAGCAGAGCCTCTGCTCCTGCCAGTGCCAGAATCCACCTCCCTTTCATGCCCCATTCCCTTCACAGAGCTGCAGGAAGGGAGCTGGCCAGGGCCTGCTTAAATTGAATATTAGGAAAACTTTCTTCAGTGAGAGGGTGATCAAGCCCTGGCACAGCTGCCCAGGGCAGTGGTGGAGTCACCACCCCTGGAAGTATCCAAAAAGCAAGTGGATGTGGTGCTGAGGGATGTGGGTTAGTGGTGGCTTGTGCAGTGCTGGGTTAATGGTTGAACTGGATGATCTTGGAGGTCTTTTCAGCATAAATGATTCTGTGATCCTGTGGCCCATGGTCAGGGCTGCTGGGGGGTTCAGGACCTCCAGCCTGAGCACTGCTGGTCCTGAGAAGATGCCACTTCTGCTCCTGGCTTTTTGTTTGTCTGACATGGCCATACTGTGCTCTCCAGGCCTCCTGTTTCCAATGGTGTAGGACAGTTAACTCCATGTTAAAGCTAAGGACTGACCCTGCAGAGGAAGCCCTGGAGCTGGGAAGGTGTGATGCCATCCCAGCCTCCCAGAAATGCCATTGAACCAGGTCTCTGCTCCTCTGCACTACAGTCTGTGTGAGGAGGGCCTCCCCTGAACCATCAATTACAGCACACAATTAGTTCCACTGAGCCAGAGTCTCCCAGCACAGTCCTGGCAAAGTGCCCTTCCTCCCACTTCTCCCTCATTAGGCTGCTCCTCCCTCACTCGGTCTTTAATTAGCTTGTCATCAGGAACTTGGCCTGGACTGAATACCCTGCATTGTCCCAAATGAAACTGGGTAAGACAGATGAGACACCAAAGCAGCAAGAGAGGAGGGCAAGAAGGTTTGCAAAGCCATCAATACATGTCTGACTGCAGGGACAGGCTTGCCAGGGGCAGCAGTAAGATTTCATCTGGCTTGGGCAAACTGGGGGTGTTCAAACTGGAAACTGGCTGAGACCCAGCAACCTCATTTCAGCAAACCCAACATGAGTCCAGCACAGGGAGAGACAAACCCCAGAAAAACCAGTGGCCTTGAGGAGTGAAGCTGTTTCCTGTGGCATTGAACTGAAGGGCCCAGCCATGCCCAGCCTACCCACTTGGCTTGGAGCAGCTTCCCAAGGAAGTTTTTTCCACACCCTTGACTCCCTTTATTTCCCTAGTTCAGAAGCCAACCGGTGGCCTCAGATCCCCTTTTCCCTGCGTCCTGCAGGAGGCTTGTTCCCTGTGTGCCACACACGGAGCTCACAGACACTCCTGGTGCCCTGCAGAGCCTGGAGCAGCACACGGAGGGGACAGGGCAGCAGCAGTGCTGGAGGGGAGGGCAGCCCAGCAAACTGGCACCTGTTGTCATGCAGAAGCCAAGGCTTGTGTCAGCCTGCTGAAAATGTTTCCCCTTCGACCTTGGCGACCTTTCCCATCACACTTCATGAGGCAGACTGCGCCCATTAAGTGCCACTTGATCCTCTGCTAATGCAGCAGTTATGAAAGGCCCATAGCACTTGTCACTAGGATAAACACCTTCCGAGTGGGAGAAGCTGTGGGGAAGGGGCACGCACACCCTCCCCTCTGCTCCCTGTGTCCCTTCCCTGTCTGTCCATCACCACTGTCACAGCCTCTGCTGTGGAGCAGGAGAGCTGAGCCTGGCTGCAGCACTGCCCTGCACATAGAGAGGGGCTGCTTGGGTTAGTCAAACATTCCCTGCAAGAGAGGGATTCAGGACACACCACTGGCTGTGTACTGTCCCTCCAACTCTTCAACAGCTCTACCTGCTCAGGTATTTTTGGCTCTTGTGGGAGCAAACATTAAAAATGGCAGTGGTTTGTAGGATCACAGCTCTCTGCATCAGTAAGAGCTGGACAGTGTGAACATAGTGGTGATCCCTGCTCCTGGGACACCCTGCAGAGCTGGGACCACTCCTAGGGACTGCCTGGTCATCCCTGTATTACCCATCATGAGCATTCCCCAACAAGGAAAGCCTGGGAAGGGGCTGTGAAATCTGCCTATTGCAGCAAGACCAATTTTCAGGAGAATTTGCCCTATTATCTAGCAGGAATGGGGGCAGTAAAAGAGACGCTCTCCACTGTCTTTAAATCTTTCCACAGGAGACATTTCTGCCCATCTGACCTGAGTGCCTTCCCTCCCAGCTTATCCTGTTTGCATGGAAAAGACAAATTACACAGGTCTGGGAGATCAGACTGCTGAAGTAAAAAGGGAGTGAAGTCATCTTAGCCCTCAGGAGAAATGTTCTGACATGTGACTCCCCTCCATGTGGTGGTAACAGGCTATAATTTATTTCTGTAGAAATCCCTCTTCCCACTCTAACGACGCTTTGTTTGCTTTGTCCTGAATAATGAGCCCACTCGTGCCCTGGAAATGATGGTTCAGAACACATGTGCAGAGTTCCTAACCGTGGGCAATGACAAGAAGTTTCATCAGCTCAAATAAATATCCCTGCCTCGCCAGGACAGGCCCCCATGCTTCAAATATCTCACTTCCCTACCTGCCAACATTGGAACTCCATAAATAGGGCCAACTGTGGGGGGAGCTAGGATGTGCTCTGCCACCCACAAGATACCTGTGAGGCCAGGACAGAAGCTTGGAGGGAGCTCAGGGTAAGTGAAGAGCACAGCACCAGGCAGGAGAGGCCTGGCCCCCAGGGCTGGGGCAGCCTGGTGGATCACTGAGCAATCTCTAGAGCAGGCTGGCTCTGGGCATTTCTCTGCTCCAACACCTGCAGCAAGACTCCAGTGCAGACTCCACATCCCTGCAGCAGGCTGTGCTTCAGGACATGCTCAGAACATCCAGTGCAGGGCTTGCTGACACTGGTGTCAGTCCTTCCATCCCTGCCAGTGCATTCTGAAGCAGAACACGACCACCCCCTGCCACCACCTTCCCATAACCCACCAGTATCTTCCAGTGCTGCATCAGACACCTGCTGGCACAGCAGCTCCCACCCCCTTTCCCAGCACAAAGGCTGCTCTCAGAGGTTTGTGATTCCCAGCACTGTAGGTCCCCATGTTTCCACAGAAAGGGCAAGCACAGCCTCCACAGATGTTCTTCAGTCCTACAGCCACGGGCTGAATCTTGCTCTGCATTACACACCTCTCCCAGCCCTCTGCCACGGAGCCCAGAACAGCAGTGGAAGGAAATGGCACTTTTGGCTCAAGCCCACTGCTCCTGAGCCCATCTGTTCCACAGAGCCAGAAGTCCAGAACCATCCAGCACAGCGTCAGTGATGTGGAAGCACTCACTGGTGATGTGTCACATTCGTACAGGTCATTCCTGACAAAAAACCTACTCTTGAAATAATCCTGCCCAAAGAGAAAGCAGCACAGCAGAAATGCTGAGCAGGTTCTGTGTCCAGGCCCTCCTTTGTCTTCCCTTCCAAGGAGAAGGCTCTTTGACAAGTAGGGAATAACCTCTGTCCAGTCAGGGCCTACATGCTGGACAAGCTGTTAATTGACTCTTGTAGTCTTCTGTCAGCAACATTATCCCATCCTGCCCTGCCCAGACTGGCCAGGGACTGTCCTGGTCAGTGGCTGGGGAAGGGGAAGGTGAAATATGATATGAGAAATAAAACCTACGGCAGCAAGCAATGCTAATCAAAAAATCGTGAGGGAAGCAGCATTCCAAGGAGGAGGGAATGCTGGGGGAGGAAAAGCATGGACTTCTCTTGACAAAGGTCCAGGTCATTTTAAAAGGGCCCAAGAAATTATATTTTAATGCCTATTTTTAATACAACCTACACGTGTGCTGAGAGTACTGCCTGCCACGCTGCTATCTTGTTACTTCCCAAATTAGCAGCAAAAAGACAGGAGGGAATAATTTTTAACAAAAGTGTCACTGCCTTCTGGGGAGGACGTCTGACCTGAAAAGATCATGTCCAGGGAAACCCCACACTACAGACAATCCCTCAGGGCTAGGAGTCTCACAGCTGGAAAGACAACAGTTTGGGGCAGTTCAACACAGCTGGGTGACTGATGATGATGTCAGATTAGAGTAACATATCACTTTAATTGAACATAAATATATATTTGTCACTACAGCTGACAACAAAAGGTGTGGAGATAAAAATGACCAGTGTACTACCGGGAGCCTTCGGCAGCTTCCCACCTGCATGTCTGTGTTTGCTTTTCTGGTTTACATTTTATTTCCTCCAAGCAATACTTTTCCAAATCTCCACCTGCCTCAGTTCCATCAGACCAGAGCTCCCTACCCCTTCCCTGACACTGGATCTCCTGGGTTATCAGAGCCCAGCCTGCTGGGCAGCCACATCTTCTGTCAGCTCCCACGCACACAGCAGCTGCTCCTGCCTGCGACTGACCCCGTTTGTTCATTAATGTATGCTCACAAATCTCCATGAGGCTCTTGAAGACCATCAGGTCTTTCAGGGTGAGAGAAGCCCTCAAGAACTAACCCTCACAAGCAGCTCTTGTGACCCTCACAAGCTCTTCAGCGCCCTCACAGAACCCCTCCCAGTGCTATAGTACCATTTGATTGAGGAAACTGAGGCATGGCACCACAAACCACTTCCTTGGGGCTAGAAGGGAGATGACAGCATAAAGAGAAGGAGAATTGCCATTATTTGGTCTAGCTACCCATCCTGCAGGCCCCAGAAGTGAGCCCTGGAGGTTGGCCCAGTGCCTAGGCACCCTGGAGTCTTCTCTTGTCAGCTTACAATTCCCAAAGCATTTCATTTCATAGGCAGTGCAAAGACAAGATCATCTTACTGCAGGTGAAAAACGAAATTTCTTCTCTCTGAATTATAGGATACTTTTTATAATGGCAGGATGTATTTCTAGAATATTTACAAGTCAATGTGCCTGTTCACAATTTAAAATAAGCTGCCCTTTAAATATGTGCCAGCTGCTGTGATGCCGGTGCTGGGCCGGAAGGAGGTTTGCAGTGTTGTCACCAACACGAGAGAACAAGGACAAGCTGTTCCTGTGTGTCCTCAGCCACTGCTCTTGTTAACAAAAATGCCACCTGTCCTTCACATTGACACCACAAGTGCCAGCAAGGCTTGATTAGATGGGTAAGGGGACAGGAACAGGGCAGGGTATTAACACCTGATGCATTTCCCCTTTTACATATTTGTGTTTCTTTATTTCCCATCTCCCATTCCTTCTCCCTCTGTGCCACATGAATTGTGTTTGGCCTCTGTTCCCAGGGCACTGCCCATGGAAGGCTCCTCTGAGGCAACTCTCACCTTTGTGCTGCCAGCAGAGTGAGAGGCAGAAGTCAGGAACAAACAGCCCCACGGTGTCACTGCTAGTCCCAAGGTCTCCAAAGCCTCTCCCCAGACCTCTGTGCCAGTCACACATCCCTGCAGGGTGGGGTCAGTGGCTAAAACAACCCAAATTACTGAGAATTCAGAGCAAGATCTCTAAGGGCTCAGAACTCACTGCTGAGAGATTTTTGAAGGGACCTGCATTTGGCACACAGAAATTCAGGAAACATTAATCTGTTTCCATGAAACCAACATCTGTTGGGTGTGTGCCGTGGTGCACTTAGGAATGAGGACAAGGCTGAGCAACAGGTAGGAGGAAATGAAGCAGCAAGTCCTGCTCCCTCCAGGCAAAGTCACTTTTCCCACTGCTGCTGGGCTTTAAACACAGCAACAGGGATGACATCCAGGAGATAACTGAGCCTGCTGCATCCCAGTTATCTGGGACAGTCAAAAAGGCAGCTTTGCCAGGGGGAAAGTCAGCAAGAAAGGGAACAGGAAACAGTCTCCTGAAGGTGTGTGTGAGATCTCCCACTCATCACTGCAGGAACTGTACATGCAACTCACTCTCCCATCCCAGAACTCTGAAACCAGCCTCTTGGAAAAGGGACTTGAACTGAGATGCAACACTCAAAATCACCCTGTATTGGGTGAGTCTGTTTTTAAGGCACTCACCGAAAAAACCTGATCCCTGGATGTGATCTCTCAGCTGCCTGGGCCATTCCTTTACTTCTTCCAAGGACATTTCCAGTGTCTTGTCACCAGTCCAGGCTGCTTCCTCCAAGTGTCAATGCAGCCTTCTGTAGCCCCACAAGAAGCAATGGTATGGACCTTTGGGCTGCAAAACCCACAGAAGAACAGGCTGCTGTGACAACAGGTATGTTGTCAGAGATAAAAGCACCTCTTCACCAGCCTGAGGAAGGTCAGTCCCAGAAAATCCCTGTGGCCATGGGCTTTTAAACCTGAACAAACTCAGCCGTGTCACAGCACTGTGTCCTGCAGGCAGGCCCAGGGCTCTGCTCTGAAGGGAGAGCTGTGATTTAGCACCAAAGAGCTTCTTCCGCTCAGCAACACTGGAGTAGGAGGAAGGAATTAGAAGTCCTCTGTGCATCTAATACCCAGGATTATTCTCATGGAATATTTCCTCAGATCAGCCCAGCTGACTTAGACCACTGTCCTACACAGACTCCAGTGAGTGGCGGTGAATGCAGCCATGGCAGGGCCAGGATTATAAACATTACAGCAATAGGGTGAGAAAACTCTTTAGAATATTACTTACAAGACTATATACAAGAACATGCAATGACAGGACAAGGGTGAATGGCTTCAAACTGAAAGAGAGTAGGTTTAGATGAAGTATTAAGAAAAAATTCTTCTGTGTGAGGGTGGTGAGGCCCTAGCAGAGGCTGCCCAGAGAAGCTGTGGCTGCCCCATCCCTGGCAGTGCCCAAGGCCAGGCTGGACAGGGCTTGGAGCAACCTGGGACAGTGGAAGGTGTGCCTGCCCACGGCAGGGGGTGGAATGGGATGAGCTTTGAAGTCCATCCCAACTGAAACCACTCCATGACTTTATGAAAACACTTTTACTTCAGTAATTCCTATGCTAGGGGCACAGAGCAGTGTGGGACATTTTAAAACCTGGCAGTCTCCACAACCTACACATTCTACAAGCCCTAAAACAAGCAGTCACAATTATTTACCCATTTCTAGAAAGTTAAAACTATCAGAGAGACAGAAGTATCTGCCAAACAGACATTTCCTTGCTGATCTGTACCTATTTCTGGCTGAATGTATCTCACCTTATTATTTTATTTTCATCACAGAAGCAAATTCTGTTAGGACTGGAAACACCAGGTGGAGGTCAGGCACAGGTTGGACTCAACGATCTCAGTGGTTCTTTTCCAGCCTATTTGATTCTGTGATTCTGTTTCTAGAAGTTAAACCAGGGGTTTGGGTCTTTTTTTTTTTTCCATCAAGGAATTTTTTTTACCTGAAAAAAAATTAGATCCTGACTTTATCCAACAGAACAGACCAGGTAAATCTGCACCAGGTAAAGCAGCAAAGTGCCAGAGAAGCAGATAAGCCGGCTGACAGGAAAGATAATGTCTTTACAAAGAATTTGATGGGTGAAGGTAGGGGTGCCCGGGCCATGTCCGCCGAAGGCCCC
>VZTZ01044713.1:203963-232389 GCA_013400955.1 Drymodes brunneopygia | reverse complement strand
AAGGCCCCCCGGCCCCGCCGATCCGGCCGCCACCGCCGCCACCGCCGCCACCGCCGCCACCGCGTCCCCTCAGCACCCGGCTGGGCTCCCTGCCCTCCGATTGGCCAGCGCTGCTGTCTGTCACCGGGCATCTCGCCCCGTAGCCAATGGGCGCGCGCGGAGGGCTGGGGCGGGGCCGCGCCCGGGCCGGAGCGAGGGGCAGGTAAGGGACAGGTACGGGCTGGGCATGGCCGGGGCCCGGGGGCGTCTGAGGGGGACTGGGCCCGGCCCCGGCCCCGGCCCTGCTCCGCTCCCCGCACCCGGGGCGGGGCTCTGTGGGACCCGGGTCTCGGGAGGCGGCGGCGGCCTGCGCTGTCGGAAGCATCCCGGGAGGCCGGGTGGGACCGGGTGATGGAAGCCCCTGCAGGGCTGAGGGAGCATCCCGGCCTTCGGCGGGAATTCGGGGGTCCGACCCTGCCCTGGGCCCGGGTCGGTGTCGGGGGTGGTTCGAGCACAGATCCGGGAAGGGAGACGGGCCGGAGTCATAGCTCGTGACAGGAAAAGACATCATTCCCTTCAGCAGCAAGACTTTGAATGTCAGAAGATGAATGATCTACCATTCATGACAGTGCAGCAGGGAGGTCTCAGTGCACTGCTTTAGGTCAGCCTTGCTCCATGGTTTTCCTGCTTCTGTGTCTTTTACTGAGCAGAACTGTCAGCACCAGACTATCTGTAGCTGGGCTCCAGGGTAGTAAGAGAGGAACAGAAGGTTTTGTGCAAGTAAGAGAGGAATAGAAGGTTTTGTGCAATTGTAAGGAAATCAATATTTTTGCAGGGCTGGGGTAGTTTGGATGTGTGGCTGTACCTGGTGGCTCTTCTGACAGGAGCGTTCTTGGGATCTGTGTTAAGTGTTTCCAAGAGTTTCTGGCTGGCATCAGCCATGATTCAGGAACAAATTTCTTCCTGGGCAAAAGAGAGGCAAGTGGGCCAAAAAAAATTTCTGACTACCTTGTTGTGGCTGCTTGCAGCTGAGATGTGCTATCTTGGATGTGAATTTTGTTCCCTCAGGCTCCCAGGATGTTTGCCCAGAGCTCCCAGAACTCTGCGAGCCCCGTGCTGCTGCTGGTGCTGCTGGGCTGTGTCCTGTGTCCCCCAGCACAGGCCAGCAAGGTGGGTGACACCGAGCTGTGCGTGGGGCACAGCAGAGGTGGGGTGTGAGGGAACAGAGCTGTGTCCCCTCCCTCACATGGCTCCTGTGCCCTGCAGAGCTCTGAGGACATTCGCTGCAAGTGCATCTGCCCCCCGTACCGCAACATCAGCGGGCACATCTACAACAAGAATGTGTCCCAGAAGGACTGGTGAGTGAGTGGGAGCAGCCTCAGGGGTTGGTCCATGACAGCCAAGCTCTGGAGTTCCCAGCTGGTGCTGAGGAAGGGATTCCCTGCTTGTATGTCTGCAGAGGGAGCTGCTTTGGTGGGTGATGTTCAACCCAGGCCAGGGGCATTTTTAAACAGAAACTGAGGAATCTGGGATGGTATGTTAACCCAGGACTCTTGGCAGATGTAGGGTGTGCCCTCCAATCCCTTCCACCTGGACTGGCTCCCTGCAGAAGGCACTGGGACAGTCTATCCCAGGGACTTCGGGCCAGCTGGGCTGTGAGGGGAGCTCTTAACACTGGATCAGTGTTACCGGCCTGGCAGGAAAGCTGGGACAGACAAAGTCACCCCAGTGTCCTTGCACAGAGGTTTTGCCTCGTGCTGCTGCTGATTGTGGTTTGTTTGTGCTGCAGCAACTGCCTGCACGTGGTGGAGCCCATGCCCGTGCCCGGGAATGACGTGGAGGCCTATTGCCTGCTCTGTGAGTGCAAGTACGAGGAGCGCAGCACCACCACCATCAAGGTACCTGAGCCCAGTCCCTGCCTGTGCCCTGCCCCTGCCGTGCCACAGCAGCCCAGGGCAGCTGCAGTCCCTGCCTGTGCCCTGCCCCTGCCCTGCCCCTGCCGTGCCACAGCAGCCCAGGGGAACTGCAGTCACTGCCTGTGCCCTGCCCCTGCCGTGCCACAGCAGCCCAGGGGAACTGCAGTCCCTGCCTGTGCCCTGCCCCTGCCGTGCCACAGCAGCCCAGGGGAACTGCAGTCCCTGCCTGTGCCCTGCCCCTGCCGTGCCACAGCAGCCCAGGCATTGCCACACTGGTAGGTTCCTGGAGAAGAGCCCAGGAAGAGAAAACTGTCACAGCGAGTACATGGTGGCAGTGCCACGGGCTCACTCTCTATAGCTCTGAAAGGAGGCTGTAGCTAGGTGGGGGTTGGCCTCTTCTCCCAGGCAGCCAGTGACAGGACAAAAGGACATGGTCTTAAGCTGCACCAGGGGAGGTTTAGGTTGGACATTAGGAAGAATTTCTTCACAAAAAGGGTGTTGGATACTAGAAGGGGCTGCCCAGGGAGGTGGTGGAGTCACCGTTCCTGGAGGTGTTAAAGGAACTACTGGATGTGGCACTGAGTGTTCTGGGTGGGGTGACAAGGTGGGGATTGGTCACCAGGTTTGCATCTTCTCCAACCTAAGTGATTCAGGGATTCTGTGACTGCTGTGATTCTGTGATTTTTGTGATTTTGTGTCCAAGCCAGGGGCACTCCTGGCAGTGAGGAGCTGTGTGGGAGCCCAGTCTTCTTGCTGGGGACGTGTGACCAGGGTCCCATCTCGTTGTCCCTTATGTACAGAACATGCCCTCAGTTGGCACAGTGAGAGCATCAGCACAAGTTTGTGCAGTGATGGCACAACCTCAGGCTCCTGGCAACAGCAAGAGACTGTTGTGAGCAAAATGAGAACAAGAGATCACACATCAGAGGCAGCTGCAAAGGACTTTCCTGACCTCGGTGGTGTTTCTTATCTACACTGCTTATCCTTTCCCCTGTGCTGTCCTCAAATGCAGGTGATCATCATCATCTACCTGTCGGTGGTGGGGGCCCTGCTGCTGTACATGGCGTTCCTGGTGCTCGTGGACCCCCTGATCCGCAAGCCAGACCCCTACACCCAGCCCCTGCACAACGAGGAGGACAGCGAGGTGAGGGGGCAGGGGGTGCAGGCAGGGGGACAGGCAAACAGTGACCTCCTGCTTGTCTTCTCTGAGCCAGTGAGGGACCAGCACTGCTGCTTTGGGGGCACTTACACAGATGAACATTTAGACTGAGATCTCTGCAGGCCATGCAGAAGCACAAGGAATATTCAAAGCTCTGTGTAACAAGTGTAATGAGCCCAAGGCAAGTCCTGCCCTCAGAGGCAGAGGGGGGTTTGTACCAACTGGCCTGAATTCGGTTTGTCCATCTAGAGGGAACCAAAAGTCAAACAGATCCTGTCTGTGCAGTGTCCCAGATGCAGCTTTGTGGTGCTGAGCTTCCAGGGAAGGATGAGCTTAAGTGTTGGCAGAAACATCTTCTAGACACTTAAAACACCAGCCTCTGAGGTGCCCTTTGATCCTGCTCTGGGGCTGGGCCCTGGGTTGTGTCAGGGCTGTTGTTCCTTGTGCTTCTCCCCAGAGAACAATTTCCAAACCCTATCTCTTTGTGGGACACTGGCATACAAATAATGGGCAGAATGATTAGGACCCAATAGCAAAGAAAGAGCCTCTCTCTCACTCTTTATCACACAGCAGTTTTGGGGGAGGAGAGATTTCTTGCTGCATAAAATTCACACAGTTGCAGCACTGGGTTAGACTGTCCTATTTGTACTTTGTTGTGAGTATGAACAATTTAGCCCAATTCCTACATACTCTGATGTGAGGAGCAGCTGCTCCAGTGTTCACAGTCCATCCATTGCCTCCCTCTGCTGAAAAAGGAGGTCCTGCAGGAGGACAAATTGTATCCCAAAGTCGTGGGTTTGCACCCTGCTCTGCAGCAATAATTCAGATCCAGATCCAGGTGCATATGGTAAATGCCTGGTGTTAGGTGAGGTTTATCTCACTCCAGCATGCTGGACTGTAAGTCCTCTGGGAGAGGCCTTGTTCCTGTGCCATAAGGGATCTCCATCCATCATCAGCCTGGTTTTAGCAGGGGGATGTGGTTCACTTTGGCACTGTGGCTCCTTGCAGACTCCAAGAGTCTGGATTTCCAGCAGAGCTCTACACTTAGTGCAGTTTCTCTCCTGGGGACTTTTATCTGGACTCATGGGTGATCCCCAAGAGCAAGGACTTGGGGGCTGGTGCTGAGCAGCTCTGAAAAGGAGGTTTTTCATCAGAACAACTCAAACCTTGAACTGCTCTTTCCGGTGCAGTTTCTCCCCAGGTCAGCTGCCTCCCTCTGTGCTGGGGCTGGGCACTGCCTGGTCTCCAGCCCCATTCTTTCCTTGCAGGACACTCGCTCCCTGGCTGCAGTGCCCGCCCCGGCTGGCGCCAGGGCCAACACGGTGCTGGAGCGGGTGGAGGGGGCGCAGCAGCGCTGGAAGCGGCAGGTGCAGGAGCAGAGGAAGACGGTGTTCGACCGGCACAAGATGCTGAGCTAGACCCTGCTGCATCAGGGCACCCCCGTGCTGGAATGGAACCTCCAACCCTCCCTGATTCACCATCTCCAGAGGGAGCAGCAGCCCCAAAGGCTTCTCTGGTCCTGTCCCCCGCCCTTCCCCTGCCCAGCCACGCTGGCCCCTGGGCTGTGGTTGCCATGTGAAGCTCAGCTGGACACCAGGCTCCATCAGCCCACCCCCAGCAGGGACAGGACAGCTGGCAGCTGGCTGAGTCTTCCTGGGATAAAAATAGTGGGAGAATTTTGATGTGGGATAAATTATGTGATGTTTCTCCAGGATGCAGCAGCCACCTCCTCCTCCTCCAGTGTGCACTGATGGTGGGCATTGTGGTGCTGAGCCATGTGTGCAGCACAGGAACAATGGGGAGGGGGTTTCTGCCAGTGGGCACTGCTGCTTCCACTTATCCTGATGTAAATGGAGAGATTGCCATAGCTCTGGAGTCTGTCCAGGTTTACACCAGCATAACTGAGACTGCAGCTTGCTTCTGGACAGGTGAATATCACAAAACCTGTTAGTACCTACACCAGTAAGAGTCCAACAGGTAAAAAGCTGATTTACATTTCTGTCTTTTTGTCTTTTACCCTTTGTATGAGCCCCATCTTGTCTGTCCTTCTCTCTCCGTGTGAATTCCGCATGGACACGAGGTGTGGTCCTTGGGAACTGATTTTTTCCCTTCGAGGGCGGGAACGAGCAGCGCTGGTGGGAGGCGCTGCCGGGGCCGGGCCGATGGGTCCATCTGGTGGCCGTCGGCTCCGATCGGCACCGGGAAATGGCCGGGCACAAGTGGGAGATTCCTGCTGCCACGACCCTGCTGAGCTTGCAGGGTGAGGGGTTTGGTGAGCAGCACCCCCAGACCTTCCCCTGACCCCTCCAGGAGCAGCTAGGAAATGGGATCAGAGAGGAGGGGAAAAATGCAGTTAGAAATAAAGAGTTTTGGAAAAAGTTAGAAAATTTACAGCAGGTAAGGTATGGAGAGGCTGCAAAAAATACCACTGCCTGATTAATTGCTTGATTTGTTAATTAGCTGATCAGCTTTGTCCTGTACATCATCCTCCCTGGGAGGAAAGGTTTTCTACTGCCCAGCCTGGAATTCCCAAGCCCCTTCCCCTTCCTGTGACCCCTCCCTGGCTCACTGGGGCATCCCCCAGCAGGTACATCCCGATGGACCCCGCTCCTAGACCCATCCACAGCCCACAGCAGTGGTTCCCATTCCTCCAGACGTGGGGCAGTGAAGAATCAATAACTTAATTTCTTATCCAAAAAGGGAATGTGAAAAATAAAGAACCTCTTAGAACCAAATCCAGCTGCTTTAACATCCTGCCACACCTGTGCTCAGGTGCCTGCAGTGGTCCAGATGTCGATGCTCTGGATGATGAGCCACTCGCTCTGGTCCTGGGTCACACGGATCCTCACGCACTCCACGGGCCCAGACAGGGCTGTCTCCAGACCCTGCTGCTCCAGGGTCCCCTTCTGGAAGGAGCCCACGGGGACGTAGGAGGAGCAGTCCCGGCCACGGTGCCGGTGCTGGCCCAGCTCCAGCAGCCCCGCGCGCAGGAAATCTCCCGGGCGCTCCACGGAGCCTGTGCGCACCCGCACACGGCTGATTCGGGCCGGCTGCTGGAACACGATGGAAAAGGTACTGCCAGCTGCCGGGTCTTTGCCCCAAAAGTACCCCTGTGCCGAGCTGTAGGCCTTGAGGGGTGTGTAGTTCTCAAAGATGGACATGCTGGTGTACAGGGATGCCGGCGGGTTGTCTGGGAGGTCCAAGGCGTCGGCCTGGAAATCCTCGTCCTCCAGCCGGTTGACGGTGCCCTGGAAGGAGGAGTAGAGGCCCATGTGCTGGAAGAGGGATGGCTTGAAGCGGATCACGTCCTTCTGGGTGAGCAGTTGGCGGAAGTGGACCAGCAACCAGTCACAGGGCATTTCCTGGTAGAAGAGGAGGAGGAAGTGAGCCAGGCGAGGAAGGTCACTGGAGCGGTAGAGCTTTCCAATGTAGCCCAGCTTGGAGAACTCCAGGGTGGCCCAGTTGGAGCCCTCCTGGGAAGCCAGTGCCCTGCGGATGGCTGTCAGGAAGGACTTGGCGCTCCACACATCATCCTCAATCATCAGGTAGTAGGAGGAGAGGTTGGCGGCGAAGGCGAGCAGGAAGGCGTAGTCCACGTTCTGCTTGGAGCGGAACCTCACCCGCTCCTCTGCGTCATTGAAATTCCTCTTGAGGCCTTCCAGGGTGGGGTAGAACTCAGCGGGAGCGTGGATGAGCAGGAGCCGGCCCAGGAGGATGTGGCGAGCGAACTTCTGGGCGATGGTGGCGGCAACGCGCACGTTCCAGCCAGGATCTGTGTCGGCCAGGTGCACCACCACCACCATCTCCTGCAGCTCCTCCTCCGAGGACTGGCTGAAGAGGGACTGGAGCGTGGCCGGGAGATAGAAACCACGCGGCCTCTGCACGGATGCCAGTCCCACTGCCAGGAATTCTGCAAGGCAAGGGAAAGGCATGAGCAGGCAGAGAGGTGACCTGGGATCAGCACGGTGATGTTCTTCCCTGCAAGATGTAATGAGAGGGCTCCGAAAACCTCTTCCCATGGCCAGCCCACAGGGTCAGTGCTGTTTTTAACCCCATGACTAAGGCTGGTGGGTCCTTCCTGAAGCTGAAGCCTCCAGCGTCTCAGGAGGGGCCCAAAATTGGCCCAAATGCCAGCAAGAGGCAGGCTGAGGAAGCAGGGGCTCCTCTGAAGAAATATTCCTGAAAAGCACCTTAAAAAATCCAAACCCAGGCAAGAAACAGTGCAGAGAGAGTCTTTAGGGCAGGAATGACCTACTGGTATGACTGCATATCCTGGAAGCGTTCCCTACTGCACACCTCATACAGATCCCACACTGGGATCAGGCACTTTCTGCCCTCCCCGTGGCTCAGCAGTGGCTGCCTTGGTTCAGCTTCTCTTGCTGCTGGTCGGGACAGCACTATTCCTGTGCTGGTTCCAGCACAGCCTCACCAGGGTTGTCCTGAGCTCCTTCCCATGGGGTTTGCATGGGAATTGCTTCTTGTGCACCTGTCCAAGAGCTTGGCCCACTTCTCCCACACTGTGAGCTGTGTGGTGCCCCAGCTCACCATCTCCACTGGAACATCAACCCCAGGGAGATGGGATCTCAGCAACCCTCTCCAGAGAGGTCTGGAAAGCCCAAAACACTTGTGGTCACCCCAGTCCCATGGTACAGAAACTTGGACCGTGCTTGGAGCATGTGGAGCTTCCCCAACTCCTCCCTCCCCAGAGCGAGCAGGATAGGCTGTGGAGGTTTTGGAGGAGGTTGTGGGCAGGTTCCCACCCAAAAAGGCAAGACACAGCCCCTCCCTGCCCCAGCAGCAGTGAGGGGACAGGTCCATGCTGGGACATGCAGCTGTGCACACCCAGATGTGCACACCCAGAGCTTCCAGGACCACTCACTCTTTCGCGGAGCCGGGGAGCCAGCGAGGAGCTGGTAGGAGACGTTGCGGAGTGCAGAGAGCTCGGCTGTGTCCCTGAGGAGGCGCTGGGCTCCCTCTGGCTGCAGCAGCTGCAGGATCCTGTCGGGGGCCACGCCCCTGAGCTCCACCTGCATGGGAGCCACGGGCAACCAGGTCACATCCCAGAGCACCATGCAGCAAGGGGGGATGACAACAGGGGGACCCAGAAGAAGGGGAGCCCCTGTCCTGCCCTCCCAACTCCTGGATTCAGGGGAGTCCAGCTGCCCAGGACAACCCCAGGGTGAGGAGAAGGCAGAGCTGGGGCTGAGGGGTGACATGGGGCAGAGAAGAGAGCAGAGCTGAAGTCGGGGTCCATGTGGGGGAGGAAGGGATACAGGATGCTCCAGTGGTCTCTCCAGTGGGACATCACTGGTTGGGGACTCACCTCCAGGGGATCCTGTTCCTGCCGGCTGCCCCCATGGAGGAGGAGGAGGAGGAGGAAGGAGACAGCGAGCAGAACCACGAGGGAGCGTTTCAGGGAGCATCGCATGGCCCCTGCTGGCCGAGGCCTGGGGAGAGGGGACATGTCAGGGCACAGCCTGGGGAAAGCCACCACCCCTTGGATGGGACAGTAGGACAGCACCTGGATACACCCCTGGGACTGCCCCCCTGCCCCAAGCACCCACAGGTGCACACCCAGGAGCAGCCACGGGGCATCAGGGGACACTTGTGCACTGTCCCTTTGGGCAGGCAGGGACAGGGACACCCCAATCTGACCCGAACAAAATCAGCCAGGTACAAAATCCCCCCAAACCAGCCCCAGAACACCTCGGCTGCCCTGGGACACCCCAAGCAGCACCCCAGAGCTGAAGGCAGAAGAAATGCAGGTGGGGGTGCCTCAGGAAAAACTTTTGGGTTGTGGGGACACCCCAGCACCAGTCACCACCTCCCCACCTTCCTTCAGGCAGGCACCAGCACACCCTGTCCCAGCCCCGTCCCCTGCTTGGTAGGACAAGAAAAGCGTCCCTGAGGGGACAATGTCACCTTCAACGAAGTTGCAGTGCTCTTGAGATATTTTACCTAGTAGCAGAGGTGTGGCAGGAGGCTAAAAGGCTCCTGTGTTTGCCTGGGTTTTTTCCATTGTAAATATGACAGTGCTGCCGTGGAACAGAAGCAGCTGAGCCCGGGTGAGTGCCCAGCCTGACAGGACAAACACCCTCAGCCCCATCCAAACTTCTCACAGTGCCTTGGCTTGGCTTGGTCTAAGCAGCTTTGAATGCAAATGTGGAGGAAAAGCCCTCCTAAGCCTTCCCAAACCACGGCTGGGCTTCCCAGGACTGCGCCCTAAACACTTTCCTGCCCCAAGCACCACTGTGCAGGGGATGCTCTGAGCCCACCCGTGGGACCCAGACACAGATGGGAGCACAGCTCCTCAAGAGCCTGGTGCCGAGCAGGTGCCCCTGATCGGCAGCCACTCCGTCCTTGGAGCACTGACCCCGCCCAGGGACACAGTTCGTTCCTTGGAGATAAACACTTGGAGCCAGAGAGCTGCACTCCCAGGCGGGGCAGGACCGACCTCAGGCAGGGATAACAAGCTCCTGGAACTGCTCAAAATCTCTCTCCAGGTCCCAGCAGAGTGGGGCCTCCCCATCCCTTGCAGCTCTGGAGACATGGGGGACCTCACCAGCTCAGGGAGAGCAGCATTAGGGATCTGTCCAAGCCACGGGGACATCACACCCTGACACCACCCTGGAGGTGGATTTGCAAGCCTGGACCTCCAGGATCTGCAGCCAGGGCCACGGGGTGAGCCGGGAAGGGCGAGGCTTGGCCACATGCCAGGCTGGGCGTTTGGCCATTCTGGGTGGCCAGAGGTTTTTCTGGCTGCTGGGGAATGTCTGCCTGCCAACGGCCAATCCTGCATGGAAAACAAGATGCTGCTCAGCACCCCCAGCTCTCACAGGCAGCAGCTTTACCCAAGGAGCAGGGAGCCCATGGGGAACAGGGGTCACAGGCACAGAACAGAACAGAAGGTAACAAGTGCAGCCCCATAATTAGCCCCCTAATTGGGCTTTGGATTTCTGCCTCCATGGAGGAACAAAGCAGCCCAGGTAAGTGGGCACAACCAGGGGTGCAGCATCCTCCTGCTCCAGCTCAAGGTGCCTCCACAGAGTATCCCTGTCCCCACACTCTGCTCTAGCACCTCATGCACCTTCCCCACAGCTCAGCACCCACTGCAGATCTCCCCAAAAGCCACCCGGCTGTGGGGACATTGGCCAGGAGGAGCCGAGAGGCACTTGCTTGGAGCCAAACTCCTCCCCAGCCTCAGTCCACGGCAGGGGGAAGGAAGGAACAGTCCATTCCCAGCCTCAGTCCCACGAGGCTCTGAGGAAGCTCCCGGTGTGCAGGCAGCTCCAGCTGCTTCCGCCGGCACTGGGGACAGCAGGGCTGGTTGCACAAGGAGGAAGGAACAGCCAGAGCTCCCTTCCCACTCGCAGGAGTGCCTTTACATGCTGGGGAAACTGAGGCACAGACAAAGGCTGTGTCACCCAGCGGGGTAAACACCAGCTCTCCTGCAGCACAGCTCAGTGCCCCGCCCTGGGGTCCCCGGGATGGAAAGGGGTGGGATGGAACCCAGCACCAGAAACGGGTGGGGGACACTGCAAATTGTGGCCATTTGGGGCTGTGTGGGATGGGGGCTCCTGGGCCTCCTGGGAGTCCGCCCAGGGTCTGGCCCCACTGTCTGTGGGAGTCTCTGCTTCAGGGGCTGTCCCCAAAGAAGGGGAAATGCCCTGTTCCAGCAGCACACGGCTCTGGGAGACAAAGCTTTCGGTTAGCGCAGGTGTCCCACAGCACAAGGGGGTCCCTGCAAGGAGCTTGGCAAGGGGACACTCACAGCGATGCTGTCCCCACCCGCTGACAGCCGGGGAACCCCCAGCCCAGCCCCTGCTCTCAGCCCGGGTCCCCAGGCACCCCTTCCCATGGCAGCAGGAGAGGGCTCCTGGCCAGCCCCGCCCTGGAGGCGCCCGCCCTCGGGCACAGACTCACGGGTGGGCGGCAGCCTCGCCTCTCCGGGGTGCTCGGCCTTGGCAACTTCCCCGGGCTGGCCGGACTCTGGATACTCGCTCGGCAAAGCCCCACCCCGAGTCCTTGCCTGCCTCCCGCAGAGGAGGAGCGTCCGCCGGCGGCCTCTGCCCCGGGAGCCGCGGGGACCCGGCCCGGCCGGCGGGGACCCGCGTGCCCGGGGAACTGCGGCGGACGGGGACATCCGGGGATGGCACCGGCTGTGTCCCACCCACCCCATCCCATCCCATCCCCGCAGGCAGCTCCAGTCCCCGCAGCACCAACCCCCGCTGGGGGCTCTTGCCAAGCCCCAGCATCCCAAACTCTGGCACGAACCCGCCACTTCACCGAGCCAGGAGCTGGTGACACAGAGCTGGTGACACGGAGCTGGCACAGCTTTTTCACCATTTATTTTCCAGCTCTTGTGCTGAGGTAGCAAAAACCTCTGCGGCTGCAGAGCCAGAACTGCACCCCTGGGAGCCTGGGCCAGGGCAGCACCTGGATCCCCCCTGGGATGTACCCCAGGACACCACAGCTTCCCCACACACTCCAGCTCCTCACTGGAGCATTGCACATCTCAGCTGGGCTGGGAATGAAGCCCCTTCTAATCCAGATGTGGGTCACATAGGGCCCTTCCATGGCCAGGTTTATTCCCAGCTCCTCCACCCTCCAAACCTTTTCTCCCACTGCTTCCCTCCTCCAGATCCAGAGCAGGAACATGGCTCTGGAGCACCCACAAGTCACCAACAGCATCACTTGTCCCCAGCTGCCAACCAGACCAGCTCCCTCCCCATAGCAACTCACCCACAGCATCCCAGTGGAGAGGAAGCCCCTGCCCTTCTCCTCCATTCCAGCCACCCTATTTATTCACACAGAAGCGTGGATCCCACTTCCCTTCTCTCCTTGCTGGTCTGGACCTGTCCTACCTTCAGGAAGGCCTCACGTCTCTTGCCAGGCTCTGTCTTCTACAAATGCCCCATGACGACTTCCAGCCCTAACTGCTCCCTGTGGGAGCACGTGGAGCCTGGGACACCTCTGTGAGAGAGAGATAAGGAGGGCAGGAAGGAGGTGATGGTGCTGGGAAGGCAGAAGAGACGTCCCCAGGTTCCTGGATCTGCTGGCTTTCACTTTTCCTACACCATTCGGGTTTAAATCCTCACATTCCTATGGTGGGATGGCAGTGGCTCTGTCCTGGTGGGGTCCCAGGGGCTCAGTGGGGACTTTGCACTGGAGCAGTCCGGGATTCCCACCTGGGCAGGGGCTGGAGAACCAAGGAGGGCCAAGGGAGCCAGGACAGTGCAGAGCTTTGCTGCTCAGTGGCCCAGGGTGGGAAGGACCGTGGGGCTTGGTGGCAGCTGCAGGAGGGGGAGGCCTTTTCTCACCACAGTTGCCCTTGACTCGCACCCCTGCAGACAGGAAGGAAACCCGGTCCTTCCTGCCCTGCAGAGAGGAAGAGGGGGAGGGCTGTGACACCCAGCTCAGCCCTGGCCCCCCCAGGGGCAGCAGCCCTGCCACAGCAACAGCCAGCACTGCCAAGGGGAGCAGCAGAGCCACCAAATTCCCCGTTGGCCCACACAGGCTGCTTCAGGCTGCAGTGCTAGGGCAGGATCTGACCCTCTCTAGGCACATCCATGAGCCTGCCTGGAGCAGGAAAGGAATCCACAGCCAAGACACACCCAGGCAAGGTGCCCAGGCAAGCTTCCTGGGTCCTCCTGCCCTCCAAGCAGGTGCCACAAGCCCAGCCTGAGCCAGCACCCTTCCCCAAGCCCCCAGGCCTCGCCTTACCCAGCTCATCTCCTCTTGGACACCAGATCCCTGACACGGACAGGAGCAGGGTGAGGGTGGGGGCCAAGCCTCCTGTCTGCCCTAGGAAACCAGAGAGCCAGACAGGATCTGTTTACAGCCCTTCCATTATTCAGGAGCAGGACAAAGCAAAGGTAGAACAGGGCCTCACAGCAGGGAGAGCACAGGGAGAGCCACTGTGATGCTGATCTGGGGCTCCATTTCCATACCAAGGACCCCTCTGAGCACCACTGTCCTACAGAAAGGGGTGACACCAAACCACAGCCACTCCTGCAGGAGCACTCACTGCATCCCACCCTGGAGGACACCGAAGAGGACTTTTTGGCAACCAAGTTCAAGAGAGGCTGGGCTTGGGGGCCAGGGTGCAAATGGGCTCAGGGCTGAGCTCTGGTGTCACCCTGTCACTGAGCAAAGCTCCGCCCAGGGTTCAGGGCCTGATGCCAAGGAGAACACCTGCACCTGCAGCTCTACACAGAGGCCGAGTCCCCCCTCCACAGCATCCCTGCCACTCCCCAGCCTCCCCACATGGATCAGAACAGGTCCCCAGTCCCTACCAGCACTGCTGATCAGCACAGCTCCAGCACCGGCATCACTGGCAGCTTTGTAAAGGAAAAGATTAAGAATTGTTCTTATACAACTTACACATTCCAGCCTAGAAAAAGCCTGTCCTAGGAGGGGCACTTGTGGCTTAGGGACATCTGTCTATATCTAAATATCCATATTTGTTCTAATCCAGCCTGTTGGTAGCTTGGGGGATGTAGGAAACATCCCCTCCACCTGCTGTCCCAGCCTGTGCTGCCCGCTCCGGCTGCACCGCCCCGGATCAGCCAGGGAGTTCTGGAGCTGCCAAGCACCTCTGCCCCTTGGATTTGCCATATGCCTGAGCACAAGGTTCTCCTGCTTTGCCAGATGGCAGGAACACCCAGCCCTAGGAGCTGTCCTGTAGCTCTGCACAGGAACCAGGGCAGGGCCCAGGCTGCTCTGTTCAGCTGGAGCAGCTCCCCACAGGTAAGGGCACAGCCTCACACAGACACCAGCCTGCTCCCTGCTCCTGCAACCAGCCTGAGCCAGGAACCAAACCCCTCTGCTCCCACCCTCCAGACCCTGCATAAACAGCAATCACCAGGCACACGGCCCTGGCATCACCATGAAGGAGTTTCCAGGGCATGTAGCAGGAAACAGCCTGAAGCACAGTCAGAACCAGGCTCTGAGCAAGCAGCCACCTCCCTCCAAGACAGCCGCAAACTGCAGCCTGGCCACATTTCACTGCCTGAGCTTCACCACCTGTCCCCGAGTTCAGTGGTGCTTAACCCCTCAGCAGAAGGAAGATTGTTGTCCCCCACTGCCCTGGAGCAGCTTCCTGGGGATGGAGCCCCAGTAGCCCTTACACACAGCTCCCTGTCCTGCCTCTCCTGCACCACAACCACACGACAGCCCAAGGATCACAGGGACATCACATTTCTCTTGCTCTGTATCTCTACTAAACCAATTTAACTTCAGAACTTACCTGCTGGCATCAACAGAGGTTCAGCAGTGGTGGAAAGGGGAACTGTGAGGCAGGACCTGTCCCAAATGTGAAGTCAACATGAAGAGCCTCCAACACAGATGCAAGGCTGGGGCAGTCCTTAGTGATTTACAGAGTAGCAAAGACACATGCAAGAAACTCCTCAGGGCCGGCTACACCGGGGTCATGTGGGGGTCACAGAATCACTGGAGATCCTGAGCTGGAAGGGACCCACGAAGACCACTAGGGCAGAACTCCCTCTCCTTCAGGAGCTTCACTGAACATTCTACATGAACAAGTGCAGTTTCTCCTGCTTGGGATCAGATGTGGTGTGCAGTGGGACTGAGGAGCTGGCATTGATAGGCAGCAAAGCTCCGTCCAGGGTCTGTATCTGCACAGCTGCTGCCCTGCCCTGCAGCACCTCCCCAGGGAGCCACGTGTTCAATTAAACTCCAGTCGGGTTCATTCTGGTCAGACCACACTCCTGACAGGCCCAGCCCCTGCACCCTCACTTCTCAGTCAGACCAGAGCCACAGGAAGTTTCAGGGTTGCTTCTTCCTCACAGAAATCAATTTGTTTAGTCAAAAGTCAGATCAGTGGTTGCCTGGGGGCTTTAAACAGAAAAGATTTCCACACTGCTCTTACAAAAGACACAGTCAAATCCTTCATCACTGCTTCAGTTACTTTAGTTTATCCCCTCCAGCTCCTCTCCCTCCCTGTTTATGTTCTCTGAAAAGCACCTTCTAGTTTTAAAAGTTTAGATCTTCTTTTCAAAGAAAAACACCAGTGTGAGAACTTGAGTACCTTTATATTCAAGTGAGACTTTTGCCTTACAACTCATCTTTGAAGTAATTCCACTCATCTTTGATGTACTTCCTTTGTTTGATCATTTATGCCTTTTTCTTTCCTTAAACTCAGATCTGCTGGGCTGGGAATTAAGATTATTGTTGATCACTGCTGTCTTGCTCACTGCTTCTCGGACACTGAAATATCACACCGTGGATAAACACAATCCTGCTGCAGTAAAACATGGATTTTGTTTGTAAATGGTTCCTGGAAAGCAAAAGGGAAAGTTCTTGGAAAGCAAAACCTCCTGCTTCTTCCCGAACAAGAGAACACAGGACCACTTTGATTAGCACCAAAAGGATTTTAAATGAACAGTTCCAGGGAGCTTCTTTCAAATCATAAAATGTCAATTTTACATAAAAGTGTGTTTACAAATAGTTTCTGCTTTACACTCAGCTCTGCTCATTACTGACCAGAAGTTATATACATACAAACTAGCTCAGCAGCTTCAACCACTTGCAAGGAGACTGCAGAATTTATTTCAGAAATAAAAATAGGATTTCCTGGTTCCTAGAAATTCTCTTCAGCCTGCCAGATTCAGTCCCCTGTGGGCTCCTGCAGCCTCAGGAGAGCACTAAGCCTTCGGGGAGAAGGGGTACTGTGGGTGCCACCAATCCAGGAGCCTGACACTGTGCACAGGGTCCAGCACCACCTGCACTCCCTGCTCCAGGCGTGGCTTCTTCCCGTTGCGCAGGGGCGCGTCCTGGAACACCAGGCGCACGCGGTGGTGCCGCATGTCCGTGCTCACCGAGATGGAGAACTGCAAGAGAGGAGACCAGAGCTGCTTCAGAAACTCACAGAGACCAAGACAGCTCTCAGCACAACACTTCTACACTTTATAAATGCCTCTGAGTCCAACAAGTTGAAGGTGTTTCACACAGTCACACTCTCAGGGCTGCAGCACCGGATCCAAACCAGTTCTCTCTGGCTGGCAGCCCCAAACAATGATGCTGGAAGCTGTAAGGGTTGTAAAAGGGTTATAAAACACTGGAACTGCCTGGGGCAGTGGTGGAGTCACCATCCCTTGCAGTGTTCAAAAGGCCTGCAGATGTGGCACTTGGGACATGGGTGAGGGGTGAACACGGCACTGCTGGGACTTGATGACCTTAAAGGTCTTTCCCAACCTAAGTGATTTTATGAGTCTGATTCTAAGTGAACCTGGAAGCAAGAGGCTGTCAGGAGAAGTCTGGAACTCACTGCCCAACTCCTGAGGCCAGACTGAACCTCTCCTGAGCACTGGCCACTTCTGAAACCCTGACTCCTAATCAGGCACCCAACACACATTCAAAGAGTTTGCTCATGTGGGATTTTCCTCTCAGAATTTAGTGCCATAAGGAGATCCTTTCCTGTGAGGGGCAGACCTCCACTTGTGCTGCTCCCTGTCTCCTGTACCTGCCCCCAGACACTGCACAACCACAGCTCCTGGCAGATTCTCTACATCCTCTCTATTTACTGCACCAAACAGGGAAGAACCAACGGAAATGGAGAAGTTACACAGATCCTGAGCATCTCCTCCATTCATTAACCATACAATTGCCAGAACTGGTTTGCTGATAAAGCAGTAGGATTTACACAGCCAAAAGAGGCACTGGGTGGGATTCTTGGGGTTGTCCTGTGCAGGGCCAGAAGTTGGGCTTGATGATCTCTGTGGGTCCCTTCCAACCCAGGAGATTCCAGGTGCCCTCTCCATGTCCTTACAGGAGCCTCATCTGCAAAGCCTGGCAGCTTTCTGCCACTCACCAAGGTGAAGGTCATGCCCATGACGATTGGCACGAAGATGAAGTTGAAGGTGGTGATCTGCAGCAGGCAGCAATCCTGATCAGGGTTTGTGTGCACTTCCTCATACTGGATTGGGGGCTGGAGACCTTTGCAACACTTGCTCTTAAAACTGGGAGACTTGAAAGAAAGAGAGGCTGATTTAGCAAAGCAGGAACCTCTGCTGGCTTTGGCTGCTCCTCCCCACTGTGGCCTGGCAGTGTCTCTCCTCCTCCCCAGGTATTTGGGCAAAGTGTTACATTAACAACAAAATGCATTCACTCAGGATGGGCAATTTTCAGGACTATTTCTTACGAGGGGAAAGCTGCACAATTCCCAAGGTTGCCTGAAATCACTGGCTTCTCCCAGGACCCACTACCAGAGGCTTTCCCTGGCAGTGCTGGCTGTCTTCACCTCTCTGAGAAATCTTGGCAATGGCAAAACAAGAAGTTTCAGATTTTGGTCAACATTTTGACCACTCCAATCATTCAGGTTGGGTTTTGGTAACAATCAGTAGTGATGACCCAAAGGTGAGATTAATTGGTATAAAAAATGATCCACATCTTGTAGCAGGGAAAGGATACCAAAGGAGGAAATAAAATTGTGGTATTCTAAATGTCTTGGTAACACAGACTGAAAACTGAGTGTAGTTCCACAACGTGCTTTAGTTTACCATGGGAACCAGTTTGCATTTATTGTCTGAATGCACAAAAGGTGTCCAACTTCCCTTCTACCCACCCCCAGAAAAATAACTTCTGCTTCAAACAAAAGTCACAGCTTATCTGGTTCTTTCATACCTGCTTTTTGAACTTGAAGTTGAATTCCCACATTGCTTCTTGTCTGTTCCCTACAATCTTTTTGCACCAGAAAAGCAGACACTGAGGTGGAAAAAAGAAACAAAAAATTATGAAACCCTTAGAAGCACCACTTTAAATAAGTTTTAACAGATCATAAAGGCTTCCAATTGCAAACACAATTGGAGCAATTAGGAGCCGTTTATCCAAATTAATTATGTTCAAAGAACCCTCTCAGCAGTGCAGATCTCTCAGTTTCAAGCTGGTCAACTCCTCATGCAACTCGTAGTCACTGAAGTGCCAAACAGCAAAATCCTGTTGTGCCATTTGTTCCTGTCCTAGGGCAGGGATGAGTGGTGCAGATTCATCCATTACCTCCACCCACCAGCAACTCACAATAACCTGGGTTCCAAAGAAGGTTAAAGCAAGGAACAATGGAGAACAGAGTAAGGATCGAGAAGGAAAGGATCCAGAGGGAAATACAAAGACCAGTACATGAGCTATGAGGTGATGGATGAAGAAGAGCCTAAGCCACTGTGGTGTCAAATGGACACCTTGACCTTGCTATCACCAGCACTGACTGTCATCGTTTCGAGTCCAAAACCACTGCCAGGACAGCACAGTCTGATCAACCTCCTGTCTCTTTTCAAAAGAAAATGAGAAACCAGCCTCAAACAGCCTCAGAAGTCACCAGCACTGCCCTCCCACACAGGACTGCTCCAATTTCACTTGGTTAGCACTGTGTGGGCCACAGGTTCCAGCCCAGGAGCTCATTCTAGAGCAGGAGGCTCAGCAGAACTCCTGTAGGAGGGAGATCCCTGCCTACCAGTCAGTACAAGCAATCAGCCTTCAACAGCCAAGGAAAGAGCCTGGCAAGTCCAGCCATCCCTCAAAGCTCTTCCACACCACAGATGCCAGCCCACCACAGCTGGTCTTACCTTTCATCAGTGTCAGCAGGAAAAGGAGGGATAATGTGGGTAAAGAGAACTCCCTGTGATCCATACTCAGTCTCTCCTGAAGAGAGAAGGCCTGACTGGGTTGCAGGGCAAAGCACAGATTTAACTTCACTCCAGGATGGAGTGATCCTAATAAAACAAAACCAGAGCCAGCCTCCACCACTGGGGCTTGGAAGAGATCAAAGGGGATACAAGACCCTCTATTTCAACTGTGAGTCATATCCATAAACAAGAGTCCTTTTTCTCCACAGTCTTCATGAGGTGAACAACAAAGTTCTGTGGAGTAAAGCTCAGGAACATGCACAGAATAACCTCCACCTGGGAGGAACCAGCCCTCAGGTTTTTTCCAATAAAAAAATTCTCCAGATCTTTTTTAACTCAGATGAGCAGCAGATGCTCATTTGTAGTTTGTGAACTACCATTTGCAGTTCACCTGCAGAGACAGCCTGGTCTAGCAACCTGTTTGGTCATGGCAAGTAGTGAAGCACAAAAGGTCAGTACCTCCTAAGGGGCAGAGGATGTCGTCCTCGGGTCAGCCGTCCTGCCCTTCAGACGCGCCGTGCGGCTGCCGCTCCGCCCAAAATAATGGGGTGTCTTTAAAGGGCAAACACCTCTGCTGACACCATAACGGCTCCAGTGTCCCACACAAGCTAGGCTAGGGAAAGAAAAAAGGAAATTAAAGAGGAAAAGCTAGGTTGGATCACACCCAGGGCTGGGCTTTCCTCTAGCCACATGCAGTTTAAGTAGGCGTTGCCGTTAGTGTCAGCAACCCACAAAGGTACAAACAAAGCCCAGGAAAGCCAGGACGTGGGGAGGCAGTGCCAGGTCCTCCTCCAAACCCTCTGTGCTGAGGAATTTCTGTGCACAGTCACACAACTGGAGCTCAGAGTCCTGCAGTGCAGTAGTACAGCAAGACCAGACTCAGGGTGGCTCTTTCACGCTGCAAGGGGTTAGGTCAAACCTCTACTGCTCTGACAACGTCTCATTCCCATTTAATTTCCTTTTATTGAGCTGAACAATGAAAGCCTGCACTTAAAGGATCCTCCTCCTACTGTTAGTACAGGAGAAGCACTAGCAGTGGGCACCGAAGCCGTTATGATGTCAGCAGGAGTCCTCCCGAAATGCCGACCCTGCCAGACCCTGCCAGCACCGCCTCGGGGTTCCAGCTCCTACAGCCATGAGCAGTGGGAGCTTGGGCTCAGGACTACAGCTAAGCTGGAATTTCCTCAAAATGTCTTGCTTTTCCAGTTGGTAAGAACGAAGATGAAGATCCCCAGCCTGGGGAGGAAGGAAGAGAACAAGGAGCTCTGGATGCAGAGATAAGAGCGCATACAGAGCCAGGTGCTTTTCCCTGTGCTGCAGCACCACCCCCTGTGTGCTGCTGGATGCTCCTCGAGCCTACCACAGCCTGGGACAGGGAGAGCAAGGAAGAAAGGCAGGATGTCACATACAGATAGATGAGGCTCCTCTATTTTGAATAGAAAAGTAAGATCTACTCCTCAATGAAACCCACTTCAGTTTGGCTCCAAAAACCTCATTCAACAGGTTTTTGACCTTGGATTTGGAGGGTGGAGAATTCACATCGTTGCTTAAGCTGCTCACAGAGTATCGGCCAGCCGTAAGTTAAAACCAAACAAGAGACACAAAGGCATTTCAGAGTTAATGGTCAACAGCAATTAAAGAGGAATGATATGCAAGTGCTCCAAGCTGGGACAGCACAGGGAATTACCTGCCCACACCACAGACAAACCTTTCATAGCCCAGCACAAGTGCAGCCCAGTCCCAAAGCAGACACTGGCTCTGCACATTTGCCATGCTCACCCCAGTGTCACCACCCCACCTCACCTATACACCAGACCATGGATGACCTGCAGGAAAGCAGGGTGACACAATTCCTGGCATCAGTGTCACTCCTGAGCTCTCCAGAGGCCTGTTACAGAGAGATGTACTCTGGCACAGTGTCAGAATAAAGCAAAACACACAAAAGCTGATCCTATGGAGCCTCATTCAGAGGAGGGGAGAGCTGCAAACATCCCTGGCAGTTCTGACATCCAGTGAAACCAGGGTCCTTTTGCTGGTTAAAACAGTGTTGTGTAGGACTTAGGCAAAAGTTACTCAACTCTACAGATACAAGTAACCAGCACACTTTTACAAATCCCACTGAGAATACCCAGTTGGTGACCATCCTACACCCCAGCTTCAGTGGTGACCATCTCCACATCATCTGTTTTTCTTGTAGAAAAAAACAAACCAAACCAAACAGAAACAGCAACGCCTGAGACAAATCCCAGTTCCTGAGCGATGCCACTTACTCTGGAATTTTTTAAAGTGCTGGGAGTACTGTCTGGGATGGCGGGGTTCCTGGAGAGGCGGGCGGCGAAGGGCTCGTACATGTGGAACAGGGAGCGGATGACGCAGGCGCGCAGGCAGTGCAGCTTCTCCATGGACTCCGGGCGCAGGCGCAGGGGCAGGTACGCGTCCAGGCTGTAGTGCCTGCAGAACCCACAGCCAGGTGTCAGCTCCAGGGCACAGCCACACAGGGCACAGCCACACAGGGCAGGGACAGCAGGGACCCATCCGTGCCACGGGACAGCTCCACGTCTGACTGACCACAGGACTCTGGTCAACCCCGAGGGGTTTGTGCTGCTAACACACGGCAGCCTCAAAGCCCTGACCTGCACCAGGCAGGCTTCCAGCCCACACATCCTGCTACAACTCCCACTAGTTCCTAGTTTGCTCAGAGATCAGCTGGGGATGCAGCTGCAGGCTGCACAAAGGACTGCAGGTTGCTGCAGGCTCCCAGGGACTCCCAGCTGAGCTGACTGCAGCTCTCAGCACTGCCTGAGCAGCCTGAACGCCGGCACTCAAGGGCTATTCCTTGATCACATCGCAAAGGAGCCTTTGCTAGGGAATGTCACACTAAAATCCAGGGGCAGGGATGACCACACCTGCTCTCTATTTTGTGCCCCTGCTGCTTGTGCCTCCTGGGCAACAGGTAGAGCTGTGTAAAGAAAATGTTCCATCGTGAAGGAATATCCCAGTGGCATGCACTGGGACAGAAGGATTTGTATCAAGTGTTGACCCCCCCTTTCCCCTCTTTGTTTTCACTTACTCCTGTCACTGTACAGCTCCAAAATACCCCAATTACAGGGAGGTGGCCGTGATCAGAGCTTGAGGCAGGGGAGGTTGTCCATCAGTGATGTCTGCCTTTCAGCACTGACCATGCCATAGGCACTTGGAGAGGTTGATATACACAAGTGTTGGGCCATTGCAAGCGGAAAAGGACACAAAGCTCTGAGGTTTTATAGGAAACATACAAGAATACACCACAAAGATCCATTTCCAGGCCCACATCACCATGTCAATGTGCAAACACAGGGCCCAGGTGTATAGGGAATTATTCCCTTATTTCCAGCTCTGCAGAGAACTGCTCACTACTGAAACCTCCAGTTTAAAAACCCCCAAGTCTCACCTTCTGTAGAGCCTGGTCCAAAAGGCAGCAGTGCAAGTGACAGTCCAGGCTTTCTTGCAGATCAGAGAGAAGCGGACGATGTCCTCAGGGCGGATGTAGGAAGCCAGGAGCAGCCAGATGTCGATGGGATACTCCTCTCCTCCTCCCCCTTCGGTGTCTTCTAAAGGCAATGAGGGTGTGTTAGTGCAGGACATCACATTGCACCAATTCCCACCTAGACACACATGCTGCACACCTGGCAGCACAGGTGGGCAGCTGAATTGCACACACAGTCAGCCCAAGCCCCAGTCTGCACAAGCTCAGTGGCCCTGCTCCCTGTTCCCAGCAGTGTCCACACAGCCCTGACACTTCCCCTGTGCTGGGCACCTGCCACTGCTCTCCCTGCTGCACAAGCAGGCAAAGTGGCAGATTCCTAAAGGAATTCAGACTCAAAGGGTTCTCTGGAGGTTTCTAATCCTGCAACTCAGCTCAAAGCACACAGAATTAGGTCATTTTGTTCAGCATCTTGTCCCAGTGAGTTCTGTGTGCAAGGGTGAAAACCACAAAAGCCTTTCTGGACCTTGCTTTGATGCCTGACCCTTTCAAGCTGAAATACCACAGTGAAGTCGAGAAATAAAAATTGGATGGTTAAATAAAGAGGCAACTTTATATAGAGGAGGGCCAAGCTCCTGTGTTTTTAATAAAAAGTGCACATTCAACAGGTCACCAAAATTGCTTCATACTTGAAGACCCTGAGCATTGATACTGCTGGGCTTGTAAATTCTGTGTTCCAGTGATCATAATATTTTGGTAGGAGCTCTGTCAGGGAGGGAAATTCTGCTCGCAACTGGCAATCAGCAGCTTTTCTTAAATCTCCTAATTTCATTAAAGCTTCTTGGATGGGGACTTCTAATGCAATTCAGATGGAGAGAATGGCCTGTTCTTTCTCTCAGAGGTGTCAGAACTGCTCAGCCAGAACTGAGGGCTCACACTCCTTTCATTCCTGCAGTGTTTTGTAATTTACACCACAAGCTTTTCCACAGACGCTGCTCCAGCTTTAAGAGTAAAAAATACTTTTAGAGAATATAAATAGGTGAACAACACTGAGCATTAGGAAGATTAAGAAGAGAAGGAAAACACAACTAGTGCACAGTGCTAATAGGAAAAGCTGCTGAGAGGTCTGTGGCATAGAAGAGGTGCTTGGGAACTTGAGGGTGCCAGATCTAACCCTGAGACAGCAGGTTAATACAAAGGGCAGTTCTTTATCCTCATGTGATACCTGCCAAAGAAAGCTCTGGATGTGATCACTTCCCCACAGCACTTCAGATTCATGGCAGGTACACCCACAACAGGCTGCTACACCCACTTTGCTGCGTCAGCTCTGGCTCAAGAAGCCATCAAACTCCACACTGCTGAAGTCAGCGGGCAGCCAGAACCATCACTGCTCTATCACCAATTTTTCCTCCCTAAACATATAGCAGAAACAAGGCTGTGGTAGAACAGAATATTGTCTTCCCAGACTCATAGCTCCAGCCACTCAGGTATTTTGCCAGGATTCTGAAGGATACCGTAATAAAAGAGGTTAAACTCTTTTAACTCCCTTCCCAGAAGAAGTGCTGTCCACCTCCAGTCTGTGGTGGATGATCATGTGCTACATGAATTGGTATTAAGCTCACGAAAACTGGTTAAAATTTGCTTCACAACCCGAAAGCAACCTGTTACTAGAAACTTCTGCAGGGCTCCCCAGTCCAGCAGAGCTGTTTGCTGCTTACACTGTGTTGCCAATGGATTTCTATGGAGTTGCACAAAGTGTAAATGCTGAAGGATACATCTCCCTTGAATTAATTTATTACGATGCCACTAGGATCAAATGGACTTCCTTGCTGGGAAAAGAGCCCTTTAAACTCATTTGTAACAAACCACAGCCTTGGAAACACACTGAAAACAGAGCTTGTGTGCTGCCAACAACTGCATCATGGACAGCAGCACTTCAACCCCAGAGCAAACCTGCTGCCACCACCCCACGTCCAGTGAAGCAACATGACCAGTGGCAAAGTTTCACAACTCTGGAACAGCAGTGTTTGTTTTCCAAGGCTGAGGGATATGTGCTAAAAGCAAGGAGCTCTCAGGCTCTGATTTCATGCCCCAGGCTCTGCCTTTGTTCAAATACAGCTCCTGTGACCCAGAGCCAGCAGATTTACAAGTGACTAAACCCTTGGCATTTCTTTGTGCACACATAAATTCCAGAATGCTCCAAGAGCCCCATGACCCTCCTGTAAATCCCCAGCATGAGCATGCCCCATGCAGGACATGCAGCAGGAGCCCACAGAGCCCCAGGAGGGCAGGAGACCACACCTTTGTGCCTTTTGCTCTTCTTTTTCCTCGAGGCAGCCCTCCCGTTGATGCTCTCCTTGGTGTCCATCTCATCACTGCTGTCACAGGACTCTCCTGACACGGAGAGAACTTCCTCAGTAGGGACACAGGAAGCTTCCAAACCACACAGGGATTTTACTGGAATGACAAACACCAGTAAACACAACAGCAGAGAGGAAAAGGCGATCCAAGTTCAGGAGATGCTTCAGTGGAACCACTGCCTTAAAGCTTTCTGGTGAGTGACACAAGCAAGTAAATCCTGAGCTCAAGGATTACCTTGTCAGAGAAAGATTAGCAGGGGTGAGTGAATTGGAAACATAATTATTCAGCTGCTTGTTTTAAAGAATTAACAATGAGGATGATTACCAGCACATTATGCAGATCCCACTGGTTTAGCTGAAGCTATTTACAACTCCAAATAAAACAACACACTATTTCCAAGGGGTAACTGGCTTCCCTGAACAGCAGAGCTGCCTTGCATGGCCATGTTCAGCCTGGAGCCAGCACCTGCTCTGGAACTGTTTTATGAGCACAGAGAGGACTCACTCCCTTCACAGCAAGACAAACATCCTGTGGCTGATGACACAATCCACCGGGGATGGAACTCAGTGTCAAGCACAAAGGAGTTACACTTACCCTGCAATTTAATGAAGGGGAAGACTCTGGCCTAGTGAGGAAAACAGTAAGTTGGGTCGGCTGGAGTCTGGGGTTGGCTTTTTTCTGCATCTGGGGACATGTTTAGACATATCCCTGTTCAGAAATATTATTTTAAAAACTTGATCTGTAAATTGAGGACTCATTAGAGCAGAAAAATCCACATGTGAGTCAGTAATGACAGTCTTGGAAAAAGAAAGGTGTGGTCCTCCATTACAGCTGTGTGAGGCACTGCCACAGAGACCAGCACTGCCAACACAGCACAAAGGCTTTGCAAACAGATGTGAAATTCATTCAAGAGCTGACTTTCAACCCAACAGGCTGGGTGAAGAGTAGAACATGACCATGAGGTCAGATGAGGCTTACAGTGTTCCAGGTTTTCTACCCAGCACAAACTGAAGCCCAGGAAGGTTTTATACATCCCAGTTCCAGTCACTGCAGTCACCAGAGCCACTGAAGAGCAAGATCTGCTGTTTGAACCACAGGGACAGAGTAGCAGAAAAACAACAACGACAACAACAAAAATAAACTGAACATAAATAAACTTTGGTGACAAATATTTTAATTTCAAACCAACAAACAAGGTTTTAAAAAGACAGCAGATGGAAAGACAGTCTTCAGACAGGGCTTGACTGTACCCATGGACTAGACACACCTCAGTGCTTTGCTAAACCAGTTCTACCTCACTTTGCACAGTTTGTTCTGTAAACTGGATGCTTTCCTGGCACCTGGATGCATTCACGGCAGTTGTTTTCCCCACTGCCAAATCACACTGCCCCCTCCACATGACCTTTTATAGGTAAAAAGAGAGTGAAATAGGTGGCAACACAACTGACAGTGAGTTAGGACATCAAATACAGCCACGCAAGAAAGGACAAAACTGACAGGGACTCAGAGGGGGGTTTAGAAGAAGAGCCCACCCCACCCTGAAAAGGAAAAATCAGCTCCTGAATCAACAGCACAAGTCCACTGAACAGTGAATGGCTGCACTGCAGTACTGCAGAGGCACCCTCTCTTCACCTCACTGTTGTAATCCTCCCAACCTGGGCATTAGGATGGGGAGGAAAAAAGCCCAGAAAAAATTCCTCCTGTCCCTGGTTCCCCTGCTGGTGAAGCTCCCATGGGATGCCCCCTGGGGGAAGTGCCTTGCCAGCTGCAGTCACACCCAGCACGGGGTTTACTCTGAGCCAAGCTCCCGGAGGGCAGCAGGGCCAAAGGCTGGAGCTCCTGTCCCCGAACGTGGCACCCCATGATGCACAGATAAGGCTGGGCCAGATAAGGCTGCAGCACGGTCATGGCTGCACCAGATAAGGCAGGAGCACAGCCCTGGGGCTGGGGAGGAGACATCCTGAGGATCCCTGAATCCAGAGGGGAAACCCCTGAGACTGCACCGGAAAAAACAGGGAAAGGGGTGGGCAGGGAACTGCTGTGACCTGGAGTCACCAGGATGAGGTGGAGGCAAGCCAGAAACACAGCAAGGAAGGGGAGAAACTGGATGAAGCAGGTGATGCTGGGGGCAGGAGCACGGAACACCAGCAGTTTGCCAACATGATAATGAAGTGCCGGACTTTGCCTCAAGGAGACAAAACACAGATGGGTGAGCAGGAGTGGGAATGGGAGAAGGGAAGCCCCTAACAAAGGAGGCCACAAAAGATAGAGGTGCCCTGATCTTAAAAGCTTGAGAAGCAGCAGCTGAAGAGAATGTTCACAAGCACCCCTGCCCCTGACAGGCACTCATGCCAAGTGGATACTGTCTCCAACAATGCCAGATTTCAGCAGCAAACCAAGAGTTTCCCTTTATGAAGAGTTCAGTCATCACTGTCAACACAACAACATCCACCTCCAACACGTGTGACCAGCTACATTTAAAAGGCCTAAACATCACCATTTCTCAAGCACGTGGGGTGTGTTAGTTCAGAAAGCTCCCAGATGAGGAGGAAGTAGATAACAAAATACTGCACTACCTTTCCAGGAAAACTCCTTGTTTACAGAGTTCACCAAAGAAACAGCAACACACTTCCAAGACCTCCTCACAACACACGTTTGACAGAACTACCACAACCTTATTCCCACTGCAAAGAACTTTGCCTGCTAATAAAGTTATCTACAGTTTTATATGTGGTTATAAAGTAATAAAGATTTTTATCATGTTATTTTCTCCTTCAAGCAGGAGATGACACCCAAGCCTTTCCATTTCAGGCACTAACAATAACTCAGCAATTCCTACTGGACTTGCAGTACGCTTTCTGCAAAATCTCCTGTCTAAGTCCTTAATACCTGATTCTACAGAGCAGCATGGGCTCATTTTCAGCACTAAAGGACACACATTTTCTCCGTTTAAGGAAGAGGAGTTTCCCACATCATGCAGAGGCCAGCAAAATGTGGAGGCAGCATGGGGAAGGCAGGGGCCCCACGGCAGACTCACCTTCCTGCTGCACTGCGTTGGCCACAGCCTTCTTCACCCGTCCAGACTTCACAACAGCTGGGTCTGAGTTGGCATAATCTGCCACCGTCACTGCAGAGAGGGAGAAACAGGGGTCAGAGGGATTAGGGATTATGGGAAGGGGACAGAAGGGCTAATAGTCATGACACCTAAAGAGAACAGTCCCCAGAAGAGCAGAGGCTCGAGGAGGAGATGCACAAGCAGGAAAATGAGCCTCAGCAATTCTCTACTCCAGACCATCAGTCTACCAGGCTCAGGGGACCCACCTCCCTGCCCAGCCCAGTGCAATTCTCCTTCTCCCACTACCTCAGCTAGTGATAATCCCATTCTCCCTCACACAGCCCAACTCGAGCCTGGCTGATCTTCTGGTCCCAGGCTCCTCCTCCATAGCCAAAGAGGTCTCATTCCCACATATCCGTCCAGATCCCCGCTGGGGGATCCCTCCTGGACGCAGCTCTCTACCTGCACAAACCCGACAGTGTCCAGCTCACTCCTAGGCAAGACGGGACCATCCTCCTTTCCCTCACTCCCTCACCCAGGCCAAGCCCAGGCCCTTCAACCACCTCAGGCCCTAACGCAGGCCCAGGCCTCCTCTCCGGCCTGCGCCAACAGGGCCGAGCTCGGCCCGGCTCACCTCAGGCCCGCCTTCCCTGGGGCCCGTCTTCCCTCACAGGCGCCTCTCCCCTCCTCAGGCACCGCTCCCCTCATCAACCCCGGCCCCACTCGGCCGCGGCCCAGGCCCGGCCCCGCCGCCTCGGCCCGGCCCGGCCCGGCTCTCACCCCGCTCGGAGCACACGTCGTCGGCGCGGAACTTGAGGCGTTTGCGGGCGCCCCTGCGGGGCATGGCGGCGGCGG
>VZTZ01044713.1:138378-203878 GCA_013400955.1 Drymodes brunneopygia | reverse complement strand
GCTTCCCCCCAGCACTGAGGGTCCCTGGGGTAAATGTCCCCCCAGGCCCTTCCAGTCACAAAGGCCTCCAGGGATGCTAGCTCCCAGTGCTCCCAGTAAGGAGGGCCCCTGAGGTAACTGTGCCCCCTTCACCCTCCAGCCCTGCCCGTAATGAGGGGCTCTGAGATAATTGCCCTTCCCAGTCATCCCAGTAAGGAGGGGATTCCCCCCATCCTCCTCACAGAGAGGGTCTCTGAGGCAATTGCCCCCCCAGGATAAAGGGTTTGGGGGTGATTGCAGGCCCTCCCAGTGCTCCCAGTAAGGAGGAACTCTGAGATAACTGCCCTGACTGAAGCACACCCCTGCTGGAAACAATGGAACTTTTAAGTAATAATTTTAGTTAATGGTTTTAATTAACTTTTAAATTAATTGTTTTACTTAATCATAACCTATATATATAAATTATAAATAATGTGTTATTCTTAAATTACTCTTTACCAGCATTTAGCAAAGTTGTCATGAGCCGCTTCTGTAGGAACAGAGATTGGGAAAAGTACTGAAACTTGAAGTTTTGATCAACTAAGTCTGATGTGCTTCAGTGAACAAAGCCTGGAAGAGAAGGACATATTGGTGAGGTTGGACATCTGGAATGTAGAATTTATGAACTACAAGGACATTTTGCAGAAACCCGAAGATAAACCAGATCCTGGTGCTGCTGGCTGCACCCACCTCTTTACTTGAAAACGTTTTCCTTGGGTTATCCTATTCATCATTGTTATTTGAGAACAGTATCACAGCATTATTTTTAAAAAGTGAAGCTTGTCTTGGCTTAGAAAACTCTGGCATGTGGAAAACAGATGAAATGTTCTCGGGATTGGAGGCAGTTGTTGCAGAGTCTGGCTGGCGGGTGGATCCAGCGCACTCCCTCCTCCGGCGGGTTGGAGGCGATTACGGGAGACCTCTCCAAGGTCCTCCAGCAAAAATCCTGAGGATGAGCTCGATGTCGCTCCTGGGGAGAGGAAGGTGCTGCTCTGTGATGGTGCTACCGATCCCGTTTATTCCCAGTGGGGTCACAGGAAGGAGCTCCTTGCTGTAGGCTGAGTGAGGGCTGCTGAGGGATCCCAAAGGCTGTGCCAGGCAGGGGCTGTGCTTCCAGCGCCCCCAAATTAATTGTTCGTGAAGGACACCCCTGTGCAGGGCAGGGTGATGGGGCAGATTAGGCTTCCGGCTGCTCCCACCGAAGTTCATGGGCACTCTCTGTCCCAAATCCCATTTGTGGTGCTGAAGACTGTCGTTGAGGGCAGCCCAGGGGTGACACATCTCATCGCCCCAGGGCTCAGAACTGAGCCTTGCAGGGTGAGGAGGGGGCTGTGGCAAAGTCTGGGGGTCACTGCCTGGCCCCATCGCTGCTCCCCACATGGTGGGGTGGGGACTGGACACCCAGGGCTTGGGACACCCCACAGTCCAGGTCTGCTCCTGCCTCCCTTCCTCCGGGACTGGACAAGACACCTGGGCAGTCCTGCCCCTGTGGGGGCTTTTAAACCCCGAAAAGGCTCCTGCTCCCAGAGCGTTCTCTGCCCATTCCAGGAGGATTCCTGTGCCTCCCACTCCAAGAGGAAACCTTCACCTCAAGAGAGTTTCGTGCTCCCACAGGGGCATTTCTGCCCCACCTCAGAGTTTTCTGTCCTCCCGGGGAGACTCCTGCCCCCCAAGGAGGTTTCTGCCCTCAAGGAGAGTTCCCCTGGGGGGATTCCTGTCGCTCCGGAGAGTCTTCTAATCCCCAAAGGGGGGATCCTCCCATTTCCCGGGGGATCCTGCCCCCAGGGAGGTTCCCATTCCCGGGAGGACCCCCGGCCCCAGGTCCCGCTCCGCATCCCCGATCCCCCGACCCCCCGACCCCGCTGTCGCCCGGGGGCGTNATTTCCCATGGGTTGAGTCTGAGCTGGGGGATGTCATCCTCCCCCCGATCTGGGTTGGAGGGGGCACTTGCTGTGCCCCGGCTTTACCCCCAGACCGAGCATTTGAGCCAGGGTTGCTCTCCGGACCGGGGACAGAGCCTGGGAGATGTGCTGCCCCATCCCCTCTGGGTGCACAGGCAGGGGGGTGAAGGGTGGGCACATCCCCCCAGTCTGCATGGTTTGGGGGGCAGTGATTCATTAACCCAGGAGCGGGGAGAGGGAGCCTTGATTTTCAGCTGCTGCCTGCCCCTGGCAGCCCCCCATATGCTCCCAAGCTGTCCCTTTGCATCCCCTCCCCCCAGCTTCTACCTTACACCAAGGGGAGGGCAGGAATGCTGGTGAGCCTGGTCCTACCATGGCCTTCTCCTGCTCCTCAGATTTCCCAGCGCTGTCTCCTCCCGCCTTCCTCAGTGCTGCCTCCAGCCCCGGAGCATCCACCCAGTGCCGAGCTCTGTCAGCTGCACTGAGCATCTGCCTGACTCCGAGCTCTGGGCTGGACCTGCTCGTGGGGATGCTGCTGCACAGATGCTCCTGGAGCTCAGCACCAGGTCAATGCCTGCCAAGCTGGGCCAGCTCTGAACTGGGAAGATGCTCACAGAGCTCACCATTGGCCCGTGTGCTCGGGGCTGGACCAGCAGAGCATCCGGCCAGCCTGGCCAGCTCCAGCTGTGCCCACACTGGTTCCCAGCCTCTGGTAGCTGGTGTCATCACAGCCGCAGCAAGCTGCCTCCAGACAGCACTATTTGCTCCTGAAAAACCAGCCTTGAAGGGCTTGTTTATCCCCTAAATTGCATCATTAGAGCAGCAATTGGCTTAGGGAGCTGGGTTTTGTTAAAGCTGTGCAAACCCTTCTGGAGAGGCCCTGGTTTTGGCCAAGTCAGGGTTGGCAAAGTGCTCATTTTAGCTCGTTTGCCACCATCTGCTGGATGCTGGGATGAGGTTCTCCTGGTGGGTTTGATACCACCAAGCCACTGTGTGAGCAGGAGCTGGTCCAGAGGCAAGCGTGAGCTAGAGTTTGGGTCCTGGATGAATGTGCTTGTGTGGTTTGAGAGTTTCTTGGCTGTAGTGCTGCCCAGGCAGCAGGAGATGGAAAGCTGGTGTCTTTGTGTCTCTAAGAGGTCTGAGAGTCTCAGGTACCTGTGCTCTTGTGGGCATCACAGTGTGCTGCTCCCTGCGTGTGCTGGCTGGGGAGCAGGACTGATCTCTAGGGACTGCCCTAGAGATCACAAGCACAGGTCCCTGCTGCCCCGTGGTGCTCAGGTGCCTTCCCAGCTTCGGTGCTTGCTCCTCCTGCAGCTCTTCCCCAGGAGTCAGAGCAGAGGTTGTCTGGGACCAGTATCACCAGCAGGAGGGCAGGGGAACTTCTGAACTGGCAGGTTCCTGAGACACCAGTGGTGGGACTGATGGACAGGTCTGGCTTTCTGGAGTGGCCAGCTCAGATGTGGGATTACACATCTCATCCCTGTGCAGCTTTGTGTCTTCATGTTGAACGGGTCTTGCTCTGCACCGGTGGCTTGGTCCCAGCTGTGCCTGCCAGCAGCTCCAGTGGAGCTGAGGGACTGGACCTGCTGGAGATTTGGGTTCCTGGCTGTCTCAGCTGTCTCAGAGCTGAAACCATTCTCATCTGCATCTTTGGAGGGACCTTTTTGCAAGCCTTGTCCTTTGAGGCAGCTCCTGCCAGAGGCTGGGAATGAAGGCAGGGATGAGGAGGAGGCTGAGTGAGTGTGAGTTGGTGGGTCCTGCTGTGCTGGGTGAGCATGTGGAGGTCCTGAGTGGGTGCTGGGAAGGAGCCTGATGCTGTGCTGGAGCTGGAAGTTCACACTGGAGCTGGGAAAGGCATTCTTGGAGCCTCAGAGGGAGCTGAACCCAAACTGGGGCCCAACTGGGAATGTCTCTGGAGGGCTCAGCTCTGTGCACATGGAGAGGCATTGACATGAGTGTCCATCCTCTGCCTGGGGAGTGCCATTTCAGGGTTTCCAGCAAAGCAGAAAGATACTGTATTCTTTGACTAACCTTGAAACCTTAATTCGCAATAATTTCCTCCTAAAGAATGCTTTGGTGAGCCAGAGGTTTCCCAGGTGGCTCCCAAAAGTGAGCTGTGAGGTCTCTGGATTTTTAACTGGAGGAGAAGGCTGTTGGATCCAGTGCCCAGCTTCCCTCCCAGAGAGGTGTGAATGACAGTCCCCTCTTTACGGGTGATTTCTGGGACATGCCAAGCACCAGGTGTGGAATGACAGACCTGACCCAGACTGAGGCCTCTGCCGTGGGCCCTGCAGATGGGTCCAAACCTTGGCCAGGCTCCTGGAGGATGTGATTGGGAGTTTTCAGTGCTTAAAGGCCTCCTCTGTGAGCAGACGAAAGGCTTGGAGGTGGGTGCCTGTGTGGGTGTGCTCACACAGGCTGGCATTTGGGAGGGAGGAGGGAAAATATCACATGGAACAACTGCAGTGTTGGGGGACAGGTCTGTGCTTGGGCCCATCTGGAGCAGAAGTTGTGGAAAATGATTCAAGGCTCTTGGCTAAAAAAAGTTGTGCTGATACGATTGGATTTTATTTCTGTTTGTGCTGTGGTCAAGCAGGTTAAAACCCTTGTGGGGACAGGGTAAAAAAGACTTGAGTTCATTTGGACAGTAGGGATGTCCTGAGGAATCAGGCTGAGAAAGCTGGGGCAGGTTCAGCCTGGGGAAGAGGACGTTGTGTGGAGACCCCACAGCACCTTCCAGGGTGTGCAGGGGCTGCAAGGAAGCTGGAGAGGGATTCTGCATAAGGAACTGGGGTGACAGGACAAGAGAGTTCACACTAAAAGAAGAGAGATTTAGATTAGATATTGGAAAGGAATTGTTCCCTGTGAGGGTGGGGAGGCCCTGGCACAGGGTGCCCAGAGAAGCTGTGGCTGCCCCTGGATCCCTGGCAGTGCCCAAGGCCAGGTTGGATGGGGCTTGGAGCACCCTGGGGTTAGTAGAAGCTGTCCCTGCCCATGGCAGGGGTTTGGAATGAGCTGAGCTTTAAGGCCCCTTCCAGCCCAAACCATCCTGGGATTCTGTGGTTTTATGAATGAAGCAGCTGCTCATCTCTCTGTCATCTTTGTGCAGAGCTGTGCCTGTGGAGCAGCCCTGCTGCCCCTCAGCCCTGGGCAGCACTGGCAGGGGAGTGATTCCCATCCCACAGGAGCATCTGGGAGCTGGGTGTCAAACCTTCTCCAAAAGCCAGGGCCAAAAGCCATTGGCCTGGAGGGGACTGACCCCGTGTCCTCCACATTGCCCTTCCTTAGCTGAATCTTCACCCTGATGTTTTAAGCAGCTTGTGGGTCGCTGTCTCCAGCTCTGTAATCCTGCAGGACTGACAAGGCTGGAGTTTATCTGAAATGCAGATTATTTTTTTTCCTGCTCCTGGTTTTCAGTTCCTGCCACGCTTCTCTTAGCAAGCACGAGGAGGTGCCGGCTGGGTGGCTGCCTTTAATTGCATCCAAAAATTTAAAAAAGAAGAAAACAAGTGGCAGATGAGAGCTCGTTTCCCCATCCTCCTGTCCGTGGCGGGCGGTTTCCAGGAGAGGGCAGTTTCCAGGGATTTTTGCTGCATGGTGCCTGTTCCCTGCAGCTCCAGCCGTGCCGAGCCCCTGGTGCCGGTGCTCCCGGAGGCAGAGCCGTGCCGGGGACCCGGGGCTCCGGGCCCAGCTCCTCGGTGGGGACGGGAGGAGCTGTCAGCGTGGCCGAGTGCTTTAAAAAGCGGGCGCGGGGCCGCAGGGATGTGCGGCAGGGAGGGAGGGAAGGATGGATGGAAGGAGGGAGGGAAGGAGGGAAGGAGGCTCCTCCTGCCTGGACTCCGCATCCCGCCTTCCAGAGAGGGCAGCGTCACTCGCCAGGGCAGGGTGGCACGGCAGAGGAGGGACCCCCTCCCGGAATTGCTGCCCCTGCGACAAGTGCATGCATGTAAACTTCTCATTTCCAGCCTTTCCTGGTGGAAATGAATGAATTTTCTCTACAATTCCAGATTCCCTCCTGGCCATACCGTGATGTGATGTGCTGGGACAGGACAAGCACTCTGCAGCCGCGGGGTGCCCGGGGATCCACAGCCCAGAGGAAGGAGCTGGGCTGGACATGGGATGGCTGGAGCCTGGGAGAAGGGGATGTCTGGCCCCAGCCCGACTCTCACCCTTCCAGAGTCTCATTAGTGCAGAGCATTCTCACATGGATTTTCTCCTGCCAAAGCCATGCCTTTCTGGTTCCAGAACTGGGAAGGTGTTTATAGCCTCACTGTGGCATTAACACAGGTGTCATAAACCTGATCTCAGGCTCTTGATCACGAGTTAAATAGGCTTGATGGTGGTGCCTAGAACTGCTCCCCATGCAGACATTCTCAGTGCCAGGAGCTGCGGGCACAGAGGGGAAAGATGGGCCTGTACAAAATCCATAATCCACTTAATCTGCCCTGTAATTCAGTGTCTGGCAGCTGTAACTAAGTAGATCTGGGCTTCTTTCAAGCATCTCCCCCAAACTGTTTTGCAGGAAGGAGTCAAAAAATGTCCAGAGGTTATTTTTGGCTGTGGCTGATTTATTCACACGCTGATCAGCCAGGAGAGGAGTTATTCTGGTCCCACACTGCCCCACATAGCACCCAGGGCCACGTGCGGGTGTGACTTCCCTCGCTCCCGTTTGCAGAGGGAGCTCTCAGGAACCACCTTGGAGGCTCCGTGTCCTGTGAGCCCCCTTGGGGTCCTCAAATGATGCCAGAGCCAGGGGACACAGGCTCTGTGCCCTCCTGTCCCCTGTCCCTGGGGACAGACCTGGGCCCTGTGCCCAGCACCTGGGGTGGTGGAAGGCTCTGTGCCTTGCAATTTCTGCTCCATCCCGAGGAGTGCCCAGCTCAGTTGGGGTCTCTCTGGATCTGGGGAGTGCAGGGAGCAGTTTCAGGGCACTTTGGGCAGGGTGCTGTTTCGAGGCTCAGGAGGGGGATGGTTTCTCTGCAGGATGTAGTGCCTGTGGTGCTCCTGGACTTTTCCCCCCTGTGTTTGCTTTCCCCAGCATGCTGTGAAGATGAGCTCCTTCTCTTGGGAAGGGGTGGTGGCAGTGAAGTGTGAGGGTGGCACAGCCAAATCCTGCTTTTCTCCTGTGTCTGCACAAGGGAATGTTTCCCTGGGGCACTCCAGTGTGGCCACAGCTGCTTTCTGGCCATGGATTGGGGTCTGCCAGGGTGGCAATCACTGGGATGTGGTGCTGCTGGTGCCTTTGCCATCGCACTGTGCTGCTGACATGTGTCCCACCCAGCTGAGGATGGAATCACTGTTGGCTGTGTCCCTGTGCAGAGATGCCAGCAGCAGAGGTCCCGTCCCTCCTGGTTGCTGTGGGACTGGAGCAGCAGGGGAGGCAATGCCCAGCCTGGATGCACTGCTGGGTGGGCAGAGGGGTTCTGATCCCTGCATCTCCTGCAGCCAGGGCTGTATCTGCCAACAATTTGGGCTGAGGCTGGCTGGGGAGGGTTGAGGAGGCCGTGTGGGGGTAGAGCAGCAGCAAACAGAAGGCTCTGAAGGATCCATGGGTGTGTTGGCCAACCCAAATTCTCAAGCTTTGCAGCTTGGAAAACCTGGCTGTGCTCAGGAGTGGATGGGTGGAAGTTCTGGAGGTTCCCACGTGCCTGTGGAGAGCTGCTGTCCGTGTTCCTCCCTGGCATTGCAGCACCTGGAAGCAGATGTGCCTTTCCTGGGACACGGGATGGAGCCTTGGGTCACTGCCAGCCTTGGAGAGCCTCCCCCCAGAACCCTTCCAGGGCTTTGGGCTCTCCATACACCACGTGCTCAGTAACGTGGCTTTACTCATTTTAACCCATCAGGTTTTAATTAGAGCCACAAGGCTCATCTCTCCTGACCTGAACGGTCTTTCCTTTGATCCCAGATCCAGAAAGGGTTTGCTGTGCTGCTGGTACCTGTCTGACATCCAGATGTGCCACCCAGAGAGCAACTTGTGTTTGATGGAGAGAGAAGATTCTCTCTTCTTCTCCCCAGCATCAAAACCTGGATGATAATCACTCGATTACAGCCAACACTTTGGGCTGCCATATTCAAAAAAAAGAGCATTTTTTCCTGCTTCTGATCATCTGCTTCTAGTTAGTTTAGTTAGCAGACTTTCACAGTGGCCATTTTTGGAGTTGGCAGCCAGAGCATCCCTGCAAGCAGAAATGGCTTTTGTTACATGTGTCCTTCATGTTTACACGTTTATAGAGAAATTTTGTCTCCTAAACTGAGGCTGCCACGAGCCCCAGAGCTGCTGATCAGTGCCTGGCTCTCTGGGAGCGCCGGTGTCGCTTTCAAATCACACCTTGTCAATAAATCTCATTCCGAGTGCCCTGCAGCAAATGGCATCAGCCTGCACGGGGAGAGCTCTCCCACACGTCCTCCTGCTGCCTAAAAATACAGTGCTTGAATTCTCCAATGGCTCGGCTATTGCACGGCCTCCATCCCTGCCTCAGACACTGCCCATGGCTCGGTGCAGGGCATCTGCTGTGCTCCCAAGGGTCACACTCTGCCCTCCACGTCTGGCCTTTAGGTAATGCAGCAGCTGCCTCAGTTTGGGGGTAAATGAACATTTATTACCTTTACCCTCTGTGCTGTGAGGTGTGTTCATAACCTGGGGTGTGGGGTCCAGGAGGGAAACGATGGCACCTTCTCTGGTGGCCACTGAGGGCCCATCTCATTGAGGAAAGGATGAATTTTGGGGACTTCATCTAGCATCAAGCAAAATACCCTCAAAACCCTCTGTTAACTCTCTGTGTGTGCTGCTCCTGCCCATCCCCCTGGCTTCAATTGTGGCTGATCACTTTGAGGCAGCTGCGGAGTGCACTTGGTGGTACCCAAAACTTCTGTACATAGGAGAGGACTCCCAGGCTCTGGGCAGGTGCTGATGACACCAGTAACCAGAGCAGGCTGACAGGGGAGAGCTGGTCCAGACTGGTGGTGGGAGGAGGATGCTGAAGGTGATGGTGGCCACTGGGATGGCTTTGCTGCCTCTGTGTTTTCCTCTGAAGGTGACGCTCTGGGTTTGGAGAAGTCCAACCTCTGTGCAGGCACAGCTCCCAACTCCAGCAAGGCTGGGCTGGGGGAGCCGGGGCCGTGCCCGGGGCTCTGCCGGGGAGAGGGGGAGCCGTGTGTCCGCAAACGCAGCTCTGGGGAGGCGTTGGAGGGAGATGCCAAGAGAGGAGGATGGTGCCGGGAATGCGAGCGGCTCCTGCTGCAGAATTCCCGGCGCGGCAGCTGGGGCGATGCCGGAGGGAGCAGCGCGAAGGGAGCAGGGACGGGCTTTGTGTCCGCGCCGGGAGAGCGGGGGCGGCTCCGGCCCGACCGCCCCCGGGGATGGAGCCGCCGCGCCCGGGAGCGGCAGCGGGCGGTCCCGCAGTGCTGCGTGACAGCGACAGCGACAGCGACAGGGACAGCGACAGTGATAGCGACAGCGACAGTGATAGCGACAGCGACAGCGACAGTGACAGCGACAGCGACAGTGACAGCGACAGTGATAGCGACAGTGACAGTGACAGCGACACAGCCCCGACAGTCCCCTCCCTCCCGGCAGCGCCGGGGCCGTGCGAGGCCGCGGCCGCCCCGGCACAGCCCCTCTGCGGGCGGGTGGTCCCTGGGGGCTCACAGGGATGGGTGTCCCCTCTGGCTGTCCCCTCCTGGGTGATGCCAGCTCCTTTTCCATTCGGGATTCTGGCGGATGCACTCCCGGCCGTGCTGCTGGCGCTGCAGGTGCTCCGGGGAGGCAGGAGCGGCCCTGTCGCTGTCGCTGTCGCTGTCCCTGTCCCTGTCCCTGTCCCTGTCCCTGTGCTGGAGCGGGCACAGCACGGACGGCGTGGAAGGGGTGACAGGAGAGCGGGATCAGCGCCGCTGGAAGGATGTTTCCAAATCCAGAGGGATTTACCTGTGTCTCTTAGGGACCCACTCGTCGGGGATGGGGGATATCCCAAGGCTGCTGTCACCTGCAGTGCTATCATTCTTCTGACAGGCACGGCCTCTCAGGACCCCAAATTCCTCACAGGTCACCCCAGGCACAGCTCGGGAGGTCACCAGGGTAGCTTTCAGAGCCATTCTAGGCTGGTTGCTCCCCCCCCTTGTTCTCTGTCTGTTCATCTTCCCCCATCATATCCCTGTTCTCATCACTCATTATTTCTCACCAGGTGAAGGCTTTTTAATAACAACTGACATTTCAGCCATTTTTGAGTAATTTCCTTTCTTCTACTCCAATTTTCTTCATCTTCTTCATGCCTTGGAAGCCTTTCTTTGTCCTTGGCCAGAGGGGAGGTGTCTGTTATTGCCTCTGTTATCATATTCCAGGAGGTTGAATCAGGTTAATGAAAATCCTTCCGTTTTTCTTGTGTGTCGCTTCCACTCCCATCTCCTTTAGCCTGGTTTCTTAAGGAAATTAAACCAAAGGCCTTGTTGCATCGTGGCCTTTTCTCTCCCCCTGCTTGCTCTAGAGTGTGTTGGTCTCTGCTGGGGTGGAGAGCTGGGAATGCTCGGAGATTTGTGATGGCTGCTGGAGGGGACAGAGGCAGGGGACACCCTGAGGGACACGGGGCCAGTGGTGCAGGGCTGGGGCTCCTTGCCCAGAGAGCAGGGCTGGGAATCCCACCCGGAATGTGAGGGACAGCAGGGCTGGATCCCCCAGCCCATGAGCTGGGATTACAGGCCACATCCCCGGGCTGTTTGTGCTGCACAGCTGCTCTTCCTGAGCTCAGGAAGGGAGCCAGAGCAGGATCCAGCCTCACAAATGTGGGGTTAGCCCGGGATTTGGGAGGCCTGGGCTGTGTTTGCAGGTGCAGACTCACACGTGGCTGTGCTCGAGGGCTTTTCCTGCAGCAGCAGGAGCTGCAGCTGCTTTAAGCTGATCTCCTGGAGGGTGAACTGCAGTGCCAGGGGAGCCAGAGGAGATTTTCTGCTTCTGCCCATGCTGCAGCAGGGAGAGGCAGTAGAGCTTTCCCAGTGGCTGCTGCAGTTCCTTTGGTAGCAATGTGGGGACTGTAGCAGTGCTGGCGAGGGAAATCTTGGGGGTCCCAGGGGAAGCACAATGTGGAGCCAGGAGCTCAAGTGTGTCGGTGGAGAAGGATCAAGGTGCTTCTTGGGGTGTCCTTGGAGCTTGTTGCCCTTTGCAGCAAGGGATGGGGCACCTTTTGAGTGTGTCCCCTCCTGTCCCAGCCCAGCCTGGGGACAGGGATCGCCCCTTCCAGCTCAGAATGGTCTGTGAGTCTGTGCCAGGCTGGGGAGGAGGATTTGCTGGGAATTTGTGCAGCCCGGAGATGCTCTGCCCACACCTCTCAGTGAGGGGGCAGCGTGTCTGCCTGGCAGTTCAGCTGGGGACTTCTCTCCTGTGCAGGTGAGCTCCTGCTCTGTGGCACCAAATCTGCTCTAGAGCTACACTCTGAGGGCTTCCCCCTTCCCTCACTTTGCATTTACTTCTGGTGTTTATTTTGGCAGCCTGCTCTGCTGATTTCTCCTCAAGCAGCATCCCCCAGGCCTGGGCCTGGCTGAGCCCCAGCCTTTGCCCAGTCCCACTGCTGGAGGAGATTGGATTGGCCATTCCCACCTCCTGATCCCTGTTCCTGCCTGATCCCAGCTCCCCTGTGGTCCCTCCCAAGGTGAGGGGCTTACTGGGTGACACCCAGTTCAAGGGCACTTCTGTTCTGGGGTCCTCTCCAGGTCCCCACAGGACACCTTCTGCTGGGGGGTCCCCAAATGTGTGATCCCAGTGGAGGGGGATGCACAGAGGTGACTCCATGTCCCAGCTCATCCCAAATCCTTTTCCCCTTGCTTGTGCTCTGCTGAGTCTGAAGGCCTGCTGGGAAGACAGGGCCATGGTCACACATGCTGCAGCTCTTTGGGTGTGGTTTGGAGCGAGGGTTCCTGTCCAGCTGTGAGGGACACCTGGATAAACGGAGGAGAAGGGCTTGGCAAGGACCCCTGTTTGTCTGGGTGCTTCCGTGGTTCCTCTTTCCAGGAAGGATTTTGGGCTCCCTTTGTTCTCCTCATCCTCTCTTGTGATGGTGGCGAGTTGGGCCCTGTAATTGAGGAGATCTGAATAATCCACTGAGGAAGCTGCTAATTCGAAGACATGTCTGTAATAATTAAATCATTATCTGGAGGGAAGAGAGAGCAGATACCAAAACGGGGCTAATTAAAATCCAAACCCAGGATGACTTGGGCTCTGGGCCAGAGCAGAGCAGAGTCTGTTGGGGATGTCTTCATGTGTAATTGCTTTTCAGAACATCAGTCCCCACCAGAAAACCCATCTGTTCCCCCTCAGGGGACTGGGATTGACCCAGAAACCCTCTTGTCTTGCCCTGTCCCCAGACCAGACACAGCTGGAGAGGCCACACACTCTGCACAGGGCACAGGAGATGGCCAGACTCAGTTTGGGAGGGGGTTTGGTTCTTGTGCTTCAGGAACTAGATTCCACCTTATCTCTGGAACGTTTAGGCCCTTATCTCATGTCAGCCCTCAGAACTGGCTGATGCTCTTCAGAAATCCCCGAGAGTGAGGAGCAAGGGGGGCTTGGATCCATCCCTGCTCCATGCATGGAAGGATTTGGACAAGCAAAGGTGCCAAAGGGACCCCGTGGCTGGGAGGAGGGTGGCTTTGGCTGGAGGGAGAGATGGATCCTGTTTGGGTTCACTCCCCATCTGGGGAGGGATCTGTTCTGGGGTCCCTGCATGGCCTGTAAGGATGGAGAGCACTGCTGCCCAGCCCTAGAGCTCCCTGTCAGCTCTAAGCAGGTCCAGGCAGGTGGAGGTGGCTCTGCTGAGCTGAAGGATGATGACCAACAACTGTGGTTGTGATGTTGGAGGGGAGAAAGGGCCTTTGGACAGCACCTCATGCAGTGCCATGAGGATGGGAGCTCTGCAGGGTGAGTGCCAATGTGCATTCCCAGAGCTTCTGGGGATGCTTTGCCTGTCAAACCCAGAGTCCACCACATTTTCAGAGTCCACCACATTTTCAGAGTCCACCACGTTTCCAGAGTCCACCCTGTTCTTTGGCAGGGCCAAGCACTTTGCAAAGGGCAAGGCACAAAAATCCCACCTCCAGCTGCATCCCAGCTGGATGCAGGGTAAATTCCATCCTTCTGAGCCCCTGCACTGGATCTGTTCCTGCACCAGGGAGGTGGTGCTGCTGTGTCTGCTGAAGGTCCTCTCGTGGTGGTGGCAGGGTGGAGCCCAGCAGCAATCCTCACTCAGGTGAGCTGGCCTGGAATCGCTGTATTTCATCAGGGAAGGGATTGTAGCTGTCCAAACCAGGCTCCCTGCAGAGCTGGTGAGGATAAATTGGTGCATTTACCCAGGGGAGACAAGGTCAGGGAGCTCCGTCTGTCAGTGTTCACGTGTGGGCATCACTCAGGGAGTGTCCCTGTATTGGCACGACAGGTGAAGGGCACCTCAGGTGGGCTGGTGCCTGCAGGCAGCTCTGAAGCTGGCCAGGTGGGAGGGGGGCACGGGAGGCTGGGCAGGGAGCCTCTTCTGCTCGGGGGAGCATCCCAGCAGCCCTGGCACACGCTGGGCTGCCTGCCTGTGCTGCCTGGAGGGGCTGAGGCTCTGCAGCAGCACAGCCTGGCACTGCTGGGGCTCAGGGCTGCCCTCGCCCCGGCCAGGGCTGCTGGGGCTGGGCTCTGCCTGCTCCAGCACCTCAGAACAGGCACTGGGGCTGCAGTGCTGGGACGTGGGGTCTCTTCTGGTCCCTCTCTCTGCTCACCCTGTGCTGGGTAAAGCCCTCAGGGGCTCTGCTTGGAGCTCCCTGCTGGATCCAACACAGCTCAGCACATTCATGCAAACCTTGATTTATTCTTCCTGATCTTTTCCAATACTTGAGATTTCTGGAGGGAACTGGACTTTTATATCCATTATTTTTTTCCTTGTGGGCTATATCCAGGAGGAATTGAGCTCCAGATGGAGTTTTTTCATGGCAGGCTATTTTTGAGGTGCTTTCTGTGGTTCCTCTGATGCTTAATAAGGGATGAGCTAATCCCACCGTTCTCCTAAAGAGGAACAACTTGGATTTTCCTTCTAAAGCACAGCATCTCCAGGCCCTCTGCCTCGCTGGTGCAGTGAGTGGGCACATCCTCCCCTGCATCAGGAGCAGGGCAGAGACTCCACCAGAAAGTCCTTTTTGTATGAAACAAGGCTGAAAATGTGGGACAGGAGCAGAATGAGTCCTTCCTGCAGCGCTGTGGCTTTGGCTGTACCAGGTGTGCTGGCTGTGCCAGGTGGGCTTTGGCTGGGGCTCATTTTGGGGGCTCACTTTGTACCCGAAGGGTGAGGGTTGAAGATGTGACCCTGCTTGATGTGGATTTGGGCAGAGCAGACAGAGCTCCAGTGCTTGAGCCTTGCCCCAGGCCACCCTGGAATGTCACTGTCCTCGGATGTCCCCGCGCGGCTGCTCCTGCCACCTCCTGGCGCTGTCAGGGAGGGGACCTCGGGAGCTGTCACCGCCCTGCGCCCTGGCTGGCACGGCCACCGTGGGAACGGCACCGGGGTCACCCCGGCCTGGGCTGGGCTGTTTGTCTCCATCTCTGCCTGCTCCTTGCTGGGATTCACCCAGCCCTTCCAAAGCAGCTGGATTTTACCCTGGGAACCGGGCAGGTGTGCAGCTGATGTGTGGCAGGGGTTATTTGTCACTGAGGGCCTGCTGAGGGTGTGGCAGGGATTCCAGAGGGGTGGGTGGATCTGGGGCACAGCGGCCGTGGCAGCTCCTCAGCTGCACGGGGGGGCTGCCCCAGGGTTCCCCTTCCAGCTGCAGAGTGTGGGCTGTGCTGGGCAGGGGCTGGGCGGGGGTCCCAGGACCCAGGTGAGTGAAGGGGCACCTCTGCAGGGTTTGGCAGGGCTCAGGTGAGTGAAGAGGCACCTCTGCAGGGTTTGGCAGGGCTCAGGTGAGAGAAGAGGCACCTCTGCAGGGTTTGGCAGGGCTCAGGTGAGAGAAGAGGCACCTCTGCAGGGTTTGGCAGGGCTCAGGTGGGTGAAGGGGCACCTCTGCAGGGTTTGGCAGGGCCCGGGGGAGTGAAGGGGCACCTCTGCAGGGTTTGGCAGGGCTGGGCTGCACCCGTGGCACAGATTTCCTCAGCCCCCCTTGGAGCTGGTGGCTCTTCCCCCGTCGCTGAATAAATTAGCACCACAAGTGCTCGCAGGGTGTGACTCAGGCAGGGCAGGCGCTGCTTTGGCAGCGAGGGGCAGCTCCCAGATGAGACAGCTCCTCAGCAGAAGAGTCAGGGGGGCGGGAGGGATGTACCCGTGGCAGAACCTCCAGTGAAATCATGGAAAATCACCAGCCATTCATTCCCCTGTGTCTCAGCAAGGAGTGAAGCTGTGCCCTGCTGGTGGGGAAACTGAGGCACAAAGCCTCACCTTCCCAAAGGCTGGGGGGCTTTGCAGTGATGCCACCCCTGTGACAGGCACAGGATTTTCTCCCCGTGATTGTGGATCACTTCCCTGTGTCAGGGAAGTCTGCACCCACCGTGGGCTGGAAAGCAGCCCAGCTGAGGGGATGGATCCCAGTGCTGCCTTCCCTGCCAGAGTCACCCAGGGGCTGGGGCACCTCCGTGTGCTGCTTCTGGAAGAGCTGTGGGGATTGCATTTCCTTCTGCTGCTGTTACTTTGAGCATCCCTGAGGGAGAAATCAAAGACCCCACCATGAGGAAGAACTTGTGTCCATGGAGGAGGGCAGAGCACTGGCACAGCTGCCCGGGAAGGGCGTGGAGTCTCCCTCCCTGGAGACATTCCAGACTCACCTGCTTGTGTCCCTGTGTCACCTGCTCGGTGTTTGACCCTGCCCCAAGAGGGGATTGGACTAGGTAATCTTCAGAGATACCTTCCAACCTATTCTGGGCTTCTGGGGTTCTGTGACTTGAGCCTAACAGAGCAAAGGGCAGGATTTGGTTGCAAAGTTATGGAACAAAAGGATGGATGAGCTGTGTGTGCACACAGAGCAGCAACTGGAGAAGGAAGTGGTTGTAACTGGGATTGTGGCTTTTTGTGTCAGGTTGGTGGCTGCTGAAACCCCTCCTTGTCCCTGTGGGTGGATCTGAGTGGAGAACACATCCTGGAAGAGGGATTTGAGCTTGGTCTCGTGGGTCAGGTGCATCCATCTCCTCCCTTCCAGGGCACATGGTGGTTTCCCAACCTCTCGCCCACCAGAGGAACTGGGATTTCTCCAGGATTTCCACAGTCGTGTCTTTCAGTGGCACCTTGGAATACCCTGAGATCCTGCCTTTCTCTGTTTGAAACCAGGGAAGCTGAGTCAGGAGCCCTGGCACGACCCCCAGAGCCCCTCCCCAGGTGCCAGGGTGCTGTGGGTGTCCCTGTGGCCGTGTCTGGGTGCCAGCCCTCGGTGGGCTCAGCCCCCTCTCCCCCCAGGGCCTGGCACAGATTCCAGCTCCTTGTCTGACAAGGTTTTGCCCAGGAACAATTGTGTCTCTGCACAATGAGGAGCAGGTGGCTGTCTGAAAATACCCTCTGGAAGTGGTGTGTAATGCCTCCCCTCCCACTGCGAGGTATAAATACCAGTGCAGTGCTAACGCTTGCTGCTCCCTGCACACAAACTGTCAGATATGCAGATTTTTCCTCGCGGTTTCTCCTCTGGTTTAGCAGCTTGGCGTGAGCAAGGGCTGAGGTGGGAGCTGCTTTGTGGGTTTGGAGCAAGTCTTTGGGTCAGAGGTGTATCCTTTAAGGTAAGATATTGGGAGTGGCTGCCTTTTATTGCCTGCAGTGTCCCCTCCACCCTTCAGGGCACCCAGGGCTTTTCAGCACCTGAGACAGCTCCAAACCCTGGAGACGCTGCCCGAATTCTGCCGCCGCTGCATCTCCGACAAGGGACACGTTGGACACTGTCCCTTTGGGGGCAAAGGACACTCTGCTGCAGGTGTGGGGACCCCAGGAGACCCCCCAGACCTGCGTGGCAGAGGAGGCACCTCTGCCTCTTTTCTCACACCACATTCTCAGCCCCAATCCCAGCAAATCCATCTCACCCTTTGCAATGGGAATCTCACCCTCTGCTGCTGAAAACTGGCACCTTTTTTGCAGCCAGGATGCCTCATTTCCCTTGCTGTCCCTGGGTGTCCTGGCCGCGGGCTGCCCTGGCAGCAGCCTGGGACCATCTGTGCAGCTCCTGCTGGTGGCACGGCAGCCTCAGGGAACGTGGGAGCACCTGCACCATCTGGGCCCACGGGAAACTGCATCGTCCCTGTCCTTCCCAGGGGGCTGCAGCTCCCAGGAGGCCACAGGGAGCCCTGGGAGTGAGTCAGGGGGCTTGGGGGAAGAGCTGGGATGAGGCTGTGTCTGCTGGTTGGTTTTCCTCGTGAAAAGCTGCTTTCCCCCCAGGAATCATCCAGGATGGGGAAGTCAGGATGCTTCACCTGACAGCAGGACTGCTCCAGTCCGGGCTTGTAAAACTCTGAGAAACCTGTGGGGTGTGTGGGAAGGGGTCTGTGCCTGGGCACAGGGATAGAGGGGGGGAAGGAGGGATGGAGAGGGGCCCTTGGGGATTGTGGGGCTCTCCAGAAGGATCCAAGTGGCTCCTGGCACAGGTGGAACTCAGCTGGTGTCTCCTTTGGACACTGTGGTGTGAACAGCACCTCTCCTGAGGGCTCAGGGCACCTGGGAGGGGAAATCCCAGCCCGTGACCCACAGGAACACGTGGCAGAGGCTGCTCCAAACCTTGCTGCAGGTGAACATTTCCAGGGGGCTGGGGCTGAGGGGTGCTGGTGGGGGCTCTGCCACCCCAACTCTGTGTTCCCAGTGACAGGCTGGGCAGCTGAGGAGGATTTTCCAGGAGCAGAAGAGACGAGAGTGACGTTTTTATGGGACCATCAGTCTCTGTGAGCTCGTTGCCTCCAAGGAGAGCATTCAAGCCCTTTGGCAGCTGCCTGCTGGGTGATGGCCCTGCTGACAGAGCCACCGAGGCTTCTCCCTTCCTCTCCTCAGGGCTGGGATGGGAGCAGAGCTGCTCAGGGAGGAAACACGAGTCTGTCTCTGTCCTCCCTGTGTGGGCAAAGCTGTGGGTGCTCCTCACCCTCGCTGGGAAAGGAAAGCCAGGGTGCTCCCTGGGACCCAGCATCCCACGGGCAGATCCTGACTCACAGCTGAGCTGTGCTGAGCAAATCATCAGCTCCGGGGCAGAAACCCCTCCTGCTGCCCATCAGCTGCTCCATGGCTGGGCACCCTCATGGGGAAGTGGCCTCTCCAAGCAGGCACCGTGTGACTCTGCTGGTTTCCATCCCAAAAAGGGGGGAAAGCACAGTTTTGGGGTGGAGGGGGGAGGGATAGTAAAGCAAGCACGTTTTCCCTGGCAAGAAACCTGCTCCCAGCAAGCCTGTGCCTGGCAGCCCCACGGGACTAAAAATACCCAGCAAGGGCTGGGGCTGTGCAGTGTCTGTTTGCTCAGCTCCCAGCTGTCTCCTCACGGCTCTGCCCGATGATTATCCCAGCACTTAAGGCCCTCTAAAGCCAGGCAGGAGCATTTAGGGAGCTCTCCCAGAGACCTGAGAAGGGCTGAGATTTACAGGCACTAATTGGGGGAAAGCTCAGGCCCCTGTGAACTCCAGCAGCAAAGAGCTGCTCTGGGTGTGCCCTCGCTGCTGCTGCAGGCACAGCAGAGTCTGGGGGGTGTTGGGCTGTCACCCACACTGACATCCCCAAGGTCCTTCAAAGTGACCCCTGGCATGTGTGGGTTTGCCTGGAGCTGCTGAGCTTTGCTGGGTAGGGACAGAGCCTGTGTGTGTCTTGGCCATTCCCTGCAGCATTTCCTTTCCCTCAGGGCTTGTAGGGCTCTTCCCTCCGTGCCTTGATTGATATCTCTTAATTCATCTGCTAATTTCTTCCAATTCCCCACCAGCAGCTGCCCGGGGCCGTGCCCACGTGGCTCATTTTGCCATTCAAGTCGTGCTCAGGAGCTCCAGGACTTTCCCTGGTTGTTCCTGGATGTTCCCTCTCCCTGCTCATCCCTCAAGCAGAGGCACAGCAGAGGAGGGGGCATCAAAGTCACCTCATTTAGGGTTTGCACCCAAAATAACAGGGCTTAGCCCTGGACTAGGATGGGTTTCTGCTCTTCTTGGCCCTGGATCTCCCTGGAATCTGGGACATCTCACCCCCAGGAAAGCTGGCATGGAGCCTGTGGGTACCCCTGGGGCTGCTCATTATGGGCAGGAGAACTGGAGAGCAATTTCCCTGCTTAATTACAGGGGTGAGGCTCATGTCCAACTCAAGCCAAGGAGAGCAGGGGCTGGAATGGTCCCTCACTCTGTGCCTCTTCCTCCACCAGCCTCGTTTTTGTGGGATGCTGCAGGGATGGGATGTCCTCAGTGCAGTCATCCCATGAATCCACAGTTATCCCATGAATCCACAGTCATCCCATGAATCCACAGTTATCCCATGAATCCACGTCCCAACAGCCAGGATGGAGCATGGACAACCCTCAGAGCTTCAGGACAGTGTTAATGTCCACAACAGGTTTTATCCCACTTGAGGATCCAGCCTGTGAAGGGAAGGGAGGACACACCTGTGGGACAGCCCTGTCCTGTGTCACTGTGTGCTGGAGCTGGCTCTCAGCATCACACATGGGATGCACAGTCAGGGGCTGCTGCTTTTGCCAGAGTTTCTCTATTTTTAGAGAGTTTTTTATGTCAAACTTGCCCTCAGCTGACAAGGCAATGTCATCCCAAGAGCAGGGTTCTGATTCCCCTGCCCTGGCAGTGTCTGGGTGTGACAAAGGCACCTCCTCACAGGTGTCACCTTTCATCAGGGCAGGTCCCCACCGTGCCATTGAACTGTTGGACACATGAACTTTTATCCCAGCTCAAAGGGCCAGAACAGGCTGCTCTGGCCCAGGCCTGAATGCAGGTACCTTTTGTCCATGTGTGTGTGTGTGAATTTGAAAGGGAAGTGACACAGAATCTCAGGATGGTTTCGGTACCTTAAAATTCATCCCATTCCACCCCCTGCCATGGGCAGGGACACCTTCCACCAAGGCCCTGCCCAACCTGGCCTTGGACACTCCAGGGATGGGGCAGCCACAGCCTCAGACTCATTCACAGACTCAGAATATTCAGGTCTATCCTTGAGCATTTCATCTGGAAAGTTTAAAACTGAACAGCTGGGCCCAGCACATCTGTCTGGAGGAGGGGGAGCATGAATCCAGTCATTCAGTTCATTGGTTGCTGTGACTTCCTGCCAGGTTTGGGCCAAACTCGGGTTGGAGCCTGATTTTCTGCAAATTCCCTGAGGCTGGAGAACGCTGGGGCCACAGGGGCCCTGGGCAGCCAGGAGTTCCCCAGAGGGGATGGGATCCTGGCCCAGGGAATGTGAATGCCAAAGAGTTGCAGGATTTTGGGTGCCAGGGTTGCTGTTCCCTGCAGCTTGGCACCATCCTGGGTTGGTGCAGTGGGAGCAGGAGGCACAGGCCAGCACAGCTCCTTGCTGTGGGTGCTGAGCCCAGCTGGTGCCTCTCCCGAGGGTTTGATGGGGGTCAGGGGGGGCTGGGCAGGTCCCTGGCCGTTTTGGGGGCAGCAGGAGGGATCTGATCTCTGTCCCCTCTCCCGTAGGTGACTGCTGGGTGTTTGAAGAACTGTGATGCCCAACGGAGACACGTTTCCACATCAGCAGTGACACTCCATCCAGCTTTGGGGACAGCAGCCCCTCCTCCCCAGAGCCCCCCTCAGCATGCCCAGGCAGCCCAGACCTTCCCTGGACCCTCCCTGTGCTGCTCTTGGCTCGGGCTCTCCCTTGGGACAAATCCTCAAGGCTCGTTTTGTCCCCCTCTGAACACCCCGCGGGTCACGGATGCTGCCGCCCCTCCAAAGGGCATCAGGGAGGTGACACACCCCGAGAGGTGACACCCGGGAGCTGGCAGTGACGAGCAGCAGGCGGGGCACCGGTGACTGTGAGGACCTTGTCGGTGCCCAGGACATCCCTGCACCGTGCTGGAGTGATGCCAGCTGCTGCCTAGCGCCCCGGAGGAAGGGATGGGGAGCCCCCCTCCTTGAGCAGCCCGCTGTCCCCTCCCGTGCTGGCTCCCCCGGGAGCCCGCAGTGATGTGACCCGTGCTCAGCACAGCCCCAGCCCCGCCGGGACCGTCCCCCCGCCAGCTCAGCCATGATGTGCGAGGTGATGCCCACCATCAGCGAGGGGGACCCGCTGGGCCCCCCCCAGGGCTCGGAGGCGGACGCTGACTTCGAGCAGCTGATGGTGAACATGCTGGACGAGAGGGACAAGCTGCTGGACACGCTGCGGGAGACGCGCGAGACGCTCGCTGTCACCCAGAGCCGCCTGCAGGAGACGCTCCGGGAGCGGGACCAGCTCCAGAGGCAGCTGAACTCGGCACTGCCGCAGGTGAGAGGCTGCCCCTCGCACCGGCAGAGCCTGCCCGGGGCCACACGAGGGACACTGGATGTGGGGTTTAGCTCGTGGCTCTGGGAGGGGTGGCTCGGTGTGACAGCAGTGGCGGTGCCGCCTGTGCTGCACCTCGTGTCACAGTAAATCCCGTAGGTCCTCTCGGGCCACAGCCTGCTTGGACACTTGGACATCTCCTCTGGTGCTCTGTTCACTCGCTGGTCTGTGAGGAGGGGTGGCAATGAAATCCCCCCTGTGCCCAGGGGAACGGGTTTGGAGAAGGGGCAAAGGCTCCTCCAGGACACGCCAGGGTGACAGCAAGGCCAGTGCAGAGCCTTCACTTCCCAGGGGCACAGTCAGACCCTTGGGGACAGCACCTGGGGAGCACCTGGCTCATCTCAGGCAGCACATCTGCTTCTGCCTTCAGTCAACTTCTTGGGATGCCAGGAAGTGCTGAGCCACATTGTCACTTTGGATGGGGACATTAACCATGAATCATTCATCCCTGTCCTTCCCCACCGTGCAGAGCAGCCCCACTCCTGCCCCTTCCCTCGCCAGGAGGGCTCCTTGCCATCAGCCCCATCCTCCAGTGGGGAAAGGGGACTCTGTCTCGGTCCTGAGAGGGGACACTGGAGGCAGAGCTGGTGCGGGGTGGGGACTGGGACATCTCGGGGAGCAGAGGGGCAGAGGACAGTGAGGCTGCCAGAGGTTTGTGCTCAGGGCTTGCCTTGGGGCTTGTGCTGGTGCTCCGCTCCATCGTGGGTGTGGTGTGGGAGGAGCCCAACAGCCAAGGGAACCAGGAGGCTCCAAATGTTTGTATCTGTTCTGACTTTGCAGTGCTGGGACCTGAGATCCTCCTTGCCTGGGTGTTGGGGTTTGGAGCACCTTGGAGAGATGGGAAATGGGTCAGAACTGGTGGCACGAGCTAGGACAGAGCTTGGGCTGTTGGCTGGCCAGCTCTCTGCATCCCTGCCGTGTCTGGGTGGAGGAAAGCAGCTTGGGAGGGGTTGCTCCAAGCACAGAGCTGGGCTGGTCCTGCCTCTGCCCAAGCTGCTGAGATCAAAACACCCAGCAGTGCTCCCCAGGAGCTCCTGGGGTCCCTGGGGAGGAGCTTCTCCCTTCCTGAGAGATTTGCTGAGGCGTCCCTGGGTGATGGGTGCATCCAGCCCCAGCACCACCTCCCTGTGCTGGGGGCTCGGCCCCTCTGCTCTCCGCTCTGGAGAGAGCAAGCCAGGTCACCCTGACGCTCTGTCCGCCCTGCCACAGCTCCCGGATTAAGGGATGCGCGGATTTAGCCGCCGCTGCCGCTCCGGGGCCGGGCCCTCGGAGCCTCGGGGAGCGCTCGGAGCGATCTGGGTCAGCCCAGAGGGACAGCCCCGCACGCGGGGACAGCCCCGCACACGGGGACAGCTCCGCACACGGGGACAGCTCCGCACACGGGGACAGCTCCGCACACAGGGACAGCCCGGCACGCGGGGACAGCCCCGCACACGGGGACAGCCCCGCACACGGGGACAGCTCCGCACACGGGGACAGCCCCGCTCACGGGGACAGCCCCGCACACGGGGACAGCCCCGCACCCCAGGGGTGCCCGCCTGTGGCCGCCTCTGGCCCCTCCGGCCCCGGGATGTGACTGGGGGGATCCCATGGGGAATTCCCCGGAGCTGCCTCCGCCTCCCACGGTCCCTGCGTGGGCACGGGGCTCTGTGCCCGGGCACGGCGGCCCCCGGGGCCCTCCCTGCTCGCCCCCGGACATGAGGGCTCGGCATGAGCACGGGAAGCAAACCCAAAGGCGCTCACCTGCCCAATGGGATTGATCCCAGCATGTGCATGTACCAGGTAAGTGGGACCGGGGCGTGTGGGTCTCCCCCCAGGGCACTGTGTGGGGGCACCCTGTGGGTCTGTCCCATCCTCTTCCTCCTCCTCTGTCAGCTCTTTTGCCCAGGAGCTTCCTGCAGTGCCTCAGACCCCATTAGGGATGGGATGCAAGCTGGATTGCTGGGAGAACCCCTTCTTTGAGGGCAGGATTGGGCCCCCAGGCTCATCAGTAGCGTCCCCTAGGTGCAGCCATGCTGGGTGGGGTGGGTGGCAGCTGGGGACGTGGCACTCGGCACCCTCTCGGGGCACAGTGGCAGCTGGGTGCTGCTGTGTCAGCGTGGGACCCAAAGGGACAGGCTGAGAATGTGTCTGGTGTGGATCCAGGCGTGGGGCAGGCGGGGATGTGCCTGTCCAGGGCAAGCCCCTTGGCAGGGGTACTCCAGGGGTACTCCAGGGGTGCTCCAGGGGTGCTCCAGGAGTGCTCCAGGGATGTTCCAGGGGTGCTCCAGGGATGCTCCAGGGATGCTCCAGGGGTGCTCCAGGGATGCTCCAGGGGTGCTCCAGGGGTGCTCCAGGGATGCTCCAGGGATGCTCCAGGGATGCTCCAGAGGTGCTGCTGCCTGTGGCTCCCATTCTCCCCTGCCTGTTCTGCATGGCTGAACTGTCCCCCCCCAATCCATGGGGGCATCCCTCAGCCCCCAAAAGGCAGAACTCCAGGGTGATTTCCTGGGGAGACTAAGCTGCCTTAATGCTTCTTACATGATTTATTTATTCATGTGGGAGTGCTGAATGTGACTTAATCGGGCTGAAAGCTCCAGCTCCAGCCCCCCTGCCCTCCCTGTTCTGCAGGGAATTCATGGCCAAGGACTGAGCTCTGAGCAGGTTCTGGGTGCTCTCAGCAGCCCCCTAAGGCCCTGGCTTTGCCCCCAGCTCCCTCCTGCCCACCCCCCCCAGCTCAGTTTCTCCTGGGTTTAGATGGCACCAGGTGACACTCAGGGCTCCAGGTGTATCCAGGTGTGCTCCCAGTGCAGGGTTCTGTGTGGGATGGAGCTGCTCCCTGTCCTGCCATGGCTTGGGGGTTTGGCAGGAGTCTCTGTCCCCAGCTGTGTCAGGGGAGAACAGGCTCCCAGATTTCACAGGGCAGAGGGCTGAGGGCTGTGGGCTGCCAATGCCACAGAAATCTCCTGCAGTTCCTCCCCTGAAGCTCTGCTGTGCCTTCACTGCCTCTTGGGGCTGCTTGGAGAGCTGAGCTCTGACCTTTTTGGGGTGAGCAGACCCCCTAAGACTCCCCAAACTCCCTGGGGGTCCCCCAGGATCTGGGGAAAGTTCTGACATCAAACAATCCCATTTAACTTCAAAGTACATCTGGAGTTAACTTGCAAAGACCAGCAGGTACATGGGAACCTCAGCACCCCCAGGTGTGGGAGAACACCCTTAAAGCATCTCCAGGTTTTGGGGAAGGATGGAGGGATCTGGCAGCTGTGTGGAACTGGTGGAGCTGGTTGTGCTCCCACAGGACCAGGACACTGAGATGCTGGATTCCTGCTTGCCTGACTGCACAGGGCTCCTCCCTGGGCAGTCCCAGGTGGAAACACACACCTGATGAAGGGAGGACACTGATCCCCAGGGATGGTCTCTCAGAGCCCCAGTGTTGTGCCCAGGAGGTCTGGGAGGTGCCAGTGCCCAGCGCTGGGGGTGGCTGATGGTCGAAGCCCTGGGTTTACCCAGCAGGATTTAATCTGTCTAATCCCATGCTACAACTGCTGGGGTTGTGTTTATCCCCTCGTCTCCCATTTGGGGCTTTCTCCTCATTCTGCTCCACTCCTGGGACTCAAGGAGGAGCGGGGAGCTGGGGCTGCAGCACCAGCAGAGGGTGGGGCAGTGTCACTCGCGTGCCGAGTCAGCAGCGCTCATTTCCCAGCACGGGCATCCTTCCCATCCCCTGCCACTCCCGTCAGCAGCAATCACTTCAATTAGGGGCTTTAAAATGCCATTAATCCTGCAGCTGGAGCGGGTTTGTCCCCAGGCTCGGTGCATTGGAGCAGCAGCCACACTCCTGCCACAGACAGGGAGTTTTGCTGGCCGTGGTGTGATCCTGCTGCAGCCCTGTCGTTTGTGCGGGTGGCACTGGGAGAGACACGAGGGGGCCCTGGGCTGAGGACCTTGGCATTTCAGCTTCTCTGTGCTGCAGGCCTTGGAGCCTTCTCCCCCTGAGCCTCCTAAACCTCTCCTTGCTTTTCCAGCCATCTCCTTGCTGCTGGTTCCTGGCCTCCCTCCTGTGCCTTCCCCACTGATGCAGCCAAGGAGGAAAACCCCAAACCCCCAACCTGCCTGGTGCTGACTGAAGATCCAAGTCCCAATCCACAGCATCCCCCTTCAATGCCTTCTGTGGTGCTCCAGATCTCCCTCCTTGCTCCAACAGTGAAAACAGAATCCCTCCATACTGCCCCATCCCTCCAGCCTGCTCCTTCCCTCNCATCCCTCCATACTGCTCCTTCCCTCCAGCCTGCTCCTTCCCTCCAGCCTGCTCCATCCCTCCAGCCTGCTCCATCCCTCCAGCCTGCTCCATCCCTCCAGCCTGCTCCTTCCCTCCAGCCTGCTCCTTCCCTCCAGCCTGCTCCATCCCTCCAGCCTGCTCCTTCTCTGCATACTGCTCCATCCCTCCAGCCTGCTCCTTCTCTCCAGCCTGCTCCTTCCCTCCAGCCTGCTCCTTCCCTCCAGCCTGCTCCTTCTCACCCCTGGACTTGGGGCCAAGCCCAGTCAGTTGCACAGTGGAAATTTGGTTTTGATCCAAACTGGCCCCTTCCCAGACTGCTGGGCTTCCTGCAGGGCTCCTGGGGACTCCCAGGCTGTGTCTCATTGTCCACCCTTTAACTGGAGATCAGGCACCTCTCCTTCACTTTCTAATCTGTTTATAGGTGTCCCTGCTTAGTCCCAGAGCTTATCAGAGCTGGGCAGGCACCTCTGCCTCGCATGGGGAACTCCCAGCCATGGCCAGGGCAGAGGAAAATCATCTGGATCCTCTTTATCTCCGCTTTGCTGGGATGGAGGGCCATGCACACCTGTGGAGGGGGGTGGAGGCTGCACTCCACAGTGTGACACTGCAGCCGGGAGCTGGGGACAGCTTGTCATGGTCCCCAACTCACCTGGTGCCCGCCAGTGACCCAGAGCAAGGTGGCAGTGCTGGCATCTGGCACAGGCAGGGCTGAGGGAGGTGGCTACAGGCGGGTACTGGAGTGATTTATTCCTATTTTCTATTCCCAAGGCATCAAACTCAGGCCCTGTGTACTCGGCTGACCCCGCTGCTGGCCTGGCTCGCCGCAGGGCCGTTGCTATTTTTGATGTCAATGTTCATTTTTGCAGCCTTTCCCCAAGGGGGGACAGCCATCGAGGGCAGTTTGATTTGCCATGGGATGCTGCAGGCCTGGCACAGGATGTGGGGCACAGAGCCCAGGCTGCAGGCAGCATTCCCTGAGGGATGGAGGGAAGGGCTCTGTGCTGAGGCCAGCCCTGGCTGTGACCTGCTGACCGGGCTGGCTGCAGCAGGGGCTGCCTCCTCTCCCCAGGGGATTTGCTCCCTTTTAATCCCCCCTTTCAGGATGAAATCCTGATTGCAGGAGCATCTGTGCAGCCTGGCCACCACAGCCAGGGAAGGCGGGGAGAGGAGGCTGAGTACTGCTGGTCACTGTCCCCAGCACTGCTGATCTCTGTCCCCAACACTGACCATCGCTGTCCCCAGCACTGGTGATCTCTGTCCCCAACACTGACCATCACTGTCCTCTTGCTGCCTCCAGTGCCTCGTCCCACCCATCCCACGCTGCCCTGCCCTGTTCACTCCAGCGGGAAGAACATGCGTGTCCCCAGCCAGAGTCCCCTGCCAGCTGCGGGGCAGAGCAAGAGCTTCCCACCTTTGGATCTGCGGGGTCCTGCCCTGGCGCTGGAGGAGCCCGGAGCTGATGTGTCCCCCACGGTAACAGCTCGGGCTGCTGGGAGACATTCCCGGGTCATTCCCAGCTGCCAGGATGCTTTTCCCGAGCTCCTGGAGCCCTGCCGCGTGTCCCTTGGCGTATTGAGGGACGGGGGGAGTGACAGATCCCTAAATCTGCGGGGATGCAGGGGCACCTCTCTGGCACATCTCCCTGCTGCTTTCTGCTCGCCGGCGTTCCCAGCCCAGCTCTAATCCGCAGGGATGCTCGAGAGCTGCTGGCAGCGCTTGCATAACCCCGGAATGCGCACGGGTGTGTGCGCCGGGCTGTGCCGAGCCCGAGCCCGAGCCCGATCCCAATCACGATCCCGATCCCGATCCCGATCCCCCCGGGCTCCCACCCTGATCCCAGCGCCGGGGAGAGCTCGGTCCGGGAAGGGCTGGGCTGGCACGGTGTGGTCCCAGTGCAGCTCCATCTGCCCAGGGCTCCCCGAGCTCTGGGGACTGGGGGATGGTCCCAGAGCAAATGTGGGATGGGCATGGCAGAGGCTGGTGACAAGCTTTGGAGTGTTGTGACAGATTTGGGGGAGAACTGGTGGGAAGAAGGGTGATCCCAGGGCTGGAGGGATCCCTGGGGAAGGGATGGGGACAGGGGTGATCCCAGACTGGAGTGGTCCCTAAGAAGGGATAGGAAGAGGGATAACTGCAGGGCTGGAGTGGTCCCTGGGGAATGAATGGGGCAGGAGTGGGTCTGGGAAGGAACTGGGGAGCCCAGGCCCTGGGACAACACCAGAGCAGGGATTTTGGAGCAGGGATGTCAGAGCAGGGATTTTGGAGCAGGGATGTGGAGCAGGGATGTGGAGCAGGGATTTTGGAGCAGGGGTGTGGAGCAGGGATGTCAGAGCAGGGATTTTGGAGCAGGGGTGTGGAGCAGGGATGTCAGAGCAGGGATTTTGGAGCAGGGGTGTGGAGCAGGGATGTCAGAGCAGGGATTTTGGAGCAGGGGTGTGGAGCAGGGATGTCAGAGCAGGGATTTTGGAGCAGGGGTGTGGAGCAGGGATGTCAGAGCAGGGATTTTGGAGCAGGGGTGTGGAGCAGGGATGTCAGAGCAGGGATTTTGGAGCAGGGGTGTGGAGCAGGGATGTCAGAGCAGGGATTTTGGAGCAGGGGTGTGGAGCAGGGATGTCAGAGCAGGGATTTTGGAGCAGGGGTGTGGAGCAGGGATGTCAGAGCAGGGATTTTGGAGCAGGGGTGTGGAGCAGGGATGTCAGAGCAGGGATTTTGGAGCAGGGGTGTGGAGCAGGGATGTCAGAGCAGGGATTTTGGAGCAGGGGTGTGGAGCAGGGATGTCAGAGCAGGGATTTTGGAGCAGGGGTGTGGAGCAGGGATGTCAGAGCAGGGATTTTGGAGCAGGGGTGTGGAGCAGGGATGTCAGAGCAGGGATTTTGGAGCAGGGGTGTGGAGCAGGGATGTCAGAGCAGGGATGTTGGAGCAGGGGTGTGGGGTGGCAGCAGCCTGAGGCAGGTGACAGCAGGAAAGCAGCTGTTCATGGGGACAGTGACTCTTTCCCTTCCCCCTCACTGTGACCTGCCTGGGTCCTGTCCCACTGTGGGGTGTCAACTGCACCAGTGCCACCACCATCCCCACCAATCCCAGGCTACAAACCCCACCAGTGAGACAGGCTTGGGGTCGGGAGGGAGAGGGGAAACCTGGCTGGGGCAAATGGATGAAAAAGCTCTGGATTTCTCAGAGCTTCAGCTGCTGCAGGAGGTTTCACTTGGGAGCTGAGCAGAGCATTTGGTTCAGCCTAAGCCTCAATGCTTTGCTTCGGTTTGAAGAGGTTTTATTTGCTAAACCTGAAAATTAAAGTGAAAAAGAATTTCATGCTGTAAAACAGCTCTCAGCCCCCTCTTGAAATTTGGTTTGTTAATACTCCATCAAATCCTTCTCAGCTTCTTCTGAAATCCTTTGCCTTTTAAAATTCTTCCCAACACTGAACCTGGTGTGAATTCATGGCACGTTCCCACATTTGCATTTCTCACCCCAAGAAATCCCAGCTGCAAAATCTTGCCTGGGCCTGGCACCACTGCAGAGCAACTGGGAGCAATGGGAGCTGCTCCTGGGCTCACCCCGGTGCCTGGGTTTCATTTTCAAGGGAAAGTGAACTCTCCTGCATCTGAGGGACTTCAAAGTGAGCTTCCCTTCCCCCCCAACACAGCCACAAGTGTGATTGTGGTTTTCATCCTCTCTTGAGGGATGTGCTGGGTGTGCAGCATTCCTTTGGCATTGGCCATGGCTCTGCCTTGCTGGCTGTCACATCCCTGGAGGGAGCAGTGGCAGCAGCAAGAGCTGGTGGCACCTGGCACAGCTCCTGCTGTGCCCCATCCCTCTCAGCTGGGATTTGGGACCTCGGGGTTCCCCATATGCAGCTCGCTGGGGCTCCACATGCTGGACTGGGGCAGCAACCTTTTTCTTTTGGAAGGAAGTTTTGGATGATCCCAGGCCCTGAGGCCATGGCAGAGGCTGGCTGAGGGCCAGGGGACTCATCCTGGCTGGCTGTGGCTTTGTGGTGAGTTTTAGCCTGATGGGAGGCTCTGAGGTGGGAGCTGCATCCAGGGGACAGCGGGAAGGGAAATGTGCTGGTGGCCTTGACTGGGATGCTTTAAATGCCATCGAGCACCTCTGCAGCTGTAGAGCAGTTCCTTGTGTCACTGGGCATCAAACCATGTGGCATAAACCTTGAGATGCTGTGCTGTCCTTGTCCAAAGCGTGAGGGAAGCCAGGAATAAATCCCCTCCTGGCTTGGCTGCGCCTCTCCACGTTTCTCCACGGTTTCTCCCTGTTCCCCGTGGAACAGGTGGGGTTTGAGTGGGGCTGCAGTGCTGTCCCTGCTCTGGCACTGGGGCTGCAGTGCTGTCCCTGCTCTGGCACTGGGGCTGCAGTGCTGTCCCTGTTGTGGCACTGGACAGGAGTTTGCAGTGCTGTCCCTGCTCTGGCACTGGGGCTGCAGTGCTGTCCCTGCTCTGGCACTGGACAGGAGTTTGCAGTGCTGTCCTTGCTCTGGCACTGGACAGGAGTTTGCAGTGCTGTCCCTGCTCTGGCACTGGGGCTGCAGTGCTGTCCCTGCCCTGGCACTGGGGCTGTCCCTGCTGTGGCAGGGGGCTGCAGTGCTGTCCCTGCTCTCTGCAGGAGTTTGCCACGCTGACTCGGGAGCTCAGCGCCTGCCGGGAGCAGCTCCTGGAGAGGGAGGAGGAGATCTCGGAGCTGAAAGCCGAGCGCAACAACACCCGGGTAAGCCCAGGGACCCTCCTGGCAGCCCCTCAGTCCTGGGGCTGTGGGGCACCGGGGGCTGCTGGCCCCATCCCAGCAGTGACAGCCCCTGTGGTCCCCCTGCAGCTCCTGCTGGAGCACCTGGAGTGCCTGGTGTCACGGCATGAGCGCTCCCTCAGGATGACCGTGGTCAAGCGCCAGGCCCAGTCGCCGTCCGGGGTGTCCAGTGAGGTCGAGGTGCTCAAGGCTCTCAAGTCACTCTTTGAGCATCACAAGGCACTGGATGAAAAGGTGAGAAAGCTGCTGGGACATCTCCTGCTCAGAGCTCCTTCTCCCAACCCTCTGCTCCCTCCCTGCCACGTTGTGTTAAGGTGACGTGGGGGCCCTCAGCAGAAAAGTTTTGGATATCCCAGAGCTACATTGAGGAGCTGCTGGGGCTGCCCAGTGGATACTCTGGGTTTGAGGCTGTTGGGGACAGGGAACTCCCCCAGGTACTCTCAGGGTGGTGGCATTTGACACCCTGGGTCAGTCTTTGCTGTTCCTCCTCATTCATTCACCTCAAGCACCTCCTTCCTCTGCTGGGAGGCCTCTCCGGGCTATCCTGGCCATGGATCTCCAAGAATTGCCCAGGCTGTTGCCTCCAACACCATTTCACTCCTCCCCTGTGATGGGCTGGATGATCCTGAACCTGTGAATCCACCTGAGCCTGGCTGTCAGCCCAGCAAACAGGCCTGTGAGGGTGCCTAAACCCTGGACACCCTCATCGTGGATAAATGACAATCTCCCTTTGTTCCCCTGACCTGCAGGTGAGGGAGCGCCTGCGAGCAGCCCTGGAGCGAGTGGCCACCTTGGAGGAGCAGCTGGTGGATGCCCATCGGCAGGTAAGGGGCACCTGGGCTCCTGCTGGGCTGGGAATGCTCCCCATTGCCTTTGGGAATTCGTGTGGTATTTGCATTTGGTCAGGTTTGATGTAAGGCTTTTGTTCTAAAATTGCTGTTTACTTGAAGGTTTGTTTGTATTTAAGGAAAGCTTGTAAAGACTCTGAAAACCTTTTGTCTCCCAGGTGACATTTCCCTGTTGTTTGCTGTTTGGAATTCATGTCACTGACAAAAACAGTCTGAATCTGAATCTGAATCTGAATCATTCCAGGGGGGGTGAGGGTGGCTTGGGATTTGCCCTGATTTGGCAGAGACCCAAACCACGCTGCTTCAAGCACCTCATCTTGCATCCCCCACCTCCTTCCCTGCTGCAGTCCTGGGGTTGGGACTATGCTGTCCCCAACCTCCAGCCATGGTCATCTCAGAATCCCAGAATCCCAGACTCATTTGGGTGGGAAGGAACCTTAAAGCTCCTCTCATTCCATCCCTGCCATGGGCAGGGACACATTCCAGTATCCCAGCTTGCCCCAAGCTCTGCCCAACCTGACCTTGGACAATTCAGGGATAAAGTGTTCCTGAAGACACGTGAACTACCTTTTCCTTCCTGGAGTTTGTGCCCAGCCACTACTCCCAAAAGGAAAGAGCCATTCCCACAACCTCTGCTGGCCACATTTTGCTCCCCTTTCCAGTTCCCAGGATAAATCTCATGGCATTTCCCAGGCCCCTCTCCTTGCAGGGCCCATTCCCCATCCTCCCCGATCAGAGCAGGACACGGTGCCAGTGTTTATCCCTTGCTCCTGCTGCACTGTTTCTGTAGGAATGTTTTGAGGGCTGGCCTGACCTGCTGCTGTCTGTGCTCCCTGCAGGTGGCAGCTCTGCAGGGCTCCGGCCGGGAGCCCGCGGGCAGCGACGAGAGGGAGCCCAAGGAAACGGCCCCGAAGCTTCCCTGGAAGGTGAGAGCCCTGCAAAGCCCTGCTCTCACCCTGCTCAGCGAGGCTGTCATTTCTCCCACGCCCCTGTTGCTGGCTCCAGGATGCTGAAAACCTTTTTCCCCTCTCCCCATGGGAAATGCCCTTCCTGGTGGATAGAGGCCATTTCTGAGTGGGGGAAATTTGTGTTCAGATGCTCCAAGGGGGTTCTGCTTCCCAGGGATCACAGAATGGTTTGTGTGGGAAGAGACTTTAAAGGCCATCTTGTTCCAACCCTCACCATGGGCAGGGACACCTTCCACCAGATGCTCTGGGAAGCCCTCAGCCATCCCTGTTCCATCATTCCTGTAAGAAGCCCCTTCCCTGGCTTGTGGAGGTCCCAGAGCCCCCTTTCTCCACTTCCACCCCCTCACCCATTCCCTGCAGGGCCCCATTCCCACTTTGACTGGCTGCAGGCAGTGCCCCAGCCCGGGAGCTCTGGAGCATTCTGACACCCAGCTCCTGTCTGGTCCCTGCAGCGTCTCTCCAATGGCTCTGTCCACCCCGATGACGAAGCTGGGAGGGTGGTGGAGCTGCAGGAGCTCCTGGAGAAGCAGAATTTTGAAGTGGTCCAGGCCAAGGAGCGAATCTCTGCCTTGGCTGCCAGCGTGGCTGAGCTGGAGGAGGATCTGGGCACTGCCAGGAAGGATCTGATCAAATCTGAGGAGATGAGCAGCAAGTACCAGAGGGACCTCCGGGAGGTGAGTCCCTGTCCCCCTGCACTGCCCAGCCCGGGGCAGAGACCTCGTAGCTGCTTCCACTGGGCTGGGGAGGGACTGGAGCTGCTGTTGTGTGCAGGGTGTTCTCCAAAAGAGGCCACTGCCTTCAGGAAATTGTCCCCAAGTGCACCAGCAGGACTTCCCTGAGGTGACAGGCAGGCTCTCAGGTGTGCTGCACACCTGGGGAAGTGATCTCTGTGCTCTCTAGAAGGTTCTCCTGTGACTGTTTGATTTTCCTTTATCACTGTCCCATTCTGCTGTCCCTTGTCCCCATATCAAGGGGGGTTTTCACACCCCTTGGCCCCAGGGTGTCCCAGGCTTGAAGGAGCTGGATGGCCCTGCTGTTCCCACAATGCTGCCACCGAGCAGGAGGTGACAGCCCCATTGCTTCCCCAGGCCCTGGCACAGAAGGAGGACATGGAGGAGAGGATCACCACCCTGGAGAAACGGTACCTGGCCGCCCAGAGAGAGGCCACCTCCATCCACGACCTCAACGACAAACTGGAGAACGAGCTGGCCAACAAGGAGTCCCTGCACCGCCAGGTACCCGAACGGGACCCAGAGTGTCCCCCTGCCCCGGGGGGCTGGGGCAGGGGCCGGTGCTGGGCTGGGACAGGCCGGGCAGCCATCCTGCTGTCCCGCAGTGCGAGGAGAAGGCCCGGCACCTGCAGGAGCTGCTGGAGCTGGCGGAGCAGAAGCTGCAGCAGACAATGAGAAAGGCGGAGACGCTGCCCGAGGTGGAGGCGGAGCTGGCCCAGCGCATTGCCGCGCTCACCAAGGCGAGTGGCAGGGCTGGCACCGGGGCCGGAGGGGCTGGGCGGGAGCTGGAGGGGAGCAGAGACCTGCGGGAATGGGAGGGAGGGGACTGGAGAAGGAGGGCAGGGATCAGAGGCAGAGGGCAGTGCTGGGACCAGAGGAGGAGCTGGGTCTGGCTGCCCCCGGCAGCTCAAGGCATCCCACTGTCCTTCCCAGCTGTGGCCTCTGTGTCCCCTGCCATCCCCGCTGCTGCAGGGACAAGGCACTGCCTTTAAAGGGCACCTCAATGTGTCCTGTGCACGTGGGGTTTGCTCCCTTCCCTGGCCCCTTTCTCCAAGGAGGGGGTGACCCTTTGGCTGCTGTCAGACCACTTTAGGATCACAGGAAGGAGGAAGCACCTGGCTGGATGTGGGAGGGTGCAGGCCCTGGAGGGAGGGGTAGATGCAGCCATCCCTGCCCTTCCTGGGTTCTGGGACGGTGTTTAGTCCCTCACAGAGCATCTCCAGCTCCTGTCACTGCCAGCAGGGCTGGTTTGGGCTCACAGGGAGCCCTGGCAGGGATGCAGACAGAGGGAGAGAGCCCTGCATCCCAGGAAGGACTCGGATGCAGAGATGGACCCCAGGATGCAGCAGGGCCCCCATGGCTTTGGGGAGCACCATCCCAGAAAGCTGCTCTGCTTTTCCCAGGCAGAAGAGAGGCACGGGAGCATCGAGGAGCACCTCAGGCAGCTGGAGACCCAGCTGGAGGAGAAGAACCAGGAGCTGGCCAGGGTAAGGCCTGACTCTTGCCTGGGTGCCTGGGCACACCTGGATTGCAGTTCAGGAGCAGGTTGGGAGCACAGCCTGGTTAATCCTTTCCCATCCAGGATCACTTAAACTTGAGCCACACAGAAGCTCATGGCACTCTCTGCTGTGATTTCCCCTCTCCCAGGCATCCATTGCTGTCAATGTTCCACATCCACTCCTCTCCCAGCATCACCCCTGGGGCAGGCTGGGACCCCAAATGCGGGGTGGAAGGGGAGGCTCCAGCTGTGCTTCCCCCAAACCATTGGGGTCTGGAAAGTCCCCCAGTGTGGATATTCCTGGCACATACACTGGAGAAGCTTTCTTGAGGGGCAGGCAGGCAGGATCTCCCCAAATCCTGTCCTCTCCTGTTCGTCCCTGGGAGGTGGCAGAGAGCAGCAGAGCCACCACCGAGGGTCCAACCAGTGCTGTAAGAGGTGGATTTGTCCCCAAAAGCTGGGGCTGGTGGGCAAGCTGTGACACTGCAGCAGGCACAGGATGGTGGGAGGGCACTGGAGGTGACACGGGTGTCACTGTGCCTGCCCCAGGCCCGGCAGAGGGAGAAGATGAACGAGGAGCACAACAAGAGGCTCTCGGACACCGTGGATCGGCTGCTGAGCGAGAGCAACGAGCGGCTGCAGCTGCACCTCAAGGAGAGGATGGCAGCCCTGGAGGAGAAGGTACTGCCTGGGGCAGGGGTTCTCGGGGGGTTGGGGGGTCTGCAGCTCCTTCGTGCCTGGTCCAGCCATGGCCCAGGGCTGGGAGTGCCCGTGCAGAGCTGGAGAAGTGGCACCATGCAGGGCACGGCTGTGCTGAGGCTGGTGGGGCACAGGGAACTGCTCCAGGCACCTCGGCCAGGGAGAGCCCCCTCCCCACCACCTCCCACCTCCCACAGCAGCAGGATTTGTCCTGCTCCATTCCCTCCCCTCCCTGTGTCTCTGCTGGTGCAGCCCCAATGCCACCCGTGCCCAGCTGTCGGAGCAAATCCCGACTGCATTTTGCAGGAAAAGATGCAGTGTCCACCCTGTCCCAGTGCCCATCCCTCCCCCTGCTGCCTTAAAACCTTCCTGCCCCCAGGACCAGACTGATTTCCCTTCTCCAAGCCAGGGCAGTGTCCATGAGCAGCTCCCACCTGACTCCTGGGGAACTGGGTTTCCTTGGAGGATCCAGCTGGAGCTGTGGCTGAGTGTGAATGGAATGAATTAATGGGAGCTGTTAATTGGAGCTGGCTCCAAGCAAGGACCCGTGGGAGGTCAGGCCTTGGTGATTCAGCTCTCTTGGGGTTCCTGCCCACAGCACAAAGGTGAATCCCCCAGCTGATGGCTCCAGGGCAGGCTCTGTCCCTGCCACTGCTCTGCTCCTCCTGTCCCCAGCCAAATGTGGCTCTGCCAATGTGTCCAGTTGCTCAGCAGATCTGTCTGGATAAAGAGCAGGACCCAGCCTGTGGAGATGAGTCCAAATCCCACCCCAACAAGCAACAGGGACCAGAGTGGGGACACCCTGAGAAGGGCATTACCTGCTCCCCAGTCTGGTGCCAGCACTGGCCCACCCTGAGAGTTTCTCCAGGTCTTTACTGCACAAAAACGATCCTGTTTGGCTGCCAGCCCTTCCCGAAAATGAGCACTGGTTCAGGCAGGTACAAACTCTCCAAGGGAGGTTTAGATTAGATACTAGGGAAAAAAAATTCAAGGAAATAAGTATAGCATTGGAATAGACTGCCCAGGACAGTGTCAGGAGTCACCATTCATTCCTGGAAGTGTTCCAAAAACAGGGATGTGACACTTGGGGTCGTGGTTTAGCTGTGAACACAGCAGTGCTGGGGGAAATGGTTGGGCTCAGTCTTAGAGGGCTTTTCCAATTGAAGCAATTCCATGATTCTGTGGTTCTACAAGCACATCTCCTTTCCCTCCAGCCTACTCCCTGGCTTAGGTGTAAGGGACATTTTTCCCCTTGATCCAGCTGCTCGAGGAGTTGTTTTCCTCTCAGACATTTCCCAGTCTTCAAGCCCTGTCCCTCAGATCCCTCACTGCCCTCCATGGCCATGCCCAGCCCTGGAGTGGGGCAGGAGCTGAGCTGGGAGAGGCAGGAGCTTTGCAGAGGAGCCCTGTGCCCAGGCAGGTGAGGAACAGCCCCGGGAGCTTTTCCAGGTGTTCAGCTCACAGGGATCACCCCCTGGCCACTCCTGGGGAAGCCACATGGCCATTTCCTAAATGGTCTCTCTTTTTCTTTCCTGTTTTTGTTCCCTTTTATTTTCCTTGGTTTTTCTTAAAGAATACATTGTTACAAGAGCTGGAAAATACCCAAAAGCAGATAGAGGAACACCAGCACGACAAGGTAAATGTGGCAGCAGGGACGTGCCCCAGTGATGGCACTGCCAGCCCCCAGCCAGGGGCACCTGCTTCTCCTAAAATGCCCCAGTTTGGGAGGAGCTGGGATCCCGAGCACCTGGCAGCAGAAGGGCACACACAGTCACCCACAGTGGCTGGATGGAAGCTGCCACCCCTCCCCAGAGAGCCCTGGGTCAGTTCCCAGCAGGCATGCTGGGCTCATCTCGGTGTTTGTGTCACACTCATCCCTCCTGAGCCCGCTGGGGACAGTGCTGGGGACAGTGGTGGCTCCACCCATGTGCAGGGGAGGGCTCAGGCAGCCACATCCCCTCGGCCCCGGGGCCTTTCTCAGGCTGGGGGGGATGTGCCCCCTGCCCAGCTTGCAGAGGATCCACTGCCTGCTCTCAGATAAAGCATCTCCCTAGGCTCTGCATGAACCCCTGGTGGCCTCGCTGTAAAGCTGGAAGGACGTGGCTTTTTGGAGCTTTTGGGATGTGCTGCATGTCTCATGCATGGCTTGGGGGGTCGGGGGGCTGCTCTTCCCCTTGCCTGCAGGGAGGATTTGTGCTCATCCCTTGTGCTTCCCAGCCGTGGCTGCTCAGGTCTGGGCAGGGCAGAGCTCAGGGACTCAGGTGACACTGCTGGCACTTTGCCCACCCTCTCTGAGCCTGTTTGTGCCCCAGGCTGGACCCTGCTGTGCCCGGGAGATCCCTTCTCCCCTCCCTGTCCTTCTGCAGCCTCCCCCCAGCATCTCCCAGCACTGAGTGCAGGCACAGCTTCCCCGTGGGGATGGGGCTGGGGGCAGGAGGGACAGGGCCCCCCAGAGCAGCTGGGGGATCCCTCACTGCCAGTCCTTTGCCAGGGAAACACACACGTGCAGTCTAGAGCAGAACCAGAACGTCCAAGGGGGACTTGTTTTCCTTTGTTTCCCAAAGCAGTAATCCTTGAGCAGCTGTGTCTGTCTGTCCTGATCCTCCCTCCCCAGCACCCTCACTCCCTGTGCCTGCATGATCTGTTTCTTTACTGCTGTGTCCAAGATGCTTCAAACCCGGGCTGGGGATCTGTAAAGGAGATGCAGATGTGGCAGTAGCCCAGGATCTGGGTTACCCCAGAGCTGGCAGCTCTCCCCAGCAAACCCAAACCCTGCCTGTCTCACCCCCAACAGCGGCGTCTGTCTGATGAGATCGACAAGCTCAGGCTGGAGGTGGATCAGCTCAAGACCAGGAGTGGGACATTTGTGGAGAGTGTGCACAGCAGGTAAGTGCCAGGGCAAACCCCTGCCCCCCTGGCTTTGGGGGCAGTTTGCTTTGGGGACCCCAGAGAGCTGCTGGCACTGGGTGTTTCTGGTGTCCCCAAGCTGCAGGGTCCTGGCAGCAGGGTCAGCTCCAGCCCTGCTGTCCCACCACAGACCTGTCCTGGGGTGGGACATGGACTCTTGAGAAAAGCCCAGCCCTACTGAATGGCCCCAGATTTTCCCTTCTAAGGGTGAGAAACCACTGAGCATTGTTTCTTTTTCTGCACAAGGGGCTTAGGAGTTATTTTGCTCTGAAAGCTGGGTATGCACCAAAGGACTTTCCCCCTGTGGAGTGCAGGGGATGGGCTGGTGCAGGAGGAGGAATTGCTTTGGAGCTGCTGCAGGCAAAGGACAATGGAGCCCCTTTCCCCAATGCAAGGGTCCTCCCACACCCTTGCATTTAAACTCAGCAGAGGTGAATCCATCATGTCTCAGCCTCCAGCACTGACCAGAATACCCAGAGCTGCTCCAGGAAAATGGGGCTGGAAGAGGAGGGTGACAGCACAAGAACCCCCTTGTGCTGCTGCAGCCACCTGGGACACCACACCCTGCCCTGAGCACTTCCAGTGTGGGTTCAAGGCAGCAAGGGATCAATGGGAGCAACCAGTGAAGAGAATTCCCTTCTCAGCAAGGCTGGAAAGATGGGCAGGAGCTGGAGTAACCAGCTTTGGATCTGTCAGCAGAGAGGAGAAGGCCTGGAGACCCTGGGTCTTTCATGGAGAGAAGAAATGGGGAGGGTGAGGAAGAGCCTGTGAGGATGAAGAAGAGCTGAGTGCTGGAGCAGAGCCTGGAGCATGTGTGGGACCTCTTTGCATGAGTCTGTAAGGGCAGGATGGACAATTTTTTGACTTTTTATATTTCTCAGAGGAAAAATCAGCAGAAATCTTGAGTTGCAGAAATGTCAGCTGAAATGTCAGCTTTTGTCTAAGGTGTTTTTATCTGGGTTTAGCTGGGGAGCAAATTGGCAGCAAGTCGGAAATCCCTGGAACTTGGGCTGTGCCTTTGTCTGACACACCAGACTGGCCCAGCCTTGCTGCTCATGGTGCTGGTTTTATCTCCAGACCTGAATCTGCACTGCAAACCAGGCCCACCATGGTACAAAACCAGGATCTGCCTTGGGCTGCTGCTTTTGTCATCCTGAATTCACCCTGAACTAAACAAACCTGGTGTCTGCAAAGGCACTCTGTGTGGGGAGGAATCACCCCGTGCCCAGGGAGGTGCCTTGCTCAGCTCCATGGCTGGGTCTTCAGGGCCAAGAGGAGCAACCAGGCCAAGTAGAGACATGGAATGAGCACCAAGAGTGGCTCAGTGTCCCTCTGTCCAGCTGCTGCCTTGCTCTGCCTGGTGTGGGACTCACACTAGCCCTGGCAGGGAGGAGGAGGGTGAAGAAGTCCCAGCTGGTTCCTGCTGGGAGATCCCAACAATGCTCATGTCCTCACACCTGGAAGATGTTTCAAGTGGAATTCTGTTCATTGAAATCATGGAAGGGCAGGAGGGCCCTGTTCAGCCCTGGCTCCACAGCAGCCCCCCAGTGCAGGAGGTTTTGCCAGCTCTGGCTGGACACCCCTGATGGGTGCTGGACACCCCTGGTGGGTGCACAGAGCAGGGGAAGGGAGCAGCAGGGGAGGGCCCAAGGCTGAACTTCCAGCAGTCTGGGAAAGTCGGAGTCTCCTGAGGTCAGAGCTCACCAGAGGCTGCAGATTCCTCAGAAGGGGCAGCTCCAATCTCTGCTCTCTGTGACAGGGACAGGACCCAGGGAAGGGCTGGAGCTGTGTCAGGGCAGGGTCAGGCTGGAGATCAGGGGAAGGTTCTTCCCCCAGAGGGTGCTGGGCACTGCCCAGGCTCCCCAGGGAATGGGCACAGCCCCGAGGCTGCCAGAGCTCCAGGAGAGGTTGGACAGAGCTCTCAGGGATGCCCAAGGTGGGATTGTTGGGGTGTCTGTGCAGGGTCAGAAGCTGGACTTGATTGTTGTGAGTCCCTTCCAGCTCAGGATATTCCGTGAATCAATCATTCAGTGAGTGATTCTGTGAGTGCATTTCCAGGTCCAGCGTGGGGGAATGGGGCATCTTTTTCCAGAGCCTGGTTTTGCATCCTTTCATGCCGAGCAGGCAAACATCACTGGGATGGGCATCCTGCAAGTGGTCTCCTCCTCCTCTGTCCCAAGCAGCCTGGGCTGCAAGGGGAGCAGCCTGAGGGTGAGGGTGTCCTGCACAGAGCAATGTCCCCCACAGGGCTCTCTCTCCCCAGGTCGCACATGGGCAGTGCCACCGACCTGCGCTTCCCGCTGGGCGCTGTGGTTCACGCCCCAGCCGAGCCCTTCGGGGCTGCCCCGGGGCTGCCCCGGGCACAGAAGGGACGATTCGGGGCCCGGAGAGAGGAGCCAGCCAAGGTAAGCCCTGTGTGCCCCAGCCTTGGGGTCTGCCCCTGCCCTGCATCCCGGGGTTAGGGGCACATCTGGGGACACGGGGCAGTGTCCTTCCCCTGCTGCATGGATGGGAAACATCAGGAGGGTTTGCTGTCGGGGTCACAGTGAGATGGAATTCCTGCATGGAGGTCACCAGCTTGGCTTTCCAAGACACGGGAATGCTGTGTAGGACAGTGGCCCTTGTTCCCCCAGGACTGGGAGCAGGCCCAGGCTGGAGGGGTCCTGGCCACGGGGCCTCACCCCTTCGACAGCGACCCCGACATCTCGGACATGGATGAGGACGACCGTGAGACGCTGTTCAGCTCCATGGATGTGCTCTCTCCTGGAGGGCACTCGGATGCCCAGACATTGGCCATGATGCTCCAGGAGCAGCTGGATGCCATCAACGAGGAGATCAGGTATGACCATGGCCAAAAGCCACCACTGCCTTGTGCTGAAATGGTTCCATGGGGGCAGCAAATGGCCAGGAGGCTCTGCTGGCCTAAAACTGGGGCCTTGGTGTGTCTGCAGCCAGGGAAATGGCTCCAGGACATTCCTGCCATGTCTCCCTGTCCCTCAGCTGCACTAGTGCTGCCTCACAGGGTCATTGTTTCAAACTGTTATTATTTTATAAAACGTCCTCCATGAATATTGAAAGGAATTGAGATGTGTCTCAGCGCTGGTTTTTATGGATCCTGAAGGCTCTTGCTGCCATTTCTGGAGGTCAGGGGCTGAGGCACAGCACCGAGGTGCCTTTCCCCAGGACAGAGGTGCTGTGCCCCTGGGAAGGTGCAGAGCCTGAGCCCCGCTGCTCCCCCAGGATGATCCAGGAGGAGAAGGAATCCACGGAGCTCCGCGCAGAGGAGCTGGAGACGCGGGTGACGAGCGGCAGCATGGAGGGCCTGAACCTCACCCAGCTGTGCAAGAGAGCCTCCATCCCCACCTCGCTGACAGCCCTGTCCCTGGCCAGCTCGTCCCCGCCGCTCAGCGGCCGCTCCACGCCCAAGCTGAGCTCCCGCAGCGCCGCCCAGGACCTGGACCGCATGGGCATCATGACGCTGGTGAGGAGCCGGGCGGGGCCGGGGCGGGCGGGGGTCCGGCCGTGGGGTGGGAGCGATGCTCGGTGTCCGTGGGGGGCGTGGGACAACGGGGTGCCCGTGTTTGCTGTCTCCAGCCTGGCAGCCTGGCCCCGGGACTGCTCTGGGGGGGTGCTCCATTAACTGCCCCCCTTTCTGTGTCTCTCTCGCTTTCCCCCTTGCAATCAGCCCAGCGACTTGAGGAAGCACCGGAGGAAACTGCTAGTGAGTGGCTCCCATCCCGTTGGTTTTTTTGTCCAAGCCCTTTTTCCAGCCTGCTCCTGGCTTTGTCCACACCAGGTCAGGGTGCAGCAGGCGCGGGATGGAGCTGGGGACCCCCGGGATTCGGCAGGAGGATCTTGGGGATCCCCAAAGGTGCTTGGACATGTTCAGCCGGCAGCCTGGGGGGTCTGGCAGGACATGGGGAGGTTCAGAAAGCCACTGGGTCCTCAGACATTGTGTCCCCTCTGGCGACAGGGTGTCCTTGGGACATTCCCATCTGTGCTCCTCAGAGCCCTCTGATGAGGGCCAGCAGCTTCTGTCCCCACACCCTGACCTGGACCATGGGTCTGCATCCTCTCACCTCCCCATTCCCAGGATCTCAGCCATACTGCCACATCTTCCCCATCCGCTTGGGCATCTGGAACCATTGCCAGAGCTCTCATTCAGGCCATTCCTGGAGCACGGCAAAGCCCCAGGGCTCTGGTGGCTCTTTTGGCCATGCCTCCACGGAGCAAGAGAGAGGCAGGCAGAGGGCAAGGATGGAGCTGGGCTCTGGCCTCCCACCCTCACGGCCCCTCTGCTTGTTCAGTCACCTGCAGCTCGGGACGAGAGCCGGGAGGACAAAACCACCATCAAGTGTGAGACGTCCCCACCATCATCACCCAGGACACTGCGGCTGGAGAAGCTGGGCCACCCTGCCCTGAGCCAGGAGGATGGCAAGAGGTGTGTGGGGACCCTCGGGGTCTCTGTTGGTTTGGGGATATTCCTGGGGCACACGAAGGATGTGCAGTGAGCTGGGGTTTGCCATGGCTTGTGCCCTGCTCAGGAGTAACCTCAAGGTTTGCTCTCCCTCCTCCATGCCCAGCTCTCTAGAGGACCAGGCCAGCAGCAGCCAGGACTCCTTGCACAAGACCTCCAAGAGGAAGGGGATCAAATCCTCCATTGGGCGCCTCTTTGGGAAGAAAGAGAAGGGTCGCTTGATCCAGCTGAGCAGAGAAGGGGCCACGGGGCAGGGTCTGTGAGCAGCCCTGTCCCTGTCTGTGCCAGGCTCCCCACACCCTCTGGCTGCCATTGGGGTGCTGTTGGGGTGGCAGGGAGGGGCAGGGACACCCCTGCTGGTTTGGGGACACTGGGGCCACGGCAGCTTCAGGGAACTTGGAGCGTGGTGTTTTCTCCCCTTGGCCTCTCTGGCCTGAGCATGGTGTCACCTTAATGCTCTGTCAGAGCTGGGGTGTGGACAGTGACCCCCTGTCACTGTGTCTCATCTTTAATGTCCCCAAATCTGCTTCCCTCCCCATGGGACCTTCTGGATTTTGCAGAGCCCTTTGGCGGGAGCTGCTTTTCCTCTCCTAAATCCTTTACTGCTTCCATGCTGAGCATTGTTGGACTCAGTGGTCACTCTGGGTCCCTTCCAGAAGGGACTATTCTGTGACTTTTGGATTCTGGGATTTGGAAATTAGAGGGATGGCAGGAGGGGGGTCTGCTTGGGCTTCCCAGGGATGCAGGGAAGCTATGGGGGTGGGTTGCAAAGGGACACTGTCACCTCCTCTGCTGTCCCTGTGCATCCCCCTGGCGTGGGGATGGTGACAATGCCCACACTGGCCCTGGGGGAGGTCACACTGACCCAGGGACATCACGCTGACCTGAGGGTGTCTTGCTTGCCCAACAGTGCTGCTGACTGATGTGGAGGGGGGCATCCAGGACCCCCTGGGACTGGGCAAGCTGGGGGCTCAGGCTGAGAAGGATCGGCGCCTGCGGAAGAAGTGAGTGAACTTCCTCCCCTATCCCAGCCAGGAGCTGCTCTGCTGGGGAGCCATGGCACAGGACTAGGAATTGCTGGGAGATCTCATCTTTGCCCTCCCTTGGGCCTTGTTGCTTCCTTCACAGCTTTGTCTCCAGCTGCTTCCCACTGCCCAGGCTCCTTTCCCTTCCAAGAACTCTCCCTTCCCCACAGGCCCCCCATAAATCACTCTCCTGCTTCTGTTCCTGCCAGGCACGAGCTCCTGGAAGAGGCTCGGAGGAAAGGATTGCCCTTTGCCCACTGGGACGGCCCCACCGTCGTGTCCTGGCTGGAGGTGCGTGCCCATGGATTGTCCCCATGCTGTCCCCACAGGTCTGTGTGCCACCATGTCCCACCATGCTTGGTCCAAGCACGTGGCTGGGGGCTGCAAATCCCGGGAGTGCAGAGGAGATCCCTGGATCCCTCACAGAGCTGTGGAGTTGTGGTTTGAGTAGAGCTTTGGGTTCGAGCACAGGTCTGATGAGGAGGATCTGAAGGAGCTGGGGGGGCTCAGCCTGGAGAAAAGGAGGCTCAGGGGGGACTTTCTGGGTCTCCACAACTCCCTGACAGGAGGGGACAGCCAGGGGAAACAGGCTCTGCTCTCAGGGAACAGGGACAGGACAAGAGGAAATGGCATCAAGCTGTGCCAGGGGAGGCTCAGGTTGGGTACTGGGGAAAGGTTCTTCAGTGAAAGGGTGGTCAGGCCCTGGCCCAGGTGGAGTCACTGTCCCTGGAAGTGTTTGAAAGATGTGTGGATGTGGCACTTGGGAATCTGGGTTAGTGATGAATGTAGCAGTGCTGGGGGAATGGCTGGAACTGATTTTAGAGGGCTTTTCCAACCTTAATGATTCTGTGAAAAGCTCCGTGGGTGCTCCTGCCCTGTGCTGTGCCCACCTGGCAGGCACGGGGGTGCTGGGGCCAGAGGCCAGCTCTGCCAGGTACAGCCAAACCCAGAACCCCTGGGGACATTCAGCTTTGACACTGGGCTCCAGGGAGGGTGGCCCTGACCCTGGCAGTGCCGGGCAGTCAGCGCTGTCCCTGTCCCCAGCTCTGGGTGGGGATGCCAGCCTGGTACGTGGCCGCGTGCCGGGCCAACGTCAAGAGCGGGGCCATCATGTCAGCGCTGTCAGACACCGAGATCCAGCGCGAGATCGGCATCAGCAACGCCCTGCACCGCCTCAAGCTGCGCCTGGCCATCCAGGAGATGGTGTCCCTCANCCCTGTCCCTTGGCACTGTCCCTGCCCCTTGGCACTGTCCCTGTCCCTTGGCGCTGTCCCTGTCCCTTGGCGCTGTCCCTGTCCCTAGGCACTGTCCCTGCCCCTTAGCACTGTCCCTGTCCCTAGGCACTGTCCCTGTCCCTTGGCACTGTCCCTGTCCCTTGGCACTGTCCCTGCCCCTTGGCACTGTCCCTGTCCCTTGGTGCTGTCCCTGTCCCTTGGCACACGTGGCCATGCAGGGGGGTGACCCCTCGGGGACTGCTCACACCACTGGACACTCCTGCCCCAGCACAGGGGTCATTCCCAGCTGCAGGCACAAAGCTCGTTCCAGTTTCAAGGCTCCTTCCCCTCACACGGGGTGGTCAGCAGGAGGCCAGCCCTGCAAAGAGCAGTGCTCAGGGCCTGGCTGCCCTGGAGAGGGTAAAACTCCACCCAAAGAGCAGAAATCCAAACATTCCTGATGTGCAGGGCCAGCTCAGTTACACACAGCCTCTTTCCCAATCATTTCAAGACAAGCCTTTTCCATCTGATACTCCTGGGGTGACTCAGAGCAGCTGCAGATCCTTGCCCGTGGCAGGATGGAGGGGTTGTGTCACTTGCTGGTCCCCAAAGGGCTCGAGGGGTGGCTGAGTAATGCCAAAGCACATCTGTAGACTTGCAGCTGGCAGAAGGAAGGCTGCTGTGTCCCCAGGCTGTGTCTGGGGTCACAGCTGATGGGGACAGGCCTGCAGGCTCCTGAGCATCACACTAGAGTGGAAAGGGAGATGAATGAAGGTTCTTGCTCTGCTCTCTGTGGCTGCAGGGTCCCCTCAGGCAGTGGGGTGTCACCAGCTTGAGCTGCAAGGACGTGGGGTGTCCCCAGTGCAGCTCCAAGCACAGGAGGTCTTTTCCAGCCTTAATAATTCTGTGATTCCATGACTCCAAGGAGGTTGTGGACTGAGGCCACGTTCCTGTGGTGGTTTGCTCTGAGCCCTCTGCTCTTTTCCCTGCAGTCCTCTGGAAATGTCTGGGTCACCCACGAGGAGATGGAGAACATGGCAACTTCCACCAAGACGGTGAGGCTGGGCAGCCCCCGGGGGGCTGGGGGAAGCCCCCGGGGTGTCGGGGTCTGAGCAGCTCCAGGGGTGTTCACCCAGAGGGAGGGGGACCCCTCACCTGTCAGCTCAGGGCCAGCACCCTGCAGCTCTTTAGAAACCCTCTTTCAATCTCTAATGTCCTAGCAATTTCTAAAAGCAGGTTAAACCCCATCAGATTTCCCTCCCCTTGTGGATTTCACTGGGTTTCCTGGCTGTTGGTTGGGAGTTAAAAGACCAAACCCAGGAGTGATCTCAAGCCAGATGAGATTCCCGAGTCATTCTGCAACCAAGTGATGGCCTAATGCCCCACTGACCTCAGCACCCCCAAATATTGTCCCCACCATGTGTCCCTGCCACAACTGACAGCTTGGGGGCCCTTGCAGGGATGTGTCCGTGCTCCCAAAAGCTCTGGCTCCTTTGGAGGATTGGAGCCACACTCCCTTCTCTGCAGCCTGGTCACCCCCTGTCTGTCTGAGAGCAGGACAGCATTTTGGATTTGTGTGGGAACTGTGTGTCCAAGGCCAGGCTGGCACTCCCTGGGACAGTGGAAGGTGTCCCTGCCCATGGCAGGGGTGGAATAGGATGAGCTCTAAGGTCCCTTCCAATCCAAACAAGTTTGGGGTTCTCTGAAATAGGCATTTTATTGAAGCTTTTGTTAAATAGCAGGGGTGTGCCACTCTGCCTTGGCAGGTTCTGTGAGACTGAGCCCAGGTTGGCAAAGGAGGAAACAGATACAAAATCAGCAAATTGGCTTGGGCAGCCCCCTGTGGGCTGTGACACTTGTGCTGAAGCTTCAGTCCCTTTCATCCACCCGACCTGGGGGGACCCAAGAACTCTCCCTGTGTCTCAGGGAAGGTGAACGAGCCCCAGGGTTGGTGCCATCTCCAGCCCAAGCCTCATCCTATATCCTCCTTCTCCTTCTCCTTCTCCTCCTCCTCCTTCTCCTCCTTCTCCTCCTTCGTCTCCTCCTTCTCCTTCTCCTTCTCCTTCTCCTTCTCCTTCTCCTTCTCCTTCTTCTCCTCCTTCTCCTTCTCCTTCTCCTTCTCCTTCTCCTTCTCCTTCTCCTTCTCCTTCTCCTTCTCCTTCTCCTTCTCCTTCTCCTTCTCCTTCTCCTTCTCCTTCTCCTCCTGGGGTCAAGGCTGAGGTCCCCAAGCTGTAAGAGCTGTCCCCTCTGTGTCCCCTCTGTGCTGAGGGGTCCCAGTGCAGGTGGCAGGCCCTGTCCCTGTGCAGGGCCACCAGGTCCTGACTTGACTGTCCTTTCTGTTGACATGCTGCGTGTCACACGTAGGACACAGAGGAAGGCAGCTGGGCACAGGTGAGGTCCCCGGGCCCTGCATGGGGTGGTCAGGGTGGGGGGGAGCTGGACATGCCAGGGGATGTTTTGGGGCACTGATGTTCACCTGGACCTTGGAGGCTTTACCTGCACCCCGTGGCTGCTCCTCTGGGCCATCTCTCAGGTACAGGGTGTCCTCCTGGGCCCTTCTCTGCTCCAGGCTGTGGCTTTTCCTGGGACCTGTGAGATCCAGAGCCTGTGTTAAGAACCCCCACCTGTGTGGCCACCCTGTGTGGGGGCAGGATTCCAGCTGCATGTTGGTTTTTACCTATTTTGTAGTCCCAAGTCCATACAGATCATTTTTATGAACCAAAAAGGTGGGAGGAAAGAGTCCTGCTTGGATCCCTCTCTTCTGGTTTTATCCCTCTCAAATGTTTTACTTTCCTTCTGGTGGATTTTAATTCATTTTTGGGCCCAAAATGAGTTTGCAGTGGAATGAATCGGCGGGGTTTTTTCCCAAAACTGACCTTTTTTTTGTTTTGTTTTGAAGTCATAAAATAGAGATTCTTAAAATAGTTCCAGTTGGGAATGCACTGGAATCCATTTCTCAGTTGTTTCATCTTTCAATGAACGTGCTTTTTCCAGAGGCAACTGCTGATAAAGTCCAGTTATCCCTTGCCATTATTTTTGTCTCCTGGGAGGGCTGGAGCAGGTCACAGACCCTGGTGACCAGGACTGTTCCTGCAGCCCCCTCAGTGCCACCCAGGGCTGGCAGCTCTGGCCTGGCTTTAGCTCAGGACAGTAATTCCTCCTGGGCTCTGACTGAGCTGGGATTCTGCAGCCCCACCCAGGCCTGGGCTCTCCCCAGCTTCTCCGTGTGCTTCCCTGCAGACCTTGGCCTACGGGGACATGAACCACGAGTGGATTGGGAACGAGTGGCTGCCCAGCCTGGGGCTGCCCCAGTACCGCAGTTACTTCATGGAGTGCCTGGTGGACGCGCGGATGCTGGACCACCTCACCAAGAAGGACCTGCGGGTGCACCTGAAGATGGTGGACAGCTTCCACCGGTGAGGCCTGGCCCCTGCAGCTCCCTGGGGGGCACCTGGAGCACAGGAGGGGGGGATTTGAGGGGTTCTCCCCTGTCCTGGGCAGCCCTGGATGGCTCTGCCAGGCTGGACTCACCTTATGGTCAGTCTTATGGTCAGTCCACCTCCCTCCCTGCTGCAGAACTGCAGAGGGCCAGGCCTTCTCCTGGCTGTGAGCAAACCATGGGCAAAACTTCAGGCTCATCCCCTGGTGCTCCACTGCTGTCTGCCTGCAGCCCAGTGGGGGAAGGCTTGTGCCATCCCAGCCATGGCTCCAACACCAGGATCCAGCCCTGCCAGGGGGTTCCACTGCCCACCCTGTCCCCTGGGCCTGCCAGGGTCACCTCCAGGGGTGAGACCTTCAGCCTGGAACAGCCCCCATGGCCTGGTTCCCCCTTCCCCTTCCAGCCAGCAGGTGTGAGGATTGTTTTGGCCTGTGCTCTCAGGCAGCTGGAGCAGGCTCCAACTGATGGAGTGGGGAATTGCCACGGAAGGGAGGGACATTCCCCTTTTCCCAGCTTTGGGTTGTGCCTGTCCTGACCCAGCCCTGGCCTGAAGCGTCCTGTGGGAATGTGGGGAGCACGCAGAGAGGGGGTCCCTCCCAGCCACGTGTCCTGGCGGGCTGGGTGACCCCTGGTGTCCCCCGGTGTCCCCTCGTGTCCCTGCAGCACCAGCCTCCAGTACGGCATCATGTGCCTCAAGAGGCTCAACTACGACCGCAAAGAGCTCGAGAGGAGGAGAGAGGAGACCCAGCATGAAATCAAAGGTCAGCACCCCCTGTCCAGCTCCAGAACAGGAGAGAAACCTCCCAGGAGATACTCAGGGCTGCTCTCTCTTCTATCCCGTATTTTTAACCCATTATTTCTGAGCCCACGGGGCTTTTCTCCTGGGGGACCTTCCTGCTGCTCCAAGTGCCTTTGTCAGCTGTGGACAGGCATGGGGAGGGAGGGGAGAGCAAAGATGCAGCCTGAGCATCCCATGGTCTTCTCTGCCCATTTCACTGCTCAGGACATCCCCAGCTTGCTCAGCCTCCCCTTCCTCATCAGTGTCCTGAGATTCCCTGCACATCTGGCTGCTGCTTGGATTACATCTCATTATTGATAATGCCCCTAATTACACTAGCAGCCGTGACTTCTTAGGATTAATTTTCACAGTTGTTTTCTGCCTGTTATTTCAGCTTTGAACTTGGTAAATTGAACTGAGCTGTTCGTGGCACTTGAGCTACGGGTTTTCCTGCTGGCTTGGGAAGGAGAGTCCCAGGATCAGCCTGGGGCAAAGGGAAAGGGCCTCAGGACATCCCCAGATCTCCTCAGAGCCACGAGTGTGGTGTGAGGTGGCCCTGAGCTGTGCCCTTGCTGTCGTGCAGATGTGTTGGTGTGGACCAATGACCAGGTCATCCACTGGATCCAGTCCATCGGGCTGCGCGAGTACGGGAACAACCTGGTGGAGAGTGGTGTCCATGGGGCCCTGCTGGCCCTGGACGAGAACTTCGACCACAACAGCCTGGCCCTGGTGCTGCAGATCCCCACCCAGAACACCCAGGTAGGAGCAGCATCCTTGGGGGATGCCAGTGTGGGACATGGCTGTTGGTTGTCACCCACTCAGCTCTGCCTTTCAAAGCACAGCTCTCCTGTGGCACGGGGGCTCCTGCTGTCACACTCAGGCTTTCCTAGGATGGAAGTTTGGGCTGGAAGCACATTCCTCATTGATGGGGGATCATTGTTTTTTGGTTAATTGCAGGCTCGACAAGTGCTGGAGAGGGAGTTCAACAACCTGCTGGCCTTGGGTACCGACCGGCGGCTGGATGATGTGAGTGCCAAAGCTCCCCATGTCCCGTGGGACTGGAGAAGGACCTGGGGCTGTTGGTGGATAAGAAGCTCAAGGTGCCCTGGCCCTGTGCTCTGGCAGCCCATGTGCTGGGCTGGTCCCAGTGTGGGCAGCAGGGCAGGGGAGGACTCTGCCCCTGTGCCCCGCTCAGGTGAGGCCCCACCTGCAGAGCTGGGATCCAATATCAGAAGGGTGTGGAGCTGCTGGAGCAAGTCCAGAGGAGATGCTCCGAGGGCTGGAGCTCCTCTGCCATGAGCCTGGCACCCCTTGGAGTCTTTACTGGGACTTCTGTGTTGATGTCTCCAGGGCATCTTTGCAGGCAGGCTGTAGAGAAGAGAGAGATGAGCTGGAGAGGATAAAGCCAATCCCAGTCCTATGTCCTTGGCCCAGCTTGATCCCACGCTCTGCTAGGGCACAGGACAGGCACACCCTCGTTGGCTGCTGTCTCACGGGGGCAGGAGGTGCTGCTGGCCCTGACCCTGGGCCTGTCCCACGCTGTCCCTGCAGGGCGATGACAAAACCTTCCGTCGGACGCCGTCCTGGCGCAAGCGTTTCCGCCCGCGGGACGTGCACAGCATCAACCTCCTGAGCGGCTCCGCCGAGACCCTCCCCGCCGGCTTCCGCGTCACCAGCCTGGTGCCACTGCCCCCGCCCGCCGCTCCGCCCAAGAAAATGCCCCCGGAAGGTGGGTCAGCCCTCCTCCACAGCGGCCTCTCCCACCCCTGCTCCGAGGCTTGGGCAGTGGGGGGAAGGATGTGCCACCAGGAGAGGAGAGGGATAGGAGGGGAGAGGGAGAACAAGGAGGAGAAGGAGGAGAAAAGGAGAAGGAGAAGGAGAAGGAGAAGGAGAAGGAGAAGGAGAAGGAGAAGGAGAAGGAGAAGGAGAAGGAGAAGGAGAAGGAGAAGAAGAAGAAGGGGAAGGGGAAGAGAGAGGGAGAGAGAGAGAGGGAGAGGGAGATGAGAGAGGCTTGCTGGTCACCCAGGATGCTCAGTCCATGTGATCCTGGAGCTGTGGTTTCCTGGAGCCTGCTGGAAATGGTTTTCTTGGGAGGGTCATTTCAGACCTGTGTGTGATTTCTTGGTTATGAACTCTGAGGACAAGGGAGGGGCCAGGACTGGGACATGAAGTGGGACATGTCACCCAGGGGCTACCAGGATGCAGGAGCCCAGTCTGGGTCAGTTTCTTCCATTCTGCCTTTTGGAAACCACCCAAAAAGGGATGTATTAAGTGGCTCCATTTTTTGGAGCAGTCACTAATTGCTTTGCTCTCTGCTTCCCTTCCAGTCAGTGCCTCCGGGTCCCCAAGGCTGGAGACCTCGACGGTGCGGACGTACTCGTGCTGAGGGTCAGCGAGACAGGAGCCAGGCCCTGGGTGAGTGTGGGGGGACCCTGGAGCTGGCTGGGGACCAGGGGCACAGCAGGAGCCCCAGCAGCACCCAGGAAGGGGGGCTGTCCTCACCAAGGTTTGCCTGGCCAGTTGTGGGGGAGCTGCTGCTGCCCGAGGCTCACAGAGACGAGGCAGGAGGGAGGCTCAGCATCCCACCAGGTGTGGTCTGTCCAGTCTTGGACCCCAGGATGCCATGAGGGTCCCTCTTGGGTCAGGGAAGGATAGTCAGGCACTTCAAGGAGGCTCCAGGGACCCTGCTGTGCCCTGTGCCAGGAGGATCCAGTGCTGGTTCCATCTGGGTTTGTTGGTGGGTGGGTGCACGGGTGGAGCTGAGCCAGGATCCTGACAGGGCCTTTCCCACTTTGCTCCTCAGCAAATCCCCGTGTCCATACACCACGTGCTGGCTGCCTTCCAGGACGAGAGCCCAGCCTGTGCCTGTTCCTCGGGCCAGCCCCACGGACTGTCACTGCTGTGGAACGACAGGATCTGCCCCTCCTGCTCGTGCCCCCCGCGTCCCCCGGCTCCTGCCGTGGCCTGTCCCCACTTCTCCCCTGGCTGGCCGGGCCATGGGTGTGCTCTGGGTGCCATCCTGGTGTGATGCAATCTGGGGAGCAGCACAGACACCCCCAAAGTGTCTGCAGTGTTTGGGAGCCTCTCTCCTGCCTGGTTCATGTTGCCAATCTGCCACGGGGCTGCACTGGCTCACCCGAGCCCTGGGCATCAGGGATGCTGCTGCCCACAGGACTTGAAGCCAAGGAAGATTCAGGCTCGTGAAGATCCTCCCTCCAGAGTGGCCGGGCAAGGAGCTGCCCCTTGGGGGGCCGGGGCAGTGCCAGGGCTGGTGCTGGGTGGGACGAAGGGGGCCCGGTGTGAGGTGAGGAGGGCGGTGTCTGCCCAGGGCTGGGCGGGCAAGGTGCTGATTTTGGTGCTGTCAGGTGCCCCCGTTCGGGGGGGCTGCGCCTGGGACCGCCCCGCACAGCTCACGGGGACGGTGCCCCACGGGAGAGGGGACCCTCCCGGGGTGCCCGGGGAGACAACGGGAGCCCCCTCTGCCCCCGGGACACGCCCACCCTTCCCCTCCGGGTGCAGAGGAGATGCTCTCCCCTCCTGCCTCCTGGCAGGGGTCAATCCAGGAGGCTCTTAACTCTTCCCATTTCTTCCCCGTAGGGTAGGATCTCTTCGTTTCCTCATGCCACGTTTGCCTTGTGTGGCCCCTATTTCTGATGTGATATTTATTGATGGCTGGAATGACCTTATACTTATCATGTGCTGTCTGGAAGTGCAATATCTGAGAGACTCTACAGTCACGACGTCTTTTCGGTGTATTATTTGCCTAATACAGTATTAAATATTTTTTTAATTTGAAGAGTCAGTGAGCCCTTTATATCGATGCCCTATTTCTTTCGTCATATTATTGGTACTGCATGGACTCCAAACCCTGGATCGGGTCAGGAAAGGATGTATGTGTGTTCCAATAAACAGGATTTTAAAACAGTGCTGGCTTTGAGCCTTCTTTGTAGAGCCCAAATTAAAAATATCGTTAATCTCCAGCTCCTTCAAGATCTTTGGGGCACAGGGCTGAACCCCATTTAAACAGCAGTGAAATCACTGGTCTGTGCAGAACTGATTGAAGTGTGGCACATCCAGTTCCCAGCTTTTGTGACTGTGCTGAGGTCCAGCTGGATTTACTGATATAAAAATCTCCAACCTGGATTTGGGGATTGTGGAACTGGGGAGACCCACACAGTAAAGGAAACTCCAAGCTGTCCAAACAAGAATGCCTTTATTTAAAAAAGAATCCAAATAAGTTAGCAAAAATAATCATTAAAAAAAAAACACTAAATGGTAACTGCACACAGCGTTCAGTAGGAAAGACGGGCGGGCTCCGGGGCGGCACCACCGGGCACCGGCCCGAGAGAGAGACCTTGGTCAAGGAGCATCTGGAAAACTCAGCAAAGCGAACCCAGCACACACATTGGCCCCAAAGCTGCCCGACCCCGGAGCAGAGCAGGGCCTGGCCCCGGGAAGGCCCCGCAGGACCCGCGGCCGCTGCGGCGCTGCCCCGTCCCAGCTCCGCCGGTTCTCGCAGCCCGGCGGGAGCTCCGCAAGGACGGGAGGGAGCCGAGCGGTGCCAGCCGTGCAGCCCGCGGCACCGGAGGGGTGGGGGTGATTTCCAGCGGCTGGATCCTTCTGGCAGCTCGTTCCCACCCCGTTACCGGCTCGAGGAGCCGCCAGGGTTTGCCCCAGCTCAGTTTTGAGCCCGCTCCTCCGGGAACGTCACAGCCACGTCCTCCACAGCGATGCTCTCCACGATGGAAGACAGCGAGTGGAGGTTGCGGTCCTCGGCTGCCTCGTCGGCCAGGAGGTGATCTGGGGAGACAGAGGGGTGAGGACGCTGCTGGGAACGGGATCTGTGGGAGACACTGCTGGGAATGGTGACTGTGTGCTGGAGATGGCTCCTAGCCCTGCTCAGGGGGATGCAGGTTAGTGCTGAACATGGCTGAGGGTTGGACTTGATGATCTTTTCCATCCGTAACAACTTGTTGATTCTTTTCTACAATTCTGTGACCCCACGATCCCCCACATGGCCAGAGTGACCCAGGGACCTGCTGCCAGCCCCCACCCTGGGGAGGGATGAGAGAGCAACAGGGAGTGGAACCTTTGGACCCTTTAGAGGTTTAAATCTCCACTGGAAAATGAGATTTAAGTTTCTGCCTTCTAGGGAAAATAACAGGTGGATTTGGTAGGGGTGGGGATAATGGCAAGCCTGGAAAGAAAGATCAGCAGCTGCTGAGGGGGTGTAGGGAGGGAAGGGGGGCTGGGGCACCGGTGCCCAGGGATGCCCAGCCCTGCCCAGCAACACAGACAGCAAAGCCAAGCCAAGGGAGGCAAAAGATGAAACCCTTGCTGAGGATGAAGGCACCCGGGCCCCAGGCAGCTGCAGCCCAACTTCTCAGCTCCCGAGGGTTGGTGTTTTGGTGAAATCAGGGCTGGGAGAAACCTGAATTGCTGAGCATTGAGCCAAGGAGGTGCTGGAGAATTTCTGAGCTCATCACTCTGCAGCAGTGAGATGGATGGGGAGAGAAGGACAAGGTTCCTTCTGTCCTTTGCTCCAAGTGTCTCCTGCCCGGGGTGGGGCGGGAGGGGTTGGCTCAGTGATGCTCTGCTCAGTGATGCTCTGCTCCGGGGCTGCGGTGTCCCCGCTGTCCCCAGACCCCGCAGAGCCCGGCGAGGCCGTGGGATGCCGCAGGGAGGCGGGGAGGGCGTTACCTGCAGGGTTGGTGCCGAACTCCAGCTGGCTGCTCCACTCGGGGCTGCAGGAGGAGCTGCCGGACCCGCACTCGCTGGCTGCCTGCAGGAGCCCAGAGCAACCGTGTGTCACCTCCCCCGGCACGGCCGAACCCCACAGCCACCCCAAACCCCCCCGGGGGCCCATCCCAGGGCACGACACCCCTGCGGAGGAGCCAACAGCTCCCGGGGTCCGCAGGACCCATCAGGGCAGGTGCATCCTTAACCACAAAGGCTGAAAAACCTCCTTTTTTTTGGCACACCGGCCACAGAGAAATGGGGCTCCCCGCTCACTGCAGGTAAAAAGGCGTCTCTTTCCCCACTGATAATGACAAAGGGCTGGAGAGGAACAAATGTCCTTGGGCAAAACATCTTCCTGCTGGGAGCCACCTAATCAGGCTGGTAAAGAATGACACAGGGCTGGATGCCCGCGGGCCATCCCGAGGGGAGGCTTTGGGAAAGGCTTTTGGCAGTTTGATTTGTGGATTTGGGGCTGAGTGGTTATTTTGGAGAAAAGAGCTGACAGCATGAAAAATGAGAGGATTACTCAGCAAAGCTCAGAATTCACTTTTTTTTGGAGTGTGTCTTTATCTGGGAGTGGGTGTCAGCTCAGGTAAAACCCCAAATGTGATTTATTTGAGCAAGCCCAAAGACCCAACTCTTTGTAGCAGGCTAGAAATGGCACTTGGCTCTACAAGCACATGGCAACACAGAATAATTAATTAACATTTGGCTCTATTTCCCATTAAAGCAGGGAATTCTTACAGATATGGCTTTTTTTCCCCAAAAAATATTGGCTTTTGTATCAATACATGAACCCCTGGCTACACCTGGGAGAAGGGGCAGCTCAGAGCAGAAGTGACAAAGGGACAGCTCAGCACAGTTTTGGGCACATTTGCAAATCCAAGTGGATTGTGGCATTAAAGGGAATACTGGCAAGTCCCACAAATATGTAGGATGGAGCCTAAATACCTTTTCATTCCTTTATTCAGCATTAAATTGGACTACCTGGGTACCTTCTGGTTTGGCCCTTAAATCCCTTAGTCTGGAGGGAGATTTGGCATTCCCTCTTCTGGGCCTCTGATAAAGCCCTTCCATATCTGTATCTGTATCTATATCTGTATCTGTACCCATAGCTGTATCTATATCTATCTCTATCTCTATATCTACATCTACATCTACATCTATATCTATATCTGTATCTGTATCTATATCTATATATCTATATGTCACATTTAAATCCATATCTGCATTACCTATTTCTGTATCTATATCATCCACATTTACATTATCCATATCTCCATAATCTGTATCTATAGATATACCTGTATGTCATTTATATATTATATATCTATAGATAATCTCCATCATCTTTATCACCATCTATATTATCAATACCTATTTATATAATCGATCTCTACAATCTGTATCTGTCTCTATAGCTGTGATATCCATGTCCATTTCATCTCTAATTTATCTATATGATCTCTCTGTCTATAGAACCCACACCATCAATGCCTGTAGAAGCAATACCTACACCTACACCTCTCTCTTCCATCTGTATCAGCCATCTCTCCCCACACCTGCTGCTGTAGTTTCAGCTCTCTGTGCATTCCCAGATCCAACCTCAGAGCAGCAGGGAAGCTCATGCCCATCCACAGGAACCAGGGGGCAGATGAAAACACCTCTCAAAAACTTGGTTAAATGCCCAAAGTCTTGTGGTGTGACAGGTCCTGGCTCTCTGGGGACAGTGGCAGGACACAGCTCCTGAGTGTCCTCAGCCAGGGCCCAAATCAGCCCCTTCAGTCCCAGAAACCAGAGGTGTCCCTGTGCCACCCATCTCAGCCCTTCCTCTGCCTAGGAGTCAGCAGGGAGTGTTAATTTTATTTTACATTTTATGCTTCATGTTTTATTTTTGTATTTCATATTTTTATTTCCATTTTTGTATTTAGTACTTGATTGTTATTGATGTTATATTTATTATATTATTTTCATTTATTTTAGTATTATGTTATTTACTTCATTTTCACCCTCCCACCCCTCCCCAGCCCAGGCTTAGGTGTCACTCCCATGGCCCCCACACACCCATTCCCGGGGACAGAGTGGCACTGGCCCCTTTCCCACAGGGATGTGAGCACTCAGAGGGTCGGGTCCCTGTCCCCGTGTCCCCGTGCAGGACACACTCACACACCCACCAGTGTCCCAGGGTGGCAGCGTCTGCCTGGCCCCAGAGCTGGGCTCCTGCTCCCCCCCCAGCAGCACCCAGTGCCCCAGAGCTTCTGCAGTGCCCCTGCTTGGGGTTACCCCCACAGGGCATAGGGGACACCCCACAGGGCAATGTCCCCACAGAGCAATGTCCCCATAGACATCACTCCCCTATGGCATCACCCCCCAAGGGCCTTCACCCATCAGTGGCATCGACCCCTTAAAGCATCGTCCCATGGAGCATCACCCGTGTAGAATGGCCTCCCAAAATTACATCACCCCCACAGAACATCATTCCCATAGGGCATCACCCCATGGAGTGTCACCCCCATAGGGCAAAACCTCCATAGGGCATCACCCCATAGAGTGTCACCCCTAAACGGCATCTCCCTGCAGAGCATCGTCCCACAGAAAGTCACCCCCACAGGGCATCGTGCCCCCAGAGCATTGCTGCCCCACAGAGTGTCACCTCCGCGGGGCACTGTCCCCACAGAGCACCAGTCCCCTATGGCCTTACTGCCACCGAGTGCCACCACGAAATGTCACCACCCCCATGAGCGTCACCCCCGCGCGCATCCCCCCACGGGGCACCGCTCCCCGCGCTGCTCCCAGCCCGGGCTGGGGACGCGGGGACAGCCGGGGACACTCACGGCGGGCTGGGGCGCGGCGGGCCGGAATCGCAGCTCCCGCTGGTCGCGCTCCTGCTGGTTGAGGGAGCTGAGCAGGCTCTGCAGGCGCTCGATGTACTGGATGGCGCTGCGCAGGATCTCCACCTTGGGCAGCCGCTGGTTGGGGTTCAGGAGGGTGCTGCGCTTCAGCGCCTCGAACGCCTCGTTCACCTTCTTGAGCCGCCGCTTCTCCCGCAGCGTGGCCGCCCGCCGCCGGTCCATGGACACGGATTTCCTCTTGCACACCTTGCAGGCCCAGGGCAGGCACTGCCCGGGACAGTGCTCGGCCAGCGCCTCCTTGTCCTCCAGAGCCACCCTGCCCTCGGCGCACAGGGACACCTCGGCGCGCTCGGGGAACGGCGCGGGCTCGAAGGCCTGCAAGCGGGAGCCCAGGAAGTTTTCCCCATCGTAAAACCTCTGCTCCGGGAAGAAGAACGGGTTGGTCTCGAAGAGCTCCATGGGCGGCTCGGGGACGTGTGCGAGGCTCGGGGACGGCTGCTGTCTCTCCCCGCGCCAACTGCTTGGTGCCATTTAAACCCCGGCGCTGGCATTAAATCACGGAGATAAATATAGAAAACCCAAAGGAAACCTGAGCCCACCCTAAGCTGCTGCCTCACATCAAAACTTGTCCGTCTGATTCCATGTGCTCTCCCCACGGGGATTACAGCGCCCGGCCCGGCGGGGCTGGGGGGGCTGGCACGGCGCGGGGGCCGCTCGGCCGGACCCGAACAAGGGCTTTGTGTGAGCCCCGAGGTGCCACCGGGGGCGGCGGGCGGCTGCCAGCTCCCCCCGGCATTCCTGCCTCATCTGGTGCCTTCAGTTACGGCTGCCTGGGGGAGCCGCGGTGGCCTCGTGTGCCTGACCAGGGCACCCCCATCCCTTCACACCGCCCCCCTGGCTCCCACGGCATCCCAAATCTGTGCCTTCCCTGCGGTGGGACCCAACGCCAGCACAGCATCTTCCCCTTTCCCCTTCCCAGCCCTTCCCACCTCCCGGTCCCGCTCCGTCCCTCGTTCCCCGTGGCCCCGTCCTGCCGGTCCGTGTTACACTGACCCCACTCGTGCCGAGGGCTCGGGGAAGCCTCGGAATGCAGCCCTGGGAGGGATATCCCAACGCGGGGAGCACCCGCCCGGGCTCCGGTCCCGTCCCTGTGCACACCCCTGTCCGTGCTCACCAGCCCCGCTTCCAGCTGCTGTGCCTGCTGCCTGTCCTGCAGGAACGGAGCAGGCAGGAGCAGGCAGGACAGAGCCAAGCCCAACCTTTCCTCTGCCGTGGGCTTCCTGAAGGTGCCCAGCCACGTCCCTTATCACATTCTTGTCACAAAATCCCCATTTGTGGCGTCTCTCGTGCACCAAACCCAAAGGACACCTTGACACCTTCTCCCACGAGTCTCCAGGTGCCAGCAGAGCCAGGCTGGGCTCGACCCTCTCCCAGCTGGCACTCCCTCATCCCACCTGCTCTCCTGTGCTGGCCTCTGTACCTGTGGGTAGCCAAAGGCCCAAGGCCACCCTGATCACGTCTCTCCCAGAAAAGACACATTGCTCATGCATTCCTGATAGGGAAACTGAGGCACACCCAGCAGCAGCAGCAGCGTGAGGGGGATTTTAACTCATCCCCAGCCCTTCCCTCCTGACTCCAATGGTTTGACCACATCTCTCTAGCTTTGTCTTTAATTCAGAGGGGATTTTTTTTTCCATCTGGAACATCAGAACCATCTCCCATCTCCTCCTATTCCTGCTCCAGGCCAGATTCCAGCTGAGGGATCGGTCAGTGGAAAGAATGTCACAAAGTGCAGGGCCAACCCTGCTGGGATTTTCCTTCCCCAAATTCCCCCTCCTCGGAGAGACTGTGCTGTGGCATATTTCCTGTGCCCACTGTCAGCACCTTTGCTCACCTGGGGTTGATTTCTGGCCTCGTTGGAACCAGCCATGATGCTCTTCTCTCCTTGTTGGGGTTTCTTTGGGGCCAGGAGCTTTCCAACACCTCCTCACCCCGATTACTGCTCTCCTGGGATCCCAGCCCTGTGAATTTGCTGTCCCCATGGTTTTAACATCTATGAAAGTCTGCACTAAGGAAAACAGGACCTGCAGCCTTGAGGTTCACCCTCAGCACAGCCCCTGTGCTTCCCAAAGTCAGTCAAACTCCAAAATACTCAAGAAGGAAAGAAATCAGAGCATCAAGGTGGCCCTTGCCTAAGGAAAAAGCACTAAAAGGGTTGGGAAGAGGCAGGATTCATGCCTCAGATGTGCAGAGGTGCCCATGGCAGGAGAGAAGGCTTTAGGAGTGGATAACCTGAGCCTGAGGACTCCACACCATCACATCAAGAGCTTGAGTCACCCATGGGGACCTTTATCAGTGGCACTTCATGGACATGACCCCAATGAGCACCTTGAGCTGCAGTGGCATCCCTGGGTGAGAAGTGTCAGGACCACCCTGGCTCACTGGAGAAATGGACTTTTTGGAATTGCAGGAGCATGTTTGGAGGGTGAGAGCCAGGGTGGTGACATAACAGGCTCCACAGGCATGTGGCTGACCCACACAGGAGAGTGACCAAGCATTTGGCAGCTCATAAACAGGGGCAGCACCAGTGGGGCAGCACTGGCCACGTGTCCCCAGCTGGAGAACTGGGACAAGCCAGTCCCAACAGGCCACCAAGGCCACTATGTCCCCACAGCTGAGGGGGCAGGGGAGACAGAAGGGAGCTCACGGAGATGGGGAGGAAAGGGCTCTCAGTGGGGTGGGCACTGGGAAGAGGGACCCCACTGGGGTGGCAGCCCCAGCACCTGCACTCACTCCAGCTCCATTTGGGGGTCTCATCCAGTGATGTGGGAGCAGGGATGAAGTTCTGCCAACCCAACTGCAGCTCTGCAGCTCCTTCAGCCCATCCATGGCACGGATGATCCTAACCCTGGGCAGGGCAGAGGGACACGGCGGGGTCTGGGGTCTGTGGGTCCAGCGAGCTCATCCCGGTGGAAATCAAACCAAGGATAATGGATCCCATTGAGCAAGCAGCCATCATCAGGGGACTCCGTGTCTGGGCTATGGGGAGGCTCCCGTCATGGCCCACCCCACCCCACAAAGGCACCTGCCGGGGGACGGGCAAGCCTGGCGGCTTTTCCCCATCCCGTGGGTGCCCACGGCGGCCGAGGCTGCGCCCGGGGCAATTCGGAGCCGAGGGGGGATTAGGGCTGTGCTGCCGGCTGTCAGGTTATCCCGTGATGGATGGTGGCGGCTGGGAGGCAGCACAAAGCGACGCTGTGTGAGCCCCGGGCAGAACGTGCTGCGATCCGTCACGGGGTGACCTTCCCCCGGCCGGCGGGGGCCTCGCGGGGACGGCTCACCCCGACACAGCTGGCGGGGCCGGCAGCCACGAGCCCGGAGCTAAAAATACCCGCCCATTGAGAAAATCCCAGCCAGGAGGGTTTGTCCTTGCTCCTCCGGGGCAGCTTCCCAAGCCGGCGGCCCGGTCCGCGGAGCGGGGTCACGGAGAGACACCCGGGGGCTGCCTCGGCTGTTTTGCTTTCCCACCGCGTCTGACGGTCTGGATTTGCTGAGTTTTGGGGATACACTGGAGCAGCCTGGGGAGTGTCCCTCCCAGAGCACAGAGCCTTAAGCAGTGCATGTCCCTGTTCGTGCTCGGAGCTGCACATCCCAGCCGGGGGCACGGGGCTGCAGAAGCGATGGTGGGGACGGTGCCGGCCGGCTCCCACCGGGAAGGGCAGAAAAACCTGGGTTTAGGGGCTGGTGAAGAGATTTGGGTGCCCAAAGCAGCATCTACCGGGACCATCCCACTGGTGGGGAGAAAGGGGGAAAAGCCAGGGCTCAGCAGAGATCATCCCGCCGGGATTTCAGCACAGGAAAGGAGTCTCACCAAAATGCCACTTCCAGTCAGACCCACCCTGCCACCCCCACCGGGCACCCCACCGTCCCACATCCCCTCTCGCTTTCCAGGCTCGCCGACCTCCCTTCCTGCCGCCGTGACAAGTCGTAACATATTTGGGAGCAGCTGCAGGCGGCGGGAGATGCTTGGCCCTGTCCCCGCTCTCGGCCGAGGAATGTGGAGCAGACCTCTCCTCCGACACCCGGGATTTCCGACGTGCCTGCTCGCCGGAGATTTGGGACGGCGACAGCTGCTCGGCCGGGATGGGGCTCGGCAGAGCCTCCCCGTTCAGCCCCAGCCCGAGGCTTTGTGCATCCCCATCTTGTCCTGCTGGGGATTCGGGGTTGGTTTGGGGTCCGTGGTGAGCGATGGGGGACGATGTCCTGCTGTCGGTCCCGGCAGGAATGGCAGCAGCGGTGACAGCACCAGCAGACAACCCCTCCCTCACCCCTAAGTGCCAACTCATCCCGTTTGGGCTCCCTGGAGGGCTGGGAGGGAGGTGGGACAGGGATGCTCCTGTGGCTCTTGTGTCCCCATGGGGCTCAGAACTCTTGATGCCCCCTCACTCCCATCCGGGGGCCCCAGTTCCCCCATCAGGAAATCAGGGGTCCTGATGGAGGTCTAAAATCTGTCTGGAGAACAGTTTTGTTTTGGTTATTAACTGTCTTTGCAGGTTTGACCTGGGAGGGAGGTGAGGGATCCACAGAGATGTGCTGGTGGCTGTGTAGCCCCCAGTCCACTGGATCCCAGTTTGGGGACAATACTGGGTGCCCCAACATACCAAGCCACCGGGCCCAGTCTGGGAATTTTAGTGGGTGCCCTGCTGCAATCACTCTGTGCCCTGACCCACCAGGATCCTCGTTTGGGGATCAAACCAGGTACCCTGACCCAAAGTCTGCTGGTTCCTGCCCCGGGGCCACACTGGGTGCCCTGCCCTTCCTCCTTGCTCACACTTACCAGGGGCTGCTCTGCCCTACTGCAGCACCAAACCTCCTGTGTTTCTGCCCCTCCTTGGCCTCCCCTGCTCCATAACCCCATGGCCTGGACATGACCCTTGCCCTTCCCAGTCCCTAGCCCCAAATTACAGCTGGAGGAGAGATTCACCCAGTAGGACCCACATTAATGGGGTTTCCCTTCTGGAGCTCCCCCCGCCCCCAAACCCACCATGCCAGGGGGGTCCCTGGCTGCTCCATCCCCCACATGGTGACACTGGCCAGGCTGTCCCCACTCACCGAGGGAGTGGGGGGAACTTGGGCTGTCAACAAGGGGTTGCTTTCCCCAGAGTGGGACAGTGAGATGGGAGTGAGCTGCAGGACAGGTGGGTGTTTGGAGGAAGACCCATGAATGTGAGGGATTCAGCAGTGACATGTGGCGGCTGTTTGACCCCGAGAGGGGACAGCTGTCTGGGCAGGGGAGGGTGTGAGGCCCGGGGACGGGACCTGGGGACAGCAGTGTCCCTTGGCAGGGACAGCAGTGTCCCTCGGCAGGGACAGCCCTGACACGGGATGCCTGGAACCAGCAGGGAGGGCCAGCAGGGATCTGGGTGGCTGCCAGCCAGGTGTCCTGGGTGAGTGACAATCAGTTTGTCCCCGTGATGGGCATGTTCCATTCCCTCCTTGGCCTGACTGAGGCTGATGCTGCAGGACCAAGGTCTGGTGAACAGAGGAAAAAGGAGCTTTTGATGCTCCTGCCGAGCTTTCAGGACACAAACCAGGGACTCCTGCATTTTTCTGCTCCTACCCCAAGAGATGGCAAATTTTGGCATAAAGAGGAGTGACAGCCACCCTCCTGTCCCCCCAGGGAGGGCACCCCGTGGTAACTCGGAGAAACAGGGAGGGAGGGTCGTGACGATTTTGTGGCTCCAGCGTGGGATTCCCCGGGGGACAAAGGACAGCACACTCCCCCTCTTGACATGCCAGCAGTGATGCCGAACGCGCCGGTCCCCAGGGAGGGGCCCCCAGCCCTTCCGGAGGGGCCCCACCCTGCAAATTCCCCTGGCAAGGGGCAGAACCTTTCGGTGACCCCCCCGTTCTGGTTTCCCCCCCTCCGGAGGGCCGAGCCTCAGCAGACCCCGACCCCGACTCGCATTCCCAGCTGTCGCCGCTCCGGCACCGCTTCGCATAACGGAGGAGAATCCCGGCCCGGGGCCGGGCGGAGCCGCACCCCGTGGGGGTCCCCGGGCCAGCCCCACCTGGGGATGTTCTGCTCCCAAAGAGCTGGAGCTGGAGCACAGGCAGGGGGGAGGAGAGCCGGGAGGATGAGGAGGGGTTGGGAGGGGTGAGAAGGCCTGGTGGGCTTTGGTGTAGGGAACAGAAACGCGGTAGGTGTTTTTGGGGTGCTCCCCAAATTTCAATTTTTGGGAATTTCCCCAAAATTCCCCCCATTTCAGGGGGTCAAGCTCCTCCCAGCCCATCTCAGACACCGAGGAAATGCAACCCCTGGATGCCTGCGAGGAAAAATGCCTTGAAAGGCAAATCCGTGGAGCCATGAGGCTGTGACCAAGGATAAACCCTCCTTTCCTTAGTCAGGTCACCCGAGCGTCCCACGGGACCAGAGAGTGTGAAGGTCTCCGGCTCCGAGCAGGAGGAGAGGCAGAGGGAGGCAGGAGGGATGAAGGAGGGATGGCAGGAGGGATGGCAGGAGGGATAGAGGATGAAGGAGGGATGAAGGAGGGATGAAGGAGGGATGCGGCAGGGATAGAGGATGAAGGAGGGATGAAGGAGGGATGAAGGAGGGATGCGGCAGGGATAGAGGATGAAGGAGGGATGCGGCAGGGATGGCAGGAGGGAGGCAGGAGCCGTCAGCCACCGCAGCCGGACGGGAGAGGGCACCAGCAGCCCGGTTATCCGCAGCCGAGTCCGGATTTAGGGCTGCACCACGAGCCAGAGCCCAAAAGCAACTCACACCCCTTTGAATCCCCCGTTTTTAGGGGGAACCCGTCCTCCTCCCCGCAGGATCAGGGTGGGGACTCAGCCCTTTGCCTGGGGGCTGAGAGCGGGGATCAGGATCTGGAAGCCCGAGCAGTGTTCCCCTTTTATCCAGCTCCAGTTCCCCAGCAGGGATGATCCCAGCTATTTATTTCTGACCCCCCCATGGGAGAAAATCTCGAGGTTTGTTTTTTCCCGCGGCGTAATGACCCCAACAGGTGCTTTTCCTGCACGACAGCTGAAAATAACTCCCAGGGTTTGGCTTCCTGCAGTTCCTGCTCCAGTCCCAGTTCCCTCGTTCATCTTTTGGGCCAAAACATCCTAATCCAGGGAGCGGAGGCTCCAGGGAAATGAGAGAACTCCCCGGAAACACTTTCCTTTGCATTTTCCTGCTCATTTGGAGATGAAATTGCCCCAAATCTGTTTTGGGGAGCAGCTGGCTTTCATTCCATAGGGAGNTGCAGCAGAAATATAAAATAATATTAATAATATTTATAATAAACAATCAAACACTAATAATTATTTAACATAATATATAATTACATAACATATATTATTATTGTTGTTGTTGTTGTTGTTGTTGTTATTGTTGTTATTATTGTTGTTGTTATTATCCGGGGATAAGGAGAGGAAATTTGGGGTTTCTGCCCTCACAACGCCTGTCTGGAGTCTCTGCCCTCCAGCCTGGTGCTTTTCCCAGCCTTTCCCAGCAAAGGGAACGCGGTGCCTGCACTCCCCATTGTCCCCCCCTCTGCTTCCCCAGAGCTCGGAGCGAATCTGGGGGGTGCCAGCCCCCCAAACCTGCAGCCGCCCAGCTGGCACCCCTGGGCTGTGCAGCACTGGTGGATCCCCCCTGTCCCTCCCCTGCAGCCCCTGGAGCCGAGCGGCAGCTCCGGGGCAGCTCCGGGGGAGCTCCGGGGCATCACCGGGGGAGCTCCCGGGCACGAACTGCTCCGGGCCCCGCAGGGCGAGGCTGGGTGAGCCCAGGGGAGGCTGGGTGACCCCAAGCGAGGCTGGGTGACCCCAGGCGAGGCTGAGTGACCCCAAGCGAGGCTGGGTGACCCCAGGGGAGGCTGGGTGAGCCCAGGGGAGGCTGGGTGACCCCAGGGGAGGCTGAGTGACCCCAGGGGAGGCTGAGTGACCCCAGGCGAGGCTGGGTGAGCCC
>VZTZ01044713.1:115366-126534 GCA_013400955.1 Drymodes brunneopygia | reverse complement strand
GCAGGGACGGGGAGTGGGGGGCAGGAAGGTGGCAGAGCCCGGGGTGAGGCAGTGTCAGGGGTGGCTCTGTGGACGGTGCTGGCATTGCCTGGTGGCTCAGGAGTGCCCTGTCTGGAGTGTCAGGAGATGAAAATGCCCAGGGGTGGCAGGGCCATCCCTCAGCCCTGGACTGCAGGGCAGGAGGTGAGGGGGACCTGCAGTGACCTGTGAGCTCCTGGATGGACACGGAGAGGGAAGGGGGAAGCTCCCATCCTGGAGTCCCTGGAGTTTTCCAGGCTCCTGCCCGAGCCCAGGCTCTCCCCAGGACTGTGGTGCTCTTTCCCCTTCTCTCCAGCCCTGCCAAGGGCCCCAGGCCTGGGGCCAGCTGGGGCTGGGTCACGGGGAGCCTGGGGAGCTGTGTGTCCCTCAGGCAGCTGGGGCTGCAGCAGGACTGCTCTGAGGGGGCTTTTCCCCATTCCAGGTGTCCCAGGGAAGCTGTGGCTGCCCCTGGATCCCTGGCAGTGCCCAAGGCCAGGCTGGACAGGGCTTGGGAGACTGAAAGGTGTCCCTGCCCATGAGTGGGATGAGATGAGCTTTAAGGTCTCTTCCAACCCCAACCATTCCATGATTCCTCCATCAGGAGCTCCTGGAAGGTCTTGGCAGGAGAGGGATGGGCACCCACTGCCGTGGGATGGGTGAGGAGGGGACACTGGGGTGGGTAGGCACAAATTCCCACCTCCCAGAACTCCTCAGGGTCCATGGGACACCTTTCCAGCACTCCCAGCACTCAGGGCCAAGAGCCCTTCCTGCCCAGCCAGGCTGGGGAACGAACCAAGCCACACCACAGCTCTTCCAAGGCCTCTTTTACATTTGGAGGAGTTTCAAAAGAGTCCAGGTGACTCAGAGCTCTCACCCAGAGAGAAAAGAAAAGAGCTCTTTTCTTTCAACCTCCATTAGTCAGTGAAAAGATGCCATCCATCCATCCAGGCCCCGTCCCTGAGAAAGCATTTTCATTTGCAAGGGGAACACTCCTGTTTTCCCTAACCTGGAGGAATTTTGGGGACTGGCAGGTCTCTGCCATTGCCTCTTTTGTTTCCTCCCTCCCTGCCCTCCTCCAGGCATATTTTTAGCAAGTGAGAGTGATCTGTGGAGACCTTCATTCCATGGAACAGGCAGCGGTGAACCAAGGATGGAGATGAAAATGCAGGAATTACAGTCCAGGGAGGTTTCTGCAGACCTGAGGCTGTTTCCAAGCCACAGTTTCCAGCACACTGCACCAGCTCAGCGTGTGGGTGCTACAGCAGAGCCAGCATTTCCCACCCAGCTCTGTTCCAACCAGATCTGGCTGCACAGACGAGCTGTGCTGGGCCAGGAGCAGGAGCTCAGTCCCAGAATCACCAAAATCCCGGAGCCCTTGAGACGGGCAGGGATTTCCCAGCAGGTTTTGTTGGTCTGAGATCCTGCTGAGGGCCTGTAAATGCCCAGGTGAGCTGGTTTTCAGCCCTGCCCTCTGATCCAGGGAATAATTTCCAGCCAAGAAGAGGCCACGGCAGGGATCAAAGCCACCAGGGCTCTTCCCTGGGCGAGAGGAGCCTGGATTAGGCTGGCTGGGAGCTCACCCAGCTGCTGCAGACACAAAATCAGGTCACTCCCAGAAGCTCCAGACGCTGCCACGTGGCTGCAGGGAGGGGAGGGGGCTGCCAGCAGCACTGCCAGCTCCTGAAAATGCTGGGGCTCGGGGCTGGCACCTGGGGATGCAGTGAGGGGCTCAGTGTGGGATGCCCCATCCCCAGCAGAGCAGGGGGAAGGGGAGGAGAGCCCTGAACCCCAGGTGTGGCAGCACAGAGGCTCTGTGGGGTCCCCAGGGAGCAGGAGGTGCTTGATGTGGAGAGTCCCCAGAGCCAGGGACCCCCAGGACAGAGAGCAGGGCCCTCCCTGGGGCTGGGAGAGGCTCCTGTGTGCAGGGGGCAGGGCCATGGAGCAGCTGCAGGGCCCTGGAGCTGCTGGGAGCACCAGCCAGACTGTCACTCGTGTCACACTGTGGGGACACAGTGCTCCCTCCCCTGGAGTCACTCGTGTCACACTGTGGGGACACGGTGCTCCCTCCCCTGCAGTCACTCGTGTCACACTGTGGGGACACGGTGCTCCCACCCCTGGAGTCACTCGTGTCACACTGTGGGGACACGGTGCTCCCACCCCTGGAGTCACTCGTGTCACACTGTGGGGACACGGTGCTCCCACCCCTGGAGTCACTCGTGTCACACTGTGGGGACACGGTGCTCCCACCCCTGGAGTCACTCGTGTCACACTGTGGGGACACGGTGCTCCCACCCCTGGAGTCACTCGTGTCACACTGTGGGGACACGGTGCTCCCACCCCTGGAGTCACTCGTGTCACACTGTGGGGACACGGTGCTCCCACCCCTGGAGTCACTCGTGTCACACTGTGGGGACACGGTGCTCCCACCCCTGGAGTCACTCGTGTCACACTGTGGGGACACGGTGCTCCCACCCCTGGNGTGATGGTGATGGTGACAGTGATGGTGACGGTGACGGTGCTGGTGCTGCCCCTCTGGGCTGGCTGTCCCGAGGCCCTGGCAGCTGCTGGCACAGAGACAAGGGACACAGCCCAGGAGGGAGCTCTGCCAAAGCAAAAGCTGCTGATTCAGCTGCCCTGGGCCCAGCCCGGCCCTGCAGGCTGGGTGTTGGGCTGAGTCAGGCCCAGCTCATCTCAGTCTGGGCTGAGCTGGCTCGGGGTGTGCAGGAGCCCTTTGATGGGGTCCCAGGTGTTCCCCCACCCCCGAGAGGCTGGGATGTGACTCCATCCAGGGGAGGTGCCACTGTTACCTGGCCCTTACCAAGACAGTCCCAGCTCTGGTCTCACCTCCACTCAGGTGACAGAGCAGGGATAAGGGACTCACAGGGGGTGCAGAGGGGCTCAGACCCTGCTCTGGGGTGCAGAGGGGCTCAGGCTCTGCTCTGGGTTGCAGGCTGGGGGTGCAGAGGGGCTCAGGCCCTGCTCTGGGGTGCAGGCTGGGGGTGCAGAGGGGCTCAGATGCTCCCCTGGACACGGAGCCCTTCCCATGGACCAGCTCTGGGGTCTGGGCTGGTCTCTGTCCCTGCCCTGCCCCTGGCACTGGCACGTGGCCTCTGTCCTGCCCTCGTTGGGTGTGTGCCCTGTGGCCACCAACAGCCAAACCACCCTCAGCCCCTCCTACACCCCCAGGTCAATCACTCCAGGCTGTTTTAGTCCATTCATGGTGTCAGAATAAGCTTTATTGTGTCTTACAAGGTCCAGATTGGCTCTGGTGACCAGGAGGGGGATTTTGGCCACGAGCTCTGGTGGGACACAGCTGGGACAGAGCCCAGCAGCCTCCACCTCCAAACTCGGATCTGGAGGGACCCCATGAGGCCACACCCAACAAAAATCTCCTGAGGTGTCCTGGGACACCTCAGAACAGCTCGTACCAAACACTAGGGGCTGCTGGCCATGGGGACCTGCTCTGAGGGGACCTGTCTGGGTGGCCTGGGACGTGCAGGTCCTTGAGTCCCCAGGGCAGAACAGGCAGGGCTGGACAAAGGACCAGAGATGGGGACAATGTGGTGACAGTGGAGCCCCTGCAGCCAAGGGCCTGAACTCAGCCTGGCAGGGGGGATGGCTCATCCCAGAAGGGCAGGTCTGTGTCCTGGGGCAGAGGCAGGGGAGAGGATGGTCTGCCAACACAAAGAAGGATGGAAAAAAAGAGGAAAATGCGTGGGAGGCACCACGGTGAGAGAACCTGGGAGCTGAGTTTCATTGTGACACACACTGGAGTCATTTCAGACTGGAGAGGAGCTGATGGGCTGGGAGAAAACCTCTGTCTGGAAGGGCAGGGAAAAGCCCTGAAGGATTCTGCCCACGGGGGTGTGGGGAAGGCCAGACACGGCTCACAGGGGCTGTGCCCTCTGCAGACAGCAGGACATGGGACATGGAGGGAGCACAGGAGTGAGAGACTCCTGGGAGGGGTGGGGACAGCTCCAGGGGTGGGCAGGCAGGGCAGGGGCAAGGGGAGACACCCCTGGTGATGCCACCGGTGAGAGGGGGTGAAACAACCCTGAAATGCTGAGCTCCTCCTCCTGACAGAGCCCTGAGGGCTGGGGGGCAATGGGGGCAAACAGGGGAGGAAGGGCTGTGTTTGGCACTGTGGGGAGGAGCAGAGCAGGATCAGCCACTGGAGAGATTTGGGGTGTCTGGGTCTGCCCTTCCTGCCCTGTGGGACCCCACCCCTCCCCCTGGCACCCTCCCCTCCCTCTCCCTGCATTTCCCCGTGTTCCTCACCTGGGCTCTGCCCCTGGCACTGAGCAGGAGCTGTGGCCAGCAGCTGTCACAGCCTCGGGTGCTCCAGTTGGGTTTTGGTCAGGAACTTGGGTTTTTGTCTCTGAAAACAAAAAGAGGGGGACAAGGGATTCTTCCCCAGCCTCGCTGCTGTGTGTCCCTGCCAGCCTCCCTCTGTCCCTGGGGCCAGCCGTGCCCAGCAGGACTGTGGGGACACAGAGGTGACATCCCCCTGTCCTGCCCCCTCCTGGGGTGGCAATGTCACCTCTCCATCATTCCTCCAAGGCAGGCCAGGGCACGGGAGGCTGGGACACTGCTGCCATGAGTGTTTATCCACCTTCTCCAGGCCGTTTCTCTCTCTGCAGCCAGAGATGGGGATGATTTTTTTTTGCCTCCTTCAAACAAGGGAGCTGCCAGCTCCTGGCACCAGGGATGTTTTCTCCCTCAGCTTGGTCCATCCTGGCAGATCACAGCTCCCCTCTGCGGCTCAGTCTCCCCATCTGTTCACAGAGGGAGTGATGCTCTGTCTCTGACGACAGCCAGGGGCTGCTGCTGAGAAATGCTGTCTCAGACAGCACCAGAATTAGCACAGTCCCACGGATTAAACTATTCCTCTTTTCTTTCCTGCTCTGGAAACGACAGTCAGAGTAAAGTACTCGTGGAATACACAAATGAACCATTCTCCACTGAGTGGTCCCAACTGGGAGAGCCAAGGCCTCAGCCTGGGTCCAGAGGGACCTGGCAGAGCCTGAGCAGAGCCAGCAAAGCCCTGCACGGGTGCAGCTCAGAGGGGTCTGATTTCAGGGAGCTCCTTCCCTCCATTCAGCTCTGCTGGGACAAAATCCCTCTGCAGCTCTCCTGGAGCCCCTTCAGGCTCTGCCAGGGGCTCTGAGCTCTCCCTGGAGCCTTCTCCTCTCCAGGTGAGCACCCCCAACTCTCCTGGAGCCCCTCTTGGCACTGGCAGGGGCTCTGAGCTCTCCTTGGAGCCTTCTCCTCTCCAGGTGAGCACCCCCAACTCTCCCAGCCTGGCTGCACAGCACAGGGGCTCCAGCCCTGGGAGCATCTCCGTGCCCTCCATTCTGCCTGGTCCCCATGTGTCCCCCATGTGTCCCCCATGTGTCCCCCATGTGTCCCCCAGCTGAGGCATTTCACTGCCATTCCTTGGGTCTCAGATCTCTCCACCACCCTGAGGGAAATACTGAGCTGCTTCCTCCCAGGGAACAAGGCCCCTCAGTTTTCTTCCAAGGGAATAAATTATCTTTTAATCTAAATGAGAAAACAGAGTGCAAATGAACTCCAGGTTTGCTTTGCATCTGCACTTTTTATTTGTTTTCCTGGTGACAGATTCTCAGAGGTGAGGGAACATTTAATTGTGGTGTTAACTGGAGCCTTCACTTCCAGTTTGGCATTTGATTTGACTGGCTGAGATAAGGATTCACTGTTCAGACTAATTCCAAGATAAACTCAATGGCTTTACACACGTGTCCTCTGATGGTTACTTCTTCATCCTTATGGTGTGTGGAGGGGGGAATTACACAGGTTTGACTCAAACTTCGTGGAGAGTTGTGTTTGGACAGAAGTTGGAAGCCAACTGTAGCCCAAATTGGTGCCTCCAAAATGATTTCCACCAGTTGAAACTGCATGTAGCCAACTAATTAACAAAAAACCTAAATTAATCCAGCTGCTTTTGCATTTGAAATTGATCTTTTAATCAGGGGAAATATGCATTGGACAGAAGGTGCTGGACTGGTTGTTTTGGGTTACTGTGTCCTCTGAGGTTTAGGAACAGTAGATCTCATCAGCACTGCTAATTCTCCTCTCAGCATTGGGTGGAGAAAAAACCTCCCTCGTTTTGGGAGCCTCCAGCCAATTTTTCAGAGTTGAATGTCCTAATCTTTGAACTGGTTCAATGCAAGAAGGGAGATGTTCCCTTTGCAGTGACAAATTGTGCTGTGAGGATCCTGATCCAGTAACAAGTTGCAGCCCAAGAAACTGAGGAGTTTGGTTGTTGACAGCAAAATCAGGAGTCGGGTTGGCAAGAGAAGTGTAAAACCCAAGAAACTGAAAGGCAGCCAATACCAATCTCTTGTTCCAGCTGTAATTTAGGATAACTCTTTTCTTCTGAGGAGTCCTTCTGCATTGGAGAGATAAAGACCCAGCTCAGCCCTGCTCTGAGGCTTGCTTGGTGCTCCTAATCAAGATTCTGTCTCCACTTTCCTGCCTCCCATTAATCTCAGGAGCAGATCTCAATGTCCTGTTGAATGCTGACAGAACAACAGCAGCAGCAGCTCTCCAGACCCCCTCATTCCCCTTCTCCTTGGGGTCCCTGCTCTGCTCCTGCCTTTTCATGGCTCTTGGTGCTTTCCAGACTGCCCTGGCAGGAGCTGGCCTTGGCACAGCAGAGTGCTGGTGACAGGTGGGAAGGGTGGTGGCACTGGCACTGCCTCAGCTGGCACCTCCCTCCCAGCCCAGCACTTTGTGGGGTGGACTCTGAGCCACAGAGGCTCTGGGAGCCCACTCACATCAGGCACTTTATGTCTGCTGCCCCATTTCCGTTTCTCAGAGCCACATTTGTCACATTTGGCATTTTAAGTGGCTTTTAGAGATTCTTTCTTCATCCTCCCCTCTTCCCCTCCCTTCTAAATTCCGAGGGCTGACTTTCAGAGTTCTCATTTCAAAGAGCTTCTTTTGCATAAAGAACCATAATATGCAGTGCATAGAAAAATCAGGTGCAAAACAAGCAATAATTAAAAAACCACCACTTTTATCCAGCCAAGCCCTGGATTTGCACTGAAAAAAAGCTGCCTTTTATCCCTTCTCCTTTCTACTCAGGGAATACCTCGCCCTCACTTACCCAGTCACACAGGCTCTGCTGAACTGGGTCTGCACAATCAGCCCTGGCTCATTGCTGTGGCAGGGCTGCTGTGACACCCCTGGAGGTGGCCCAGGGCACAGGGGGATGGCCCAGCACAGCAGGGAGGATGGCCTGGGACTCCTGGCCAAGCAGGTCGATGTCCTAGCACAGCACTGGCTCAGAAACAGCCCCAGAGCTGCCACCTGGAATGGTTTGTGTGGGAATGGCACAGGGGACAAGGCCACGGTGCTGCTCTCACTGTCCTGCAGCTCCCACAGCCCCAGCCCCACCTGCTGGGGACCCGGCTGCCTTCTCTGTGTGTCCTCATTCCCAAAGTCCTGCGGCTGTGACAGAATCTCATCTTCTGCTTCTTTGCTGTTTTAAAGCAGCATTTCTCACACTTTGCCTTGCCCAAAATGTTGTTGCCTGAAAGCAGCAGCCAAAGAGAGAGCATCACATTTTTTTGGAGAGCATCACCAGTTCTGAGATTCTGCAGCTCGTTTTGTGATTTTGCAGCCATTGCCAGTAGTGTTAAATCACTTCCCTCCTCCCCACCTCAGGGTCCTGCAGGAAGAAGGCAGAGGGCCAGGAAAATTCTGGGGTCCTGGAGGGCCCTGACCACACATGGAGGAGCTGGGAGGGAGCCCTGGAGCTGCCTGGGAGCCAAACTAAGGTGATCTGGCATGGCCAGGCTGCCCCATGGAGGCATCATTCCCCCTTCCAACCATTTTAGCACACAAAGCTCTTTTCTGCCTTATTTCCTCAGCTTCCTGTGTCCCTGGGGCTGCTTTTGGATGTGCCCACATCCCTCTGCAGTCCTCAAGGTTTTCAGGAAGCCTCCAAGGTCCTGAGAGATGTGTCAGGACAGGCTGAACCCACAGCAAGGCACCTGTGTGGGGCCCAGGACATCTCCAGGTCCCTCCAGAACCTTCTCTGCTTCTCCCACCACTGAACGAAGCCAAAACCAAAGCCAAAGCCCTGGGGATGCTGTGTTTCTGTGTGGAAACACCATGAGAGTGGTGGGTAAAAGGAGCCTCTCCTGCCCTGGGAGCCCTCCCAAAGTGTGAAAAGCCACCATTGTCCTCACCCAGCTGTGCCTCACCCCGAGCACACAGACAGGGCTGAGATTCTCCTCCTCAGCTCCTTTGAAACCAGGTCCCCAGGGCAGAGCCTGAGTGACCACCTGGCCCGTGCCCTCCCACCCTGTCCCTGGAGCTGCTGGCTGAATCTCCTCAGGATTCTCCCACAGCCCAAATCTCTTGCAGACCAAGCAGCCAGAGGTGCTGGGAGGGGACACTCAGGGTCCTCCAGGTCACCTTAGAGCCCTGGGGAGTGGCTCTGTGTAGGATGCAGGTGTCAGGGTGGCAATGCTGTGCTGATGGAGGCTGCTGGGCTACTTTGGTGCAGGACAGGGGCTGCAGCAGCAACCAACACCAAAGTCCTTGCTGGATGTGCCCTTCTGGCTCAGCTGAAAGACCAGAGGAGTTTTTTATGCCTTTCCTTGCCAGTTGGCTTTTGACAACCAATCAGTCTGGGATTTGGGGATCAGGACAGTCCCCCACGTGTCCCAAGGGGGAGCTGGTAGGACCAGTCCCTCCATTCCAAGCATTTGTAGGAGCAAGCTGTAATGTCCATCCAAATCCCAGCTTTGACTGACCTCAGTTGTCCTCTGTCCCTCCCAAAGCCACCACTCACACGGTGACACACCCACCAGTGGCCACAAACCCATGTTTGCCACCATTCTGTGATTCTGTGAGGAAGAACCAACCTTTCACTCCCAGGATCAGAGGTGACAAAGACTCTGCCATCACTGCAGCACCTCCCACCTTGTGTGAGCACCCAGGGACCCTGCTGTCCCAGCCCTGAGCTGTGGCCAACCTCACCCTCTCAGAGCCCAGACACCACTTTGCATTCCTCCAGTGCTCATTTCTGAGCAGCTTTGAACATCAACAATCTGAGTTTTCCCACCCAGCAGCCTCCAGGACACTGAAAGATCTGAAGGGAAGATACAGCCAGGAGAAAGGAGCAGGAATCCAAATCCTCTGGGATCAAAGCACTTTTGTCTAGAGACTTTCAATTAGATCAGGACATGGTCTGGCTGCTTTTTCTTGCTGTGTTCATCGTGCAGATGAGCTTCATGTCAGCTTGGCCTCCTTTCCCCCTGCCACGTTGGCTCCAGCTTCTTTTCATTAGCGATGGTCTGTCTTCATTAGTGAATTAATTCCCCAGGAATTGCACTGCCATAAACTCCCCAGAGCAAAGACCAGCAAAGCCACATCGTGGGGCTGGCTGGACAGCAGCGTTTTGTGGACAGAAAATCTGATCACAGAACTGCTAAAAACCTCTGCATTTTATTCGAACCAGGCTGTGGCTGCCCCTGGATCCCTGGCAGTGCCCAAGACCAGGCTGGACAGGGCTTGGAGCAGCCTGGGACAGTGGGAGGTGTCCCTGCCCATGGCAGGGGGTGGAAGGAGATGGGATTGAAGGCCCTGCTCTACCAAATCATTCTGGGATCCTCTGATCCCCTTGAGAAAAAGGGGCCTCAGTGTCTGCTGCACCCTCAGCCTCTCCTGGAGACAGCCCCTTACCCTGGAGAGCTGCTCCCTGTGTCCCTGCCTGCTCTGTGCAGCCCCTGGGGACAATTTGTCAGCCTCCACCTCCACCCATCCCCTCTCCCCTTCCCTGGGGAGCAAACTGCTCGATCAATAATTGCCATTTTGCCTCTTGGCGTTGTCTTCCAAACCCTCAAAGGCAATTTTGTTCCCCACCACAGTTCCTGCCCATCCCATCTCGTGATGAGGCTGGATGGTTGTTGGTCCTTTCTCCCAGGAGGGTTTGGGTCAGTGCCCAAAATGGTGCAAAAACTGGCACTCGGGGAGGGCAGGGGGAACATCTGCCAATTATAGCCCAGCTCAAACCCCCACAGGCAGAGGAGACAAACCCAGAGTGGGTGAGGATGGGGGTGATGATCATCATGGATGTTTTAGTCACAGCTGTTAATAAAAATAATAGCAGTAATAAAATTGCAATGATGCTGGTAATTGCTCTGGTGCTGATGAGAATAATAAGATTATTTATTAACTATGAGCCATTATCAGCATTTTCTAGTGCTGCTGCCTCCCAGACCATCCCGAACTCCAGCCCTATCCTATTAATGCAAAATGAGACAAATGAGAAAAGATTTTCTTTATGGCATAACCAAGGATTCTATTGGGAACAGCAAAGTCTGTCCCTGTCCCTCTGCTCTCTGTCCTCCCATCATGTGGCAGGGGTTGAGAATTAGGTGGGGTCCTGCATTTCCACCCTTTACAGCATCACAGACTCAGTGAGGTTGGAAAAGGCCTCTGGGACCATCAATTCCCACCTGTAACTGATCCCCACCTTGTCACCCAGCCCAGACCACCAAGTGCCACCTCCAGGCACTCCTGGGACACCTCCAAGGAAAATAAAGTGTAAAAGAATTGAAGTTGGGCTTGTGGCCTTTGGAGCAGCTGCAGCCCATGAGAGCTCCAGGGTCAGATGCAGTGGATGGATGGACCTGGTGGCTTGGAGAAGTTTTATGGCTTTTGTCATTCTCCTGTGGAGCTGATGGAGACAGGACACAGGTCCCTGGGAGCTGCCTCTGCTCTTGCCTTGTTGCTTGAAGGAGCAACGAGCTCCAAACATTGCTGCTTTCTGTGGGTGTTTTTGGTTCACCCACTGTTCCTGTGACCATGTCACACACAGGCTGAAGGATGATGTCCAGATTTGCCCTGGCTCAAACCCTGTGGGGCAAAGGGAAGGGAGGAGCAGGGAGAGGCAGGTCCTGCTCCCAGACAGCGTCAGGCCAGGCACTGCAGCCAGGTGTGAGGATGGGTGTGGACCCTGGAGAGAGGTGGATGTGCTGTGAGGAGGGAGGCACCCTGTGCCTGGTGGTGGCTGCAAGCCCTGGGACTGTTTGGGGACTGTTTGGGGACTGTTTGGGGACTGTGTTTGGGGACTGTTTGGGGACTGTTTGGGGACTGTGTTTGGGGACTGTTTT
>VZTZ01044713.1:44013-115337 GCA_013400955.1 Drymodes brunneopygia | reverse complement strand
GGGACTGTTTGGGGACTGTGTTTGGGGACTGTGGTGACACCGCTGCTGCTCAGCAGCTCTGTCTGGTGGCTCCCACTCAGCTCTGCAGGTCAGGGAGCACCAGACGGGGAACATGTCCAGGAAAATCAGCAGCAGACCCCGGAAACCCCCAGGAGTGATAAATGGGACACAGCTTGCAGGGGTTGCCAAGACAGAAGGGGCTGGGGCAGGGGGATGGTGCTGCTGCTCCTGGTGTCACCCCCCAGGCAGGGGGGTGTCATAGCTGGAGGGGACATCAGCCCTCCCCAAGGGCCTGCACCCAGACTGGGGGTGCAGGGGTCAGCACAGGGCCCCACAGGAGTCTCTGGCGTCCCTCTGCCACCCCCCTCTCCCTGGGACCCCCCTGGCCATTTCCTTCACTTCAGCCCCAGGGCTGGCTCTCTCCCACCACCCCCTGCCCTCCCCGTGCCCCAGCTCTCCCTGCCCTGAGCCTTTCTCAGGGTCTCCTGCCCTCTCTCCTCCCCACAAGGAATAAATCACCCTCCAAAGCAGCCTCAGTTCTCAGCGGAAACAGCTGCCCACATTGTCACCTCCTTCCCACGGGACCTGGCTGCCACCAGGACGTTGAGAAGCTTTTCCCAGAGCACAGGGGGTTTGTTCAGGAAAGCTCTTGGGGACCAGTGGCTCTGGACCCTCTGGACTCACAGGGACTGATGGCCCCTCCTCCAGCATGTGCCCCTCCAAGCTCCCTCCTTGAGGCCTTGCCCATGAGAGGGGTCTGGAGAAGGGAAAGTGGGTTTGGGTCCTTGGCTGTATAAAAAAGGCCCCAAATGCTCAATTTCCATCACAGGCAAAGGCTGCAGACCTGCAGCAGGGAGCTCTGAGCAGCAGGATTGGGGATCCAGCTTTGCCAGCCATCTCCACATGGTCCCCATGGCTGGGTTAACACCAGCAGCACTGAGAGACCAGTCCTGACAAACAGTCAGGAACACGTTCTTTGTTCAATCCCCTTTGGTGGAAAGCAATAACTCTTGGCCTGAGAATTGTCTCAGCCTCCAAAGAAAAGCTTTCTGGAGGGCCAGGGGAAAAATCAATCCATCAGACTGCACTTCCCGCTTGGAGAGCCCTGGGGAGATGAGCCCAGCCTTGGTGGCTCCCCAGGGGCATCAGGGAGGGAGCAGAGCCCAGCCAGAACAGGGCTCTCATCCTCCTCCTCCTCCTCCTCCTCCTCCTCCCAGCCCTGGCATCAGCCCATCAAGAAAGGGTTTTGTCAATCCCAGTGCATTAGGAGAGGAACAGGAGCTTCCCCAGGGCTCCATTAGCACCCGCAGATCCTTCCTCCACCCCAGCACATCCCAGGGGATGCTTTTGCTGGCAATTTCCTCCCCAGGCACAGGGCAATTGTCTGGGACAGTGACCTGGCAGGGTTGGTGCGTGGAGGGAGGAGGGGGTGACCTGCTGCTCTGGGTGCAGGTGCTTGGATGGGAGCTCCAGAGCTCATGAACCCCCTCCAAGACACGAGGGTTGGACACTCATGAGCTCATGGATTGTGTCTGGGGTCTCTGCCACCCCAGGACACAGGGAAACCACTCTGTGAACTCAGTTTTCAGAACAGGCTGTTCCCCTCTTCAGGGGAAGGAAGGAGGAGCATCCTCCTATCTCAGCACGGGCACTGCCACCCCAGCACTGCCACCCCACCTGGAACTGCATCCCAGCCATGTCTAACTCCTTCCTGTGGCTCTTGTCTCTCCCACAGGTATAAGAGCGTGGTGACACCCCGGCGGGCAGCCGTGGCCATCGCCTGCTGTTGGATTGTCTCTTTTCTGGTGGGACTTACCCCCATGTTTGGCTGGAACAACCTCAGCAAGATGCGGAGGACTGAGGAGCTGAACGGCAGCCACACGGAGTTTGTCATCACGTGCCAGTTTGAGACTGTCATCAGCATGGAGTACATGGTGTACTTCAATTTCTTCGTCTGGGTCCTGCCTCCCTTGCTGCTGATGTTGCTCATCTACCTGGAGGTCTTCAACCTCATCCGCAAGCAGCTCAACAAGAAAGTGTCCTCCAGCTCCAACGACCCCCAGAAGTACTATGGCAAGGAGCTGAAGATCGCCAAGTCCTTGGCGCTGGTGCTGTTCCTGTTCGCGCTCAGCTGGCTGCCCCTGCACGTCCTCAACTGCATCACCCTGTTCTGCCCGTCCTGCCAGACCCCTCCCATCCTCACCTACATTGCCATCTTCCTCACCCACGGCAACTCGGCCATGAACCCCATCGTCTACGCCTTCCGCATCAAGAAGTTCCGGACGGCCTTCCTGCAGATCTGGAACCAGTACTTCTGCTGCAAAACCAACAAAAACAGCACCAGCACCGCCACGGCTGAGACGGGCACCTAGGGACTGGGAGAGGCCAGGGAGGGGCACCTGTGCCCACTCAGTCCCCACCCGGACACTGCTCCTGCTGCCCCGGGAAGGGCTGGTGAGGATCTGAGGGGTTCTGAGTTCAGCAGCCCCCTGCAGTCCCCACAGCCTCCCCGGGAGGTTATTTATTCACAAGCATTGTACTGTTTGGATATTGTAGCCTGCACTGTTCCTTTATGGTTTAGGGGGGGTTTTTTTTCTCCCTGTTTGTTTTTGTTTTTCATTTTTTTAAGCGTTGCCAAGTATTTAAGGAGAAATTGTACAGACAAACAAGCAGTTTATCTTCATGCAAATAAAGTCCAGTGATCCAAACCACCCAGGGGGTGCCCTGCCATTGATGGAGACCCTCAGCTCCACGGTGTTGGTGGTGCTGGGGGCACCTCATGCTCTGGCCCCACGTCCATGGAGCCACGGGGGTACCTGGGCACTGGGACAAAGGGGTGCCCTGTGGGAGTGAAGATGCTGAGGACCAGGAGAGTCCAGGGCAGTGGGATTTCTGTAGAAATTAAGTTTGAAAGCCCTTCCTTTCCCCACTGTAACCAGGGGGAGGTGAGCTGGGCTAAGACAAGGGAAGAGATAGAAAAAGGCTTCCCAGGGCATTGCCGGCACCCACAGGGTGATGAACTCCCCACCCTACAGAGCAGAGGGTGAGTCTCCAGCTCTCAGCACTACCAGAGAGGTAGGTAGAGGTAGATATTGGTGAAACCCTTAAGCACAACCCTGGAGAACTCTGCAGAAACCCTTTTTGCTACCCTGACGTCTCCCCATGGGTCCCAGCAGCACTCACTACCCCTGCAAGCTGCACCCAGGGACTCTGTCCTCTCCACTTGTCTTCTCTCTCCCTGTATCCTGGTTTTGAGTTCTTTTCCCTCCTTTCTCCTGGCTGTTTTCTGTGAAAAGCAGTAGCAAATCTCTCCCAGGCTGCTCATCTTGCACCTCCCATGTTGCTCCCTCCTACCCTCCCTCCCTGTGCAGCCAAACTCTTTTGACCCAAACTTTGTGGGTTAATGCAGCCACCTCCACAGCCCAGGGGGCACAGGGGTACTTGGACCCCTCTGGGAGCAAGTGGGGGACAGCCACAGGCCACCATGTGAGCACTGATGCTGCCACAGGGCACTTTGCCACCCCTGAAGTTCAGCTGTGGGCAGATTTGGGGAGGGGGCAGCTGGAGATGGGCCATCCCCCATTCAGCTCTGGTCCCTCTGGAAGTGCCAGTCCCTGCTCTGCAGCAAGATCTCCTCCAGGGCTGAAGCGGTGGTGGGAAAAGTTAATTTGAGTTGATTGGGATTCTTTTCTTATCAGCATCCCTTGTTCACCAGGCTCCCGTTGGAAGCACAGGTCCTGTGACCCTGCCCCAGCTCCTCACAGGGGACGTCAGCAACGGGCAAAGGGACTGCAGCAAGTTCCCACAGAGCCTGGGGGTGCAGAGAGGAAAAGGACCTTGGGTGGGTGAGATTTATGGGTGATTTTTAGCGATGTTGGGAGTGCAGCACAGGCACTGGGGCAGCCGGGAGTCCCTTCTCCCACTGCTGCAGCCAGCTCTGTTTAGCTCGGAGGGATGAGGAGGGCAGCAAGGAAGAAAGGAGATGAAAGGCTCGGCCTCCCATAGTTTGTAGGGACCTTGATGTACTTCCAGGCTCCAGGCTCAGACCACACTGGTGAAAACAGGAGCAGACCAGAAAAACAACGGCAAGGACCAGAGAAAATCCTTCCCTTAGTCCTCATCACAGTAGAGGGGTCCTGAACACCCTCTCGACCTTCCCCTGATGTGGATGGTGCTGTGCTGGTGCTGAGCCCCTGGGAACAGCAATTCCTCATGGACTTCAGCCCACACGCCCCTCCCAGGCATCACCAGGTGATGCTGAACCTCTCACATGAGGGTGAGGCTTTGGCTCATCCCAAATCTGCCCGATGGCTCCTCTGCCCAGCGCAGTGACTCCCATGCCCCCCCTTGCCATGTCCTGTGCCAGCTCTGCCCAGAGCCAGCATCTCCTGGGAAGGGCAGAGGGAAGTGCCTCAGGTTTCCTGGAGCAGCAGTGTCCGTGGTGCCTGAGGATGGTGCAAGCCCAGGTTAGTGCAGAGAGGATGCTCCAGGCCCAGGCCGTGGTCCCTTGGCACAGCAGCCTTTGGATCAGTGCTGCTGTTTGCCCGCCTCTGACTCCCACGTGCATCTTATTTCTGCTGCTTTTCTGGAACTGACTCTTTGGCCTGATCCTTGCTAAGGTGCCCAGGAACCTGGTGCTCATAAATTAAAAGGCATGTGAATGGTTGATTCATTAAAAATAACATCCAGTGGGTTTTTCCACTCTGTGCTCTCCAGAACCTTCCCGGGGAGCCCTCAGTAAAAGTGGACGTTGTCGCCCGCCTCGGTCCCATGTGGGGTTACAAACACAGCCTGTGCCCTGCAGGACTGAAATAAGGGCCTGGAAAGGGCACAGTGTGCAGCATGAGAGTCCTGGAGATCAGCTCACAGCCTCATCCCAGACCCTGTCCCTGAAAGAGTCTCACTGGCCAAGGCCACGTGCCCAGGTGCAGGGACACCAAGAGGGGCAGGACACCCCCAGCAGTGCCCAGGGCCGGGTGTGAGCATGCCAGGGAAAACAAGCTCTCCCCTTGCCAGCTGGGACTGCAACCTCCACCCTGTGGCGTTACCACCAGCCCCAACCACCTCAAAAATCCATCCTGACCAGCAGTGGGATGAAATTAATTCAACAATGCCCTCTGATGGTGGAAACAGCCCTGGTGTGGACGGTGCTGTGTCAGTGCTGAGTCCCGGGGAACAGCAACATCCCCTGGGCTCCAGCTTGGGCAGAAGATGCCTGGGGACAGATGGGGACAAAGCAGAGGGGCTGCAGGAGGGACGGCACAGAGAGGGGTCTGATTAATCACAGGCACTGCCCAGCTTTGCTCTCTGTGGCCCCAAGGGTGGGATTGGCTCTGATCTGCGGGTGCTGGGCTGGATTTGCATCTACACTGGCAGGACACGGGCAGGATGTGGGTCTGGCCCCATGACGGAGCTGCCACGCAGCTGGGATTGCTCCTGCCCTGTGCCCCCACACCGAGGGGGGGACAGGTCACCCCACACTGCTGACCTCGGGTAACCATGTGTTCCATGGGTCCCTCTGGGCTCTGCTAACACCCAGTGTCTGCCCCGAGCTGGCCCAGAGCTCAGGTGATGACTCATCCTGCACAGGAGCCACCAGCTCACAGGGACGAGTCCCCTCCTCTGGATAACACATCACCATGTCCTGTCCCCACCGTGGGGAGGTGACAGCTCCTGCCTGGGCCACGGCCTCACTGACGTGGATAAAAAAAACCGTGCTTCAGCAAAGAAGCTTTAAGGTGCTGCAACACTGATGTGGCATTTCTTTTTCCCCAGCCAGAATCACTCCCCTGCTCCAACAGGAAATTTTTCCACATTCTCTTTCTCTTTGTTGGGGTCTTTCTGGTTTATATTTCATAAAACTGGTCCTTCCCTTCCAAGCTCAAAACCCATCTCCTCCACTCTTGGCTGGGTGGGATCCTATGTGACCCCAGAGCAGCCCTGGCACCTCTCCACATCCCCCCGTCCAAGCCAAGCTCACAACAACAGGACAGAGGCGTGTGGTGGCTTTTATTAGGACCAAAGCCCCTCAGCTGGGTTTGTTTTATTGTCACAGCTAATGCCAGGTTCAGAGAGGGCCATGCCATGGCAGGCTGAGGTGCAGCCCCCAAAGCACTGCCAGGGAGGGGCAGTCCAGCAGGCAGCAGAGAGCATGGCCAGAGGCATCAGCACCTGCCCTGCCACTGCCCAGCACCTGCAGGATCCGCCTGGGAAGGGAACGAGATCCGAGTCCTGTGAGGGCACCAAGACAGCCCTGGTCAGGAGTGGCTGGGAAACATGTTCCTGCCATGGCTCTAATGCAGGATAAACCCAGCCACATTTACAGCCCCCCCTCCACCTCACCAAGGGACAGGTTTCCCTCAGGTTCACCATCCCACCCCACCCATCCATGTCCAGCCATGGGTCAAGGAAGGCCCAAGCTGGGACTCCATCAGGAGGTGACAAGGACACTCAGCCCACTCCAGCCCCCTGAAGTGTTCCACCTACCTTCCATCCTGGTGCCCCAGCCCAGACCTACCTTGCTCTTCGTCTTGTCCTCCAATCTGTCCTCACTTGGGCACTGCAGGAGAGCACAGGAGACAAAACCCCCCTGAATTCCCCTTGTCTTACTCCCCTTTTGACTCCCAAAAGTGCCTGTGTGCTCACCCCAACATGCAGCTGCACCCCCAAACACTACACAGCCTTCCCACCCAAAGCATTCCATGGCTCTGTGACTCCAGAGAGCCCCTACACTCTGCACTGAGGATGTGCCTGTGGGGCCACAGGGCCTGGGCTGGGTCAGCACTCCTGGAGGGTCCAGCAGCAGCGCTGAGCACTGACCCTGTGCCACACCAACAGCCCTGGAGCTTCCACAGGCACTGAGGTGCTGGGGCTGCCAGACTGGAGCCCTGCCTCCATGGCAAAGGGTGTTTGGAAGCCACGGGAAGGGAAATGGAAGTGTTTCAGGACACCTGGGCAGCACAGGAGGTGTGTGTGGGCAGAGGGTGTGCGGGCAGTGATCCTCCCACGGGCTGAGGAGGGAGCAACACGGGGCAGGTCTGCTCCAGATGCTCTGCTGAGGCAGGGAAATGTGAGCTGGGAAGGGTGGGCAGGATCCCGAGACATAAATCAGAGCAGCCCAGGTGCAGGGGAGGAGGTTCACACACAACCCTCATGCCTGGGACAAGAGCAGGGGCAGCCAGTTCTGGGCCAGGCCTCCAGCAGCTTCTCTGGCTCTGCCATTTCTGATTTCCTCCCCTTTTTTTTTCCCATGAATAAGGAAAGGTGATTTCAAGATGCTTCAAGGCCATAAACCCAAGAAGCCCAAAGCTGCAGCTCCACAGGGCTGCCTGGTGTCCTCAGACTCCCTCACGACCAGGATCAACATAAAACAGGGACAAACCACAGCCCTGGGAAAGTGAAATCTGGAAAAGGCAGGCACGGGCTCCTGCTCCTCCTTCCCCTCAACCACTCTCACCTTTCACATCAAGTCTGCAGTCTACTGAGGCTTCCCCCAGGGGGTTCACAGCCTTGCAGGTGTAGACACCCCCATCGAACGGGCCAGGCTTGCGGATTTCCAGGGAGCACACGCCCTGATCAATCAGTGCTATGTACTTGGGGTCTTCCCGGATCTCCATCTGATTTTTCAACCAGATGATTTTGGGCTGAAAGTTTAAAGCAGGGAGACAAATGAGAAATCTAACTGGCCCAAAAATTCAGCCACCTCTCTCTGCCTTTGCTTTGGCCATTCTTGAAGCTTGTGGCCATGCTGGGATTCACAGTCAGAAGTATTTTGAAGATCCAAATCTCCCACTTGTGAGCTCTAACCACTGCTCCACTCTTCCTCCCCCAGCACAGAGGAAACAGGACATGGCTTGATTTAAGACCAGTCTCCCATCTCCATGCAGAAACACCCCAAAAGTGCCCCAGTTTGACTCAGAGGGCATCTACTCACCCAACCCTAATCCAACAGCACCAACCATCTCCCAGACACCTCCAGCCACCTTGCAAAAAACCCCACAGGTGTCCCCAGGCCCAGGCTGTGCTGTCCTTGGAGGAGCCACGGACCTGGGGGAAGCCGCGGACGGAGCAGAAGAGGTGAGTGCTGTAGCCCCGCGTGGTCGTTCGGTCCGTCAGGGGCTGCGTGAACTTTGGAGGCTCCATCATGTCCCGTGGGAGGATCTTCTCTGGCTGGTAAGTGGTTTCTAAGGAAATAATTAATTCTAGCTGAGGCAGAGCTCTGGCTCCCAGGCTGACCAACACAGGGGCTCAGCACAAGGTACCCCAAACCACCTCTCTACCCTCTTGTAAGAAGCCAGATGGGGACCTGGCCCTCAGCTCAGTGCAGCCCTGTTTCCTCATCCGACCATGATGTGGTAGTGCCCAGGCCTTGCAAGGAACAGGGTGGATGCCAATCCCCAAACCCACTGTGACACATCCTGTGTGCAGCAGGTCAGACCCAGGCCAGGCACACTCTGCATCTCCCACGCCATCCCCAAAGTTCAGTGCACAGTGCTGGAGGAAAGCTCTGCAGATGGCAGAGAACCCAGGTCACTGTGTGCTACCAGGGAACAGGCTGGACATAGATGGAAGGAGAGTGGGGCTAGTTGGAAATTTGTCCCTGAGCTGTGTGGCCAAAGCCAGGACTGTTCTAACCCTTCCCAGCTCCTACTTCCATCTCATCCCAGGGATGTCCATGCCTTGGTTCCTCTCAGGGGCCTGAGCATGGCACAAGCTTCCCCCAAAGGAGAAATGAGGTGCAGAGGGGGGGCAGGGAACCTCTGGACCTGGTGCTCAGCCTCACCCCTGCTGGTCTTGTCCTGGGGACCAGCCCAGCAGCATCAGCACAACTCCCAGGAAGCCCCACTGGTCAGGACCCTCCTGGCCACCACCCTCCCCAGCCCCTCAGGCAGGGACATGTCCCCACTTGTCTTCTCGATGTGGGCCACGCCAGAGGCCAGGGCAGCGCTGTCGCTGAGCCCGCAGAGGTTCTCGGAGAACACTCGGAAGGAGTAGGTGTTGCCAATGATGAGGTCAGAGATGGTGCAGCTGGTGCGGGTGCAGCGCTCCAGCACCGTGAACCACTTCTGGATGGGAAAAAGGAGGGGAAAAGAGAGAACTGAGGAAAGACAGACAAGGAGGGAGAAGGTGTGGGGTGAGGCAGGGAGTGCAGCTGTCCCTCTCCCATCAGGGCATCACCCAATAGCCCCAGGCTCACCCCACTCTTCTTGTCTGACTTCTGCACCCTGTAACCCTTGATCTCAGAGTTCCCGTTGTCCGCAGGGGGGGTCCACTCCAGGGCCACATTAAAGCCCCACACATCCACCAGCTTCAGGTTCTGGGGAGGGCCGGGTGGCTCTGCAAACACAAACACCCTCAGGGTGACATCCCAGTTTGCTCCCCCCACATTCTGTACCTTGACCATCCCTTGACCTCGTTTTTAATCTCTTCTCACCCTGGTGCAGCACACAAGGGATGAGAAGCTGCGAGGGGCAAGCCTGGCAGAAACTCTGCATCCCCAGCCAGAGAAGTTCACATGCATGGTCCTGTTGAGGATTCCACTGGAACAGGGACTCCTTGTTGCTGTCACGTTACCTCCCACCCAGAACAACACCTACCCAACCACGGAGGAGAAATGAGCCCCAGAGTGACCCTGCAGGGTCCCATCCTCAGCTTACCAACCACCTGGATGTCCAGGGTGGCCCTGTCCTCGGCCCCGTTGATGTGCACGGTGAGCTCGTACTTGCCCGAGTCCTGGCGCTGTGCCTGGCGGATGTAGAAGATGGTGTCCCGCGCCGTGTTGCGGATGTTGATGCGGCTGCTGTCCAGGGGCTGCCCTCCCTTGCTCCAGCTCACCTGGGGCTGCGGCTTTCCCTGGAGCAACAGGCAGGTCAGGAGCCACTCGGGCACTCGGTCCCAGCAGGTCCTGCTGGGAAGGACGGGTGGCAGAGCCACCCTGCTGTGTCCAGGCAGCAGCAGCCTGGGTGCCACCTCTCACACCCAGCAGACCCTGGGAAAGCAGCTGCAGCTGATTCCTGTCAGATTCACTAACGGGAAGCCATCAGGCTCCAGGGAGGAGGCTGGAACATGCTGCCTCCCTGAGGTCTTCATGGAGTAAGCCCAGCTGTACTTGCCAGGGCAGAGCTGTGCTCTCACGGCCCAGGTGCTGAGCCCAGGCTCCAGCTTAGCACCAGGGCTTGAACTCAGCACACAGGGAAAATTTGTGCTTGGAGCATGGCCAGCACAGAGTCCAAGCTGTCTGTGAGACATGGCATGGACAAGCCCCTCAGCTCAGGGGCCACACTCTCTCTGCTTGGGCGATGTGTTTCAGAGCCAGCAGCCACGGTGGAGATGCTGTGGTGATGTCCCAGACAGGATGAGAGATCAGCTGAGGAGACACCTCCAGCCTAGCCCAGCAGTGTCAGCACTGTTCCTCCATCACACAGCCCTGGGGCTGCCCTGCTCCAAAGGCAGCTGCTCCCCTCAAGGGATCCCAGTGCTGTGTTTGGGGTCCCAAGGGATGTGGCCAGACCCTGGCCAGGAGCACGAGCTGAACTGGACTTACTGGCTGAGACAGCAGCAACAGCCAGACAGTGTCCTGGTGTGTTTGGAGTTGACCCACTGCAGCATCATCAATAAAAATACAGCAGGGGAAAAATGGGATCTGGGCAGGAAGAGGAGAGAGATTCCCACCCCATCACCCACCCTCGGCCCATGAGCCACAGGGACCAGGCCAAGTCAGAGCACAGTAGGAGCCAACCTGGAGTGAAATGCCAGGTGGATTAAAGCCCAAATCACCCACCTACCTGAAAGGGGATCATGATGTTGACAGCATCCCCCACACGCCTGATGTAAGTCTCCCGCAGGTGCCGAGGCATGCGGATCTTGGGGAGCTCTGGGGAGCAGGAATTCAGGCTGTGAGACAAGGAACTCCCATTGCCCAGCTGGGCACCCCCAGACACACCACCAGGAAAATCCACCCAAACACAGCCACCTCCTCCCTCTCATCTCCTGGGTGGTGCTGCAGGGTGTGCCAGCCTGTCCCATTGCCTGTCCCCCAGAGTGATATCCATGCCTCAGACCCCAGGTCACCAACCCCAGGGCAGCATTTTGATGGATCATTCACCCCCCTTCATCACAGCCAGGCCTTGATCAGAAGAGCCACAGCACGACCTATGTGGTAACGGGGCAGGGAACAGCATCTCCCAGTTGGGAAATATTTCTCCCCGACTTTCCAGAGGCACACAGCCCAACTTCCAGCAAGGACAAGGCTCCACCTCCACCTTCCCTGTGCAGTCCAGGCCACCGAGACACCAAGGAGGTCCCTGGCCACACCACAGCTGTGGAAGCCTCAGGCTCATGGCAAAGGTAAATGTCCCCAAGGAAACGTAACAAAGACAAGCAAAAACGCCACTGGAGAATGTGCTCCTGTGCTCATGGAGCACTTCCCAGGGCAGAACAGAAACCGTGTCACTCTGCGGGCTCTGTGCCACCCAGGGATCCCTCTGGAGCCCCTCTGAAGGAGCTGGGAGCCTCTGCCCCGGTAAAATGTGCAGGAGCTCAGCCCTGGGGAGGGGCCCGGCCAGAATAGACCAGGCGTGAGCCAAAACAGCTGTGAGGGCTGGGGAGTGCGGGACAGGCCCCACAGGCCCCTCAGGCCCCACAGGCCCCGCAGGCCCCTCAGGCCCCACAGGCCCCACAGGCCCCTCAGGCCCCACAGGCCCCTCAGGCCCCTCAGGCCCCGCAGGCCCCTCAGGCCCCGCAGGCCCCGCAGGCCCCACAGGCCCCGCAGGCCCCACAGGCCCCGCAGGCCCCTCCTGACAGCTGAGACCGGCCCTGCCCTCTCCTGCTCTCATTTCTGCACGGATCCATCCCCGGGGCTGCCGCCTGGGCAGGGAAACCTGACCTCGGGGTTGGAATGTTAACTCATGGGTGTTTCCCCCAGCTCCCCGTGCCTCGCTCAGAGGGACACGGCTGGCCAAGGTTGGTGGCCCGGGTGACAAAGTGACACGGCGGGAAGGCCTTTTTCCTGCCCTTGTTCCCTGCAAAATGTGACTCCCATATTGATTCTTCATCTGGTTTCTCCTTGTCCCTCTCCACCTCCCAAACCCACTCATCCCACCTGTTGTTAAGCTCCGTGCTGCCCGATTGCTGCTATTTAAAATCCCCTGGAGTGCTATAAATGAACTGGTGAGATGTATGAAATGCAGGCCTGGAGAAAATGTGAAGGCCAGGAGGCAACAGATGGGGAGGGGAGGAGAAGGGAGAAAGGAAAGGAGAAAGGAAAGGAGAAAGGAAAGGAAAAAGGAAAGGAAAAAGGAAAGGAAAAAGGAAAGGAAAAAGGAAAAGAAAAAGGAAAAGAAAAAGAACCCAGTAGATTGAGTTGTGTGTGGGTCTCTCAGCTCTTTGAGTTTTACACCAGTACACATGGCTGGGACAAAGCTCAGGCAGCAGGGACAGGCTGTGGAAAGCACGAGCTGTGCTTTTGGCATCTCATGCCAGTCCCTCACACCCCAGTTTCCCCAGTTCTATGAGCTTGGTTGGGATGGTTTTGAGGTCAGAGGGGAACAGGCACAGCCACCACCCCTAAGCCACATTCACCTCCTCCGAGCACATGAGGGGATGCAGCCTGCAGGAGCCCTTGCACAGGCTGGCAGTCTGCTCCAAGCCTTCTCCTATGAAATCCTGGTGGTTCCTGGAATAACTTTTCTAAGTTATTCTAAGTTTTTAAGCAGCTGAAAAATCTGCTGTGTTGAATAACAGGAAAACTTGAGCATTAATAATTCCTTCTAGAGGGAAGATGAGTCTGTATTTGCTGTTTGCTGAGTACAAACTGGCCCTGCCCTCCTGCATCAGCCTCGGCACTTTGGCAGCACCCTGGGAGGAATGTGAGTCTTGCTAAGCATGGGAGCAACTCATTCATTAGCGAGTTCAGCATGATTAAAGTTCCCATGCTCCAGACAACCAGCTCTTGACTTCCCTGAGCTAAATAAACAAAGCTGTCCAATGTGTGCCGTGGCATATTCGGGATGTGACACGGCCAAGGGGAGGAGACGTGCTCTGGGGGAGGTGGATTCTGAGCTTTTGCCATGAAAAAGGAAAATGTGGCTCTGCCTTTTGAGTCCTTCACCCCCGAAGTTTCACCACCAGCAAGACTGGTGAGGTCAGGAAGCTTCTCCCAAGGGAATTGGACACAGTCCCTGAGAATAACATCTGTCAAAGGCTGGGTGGGAGCCATGAGAGGCCGCTCAGGCTGCAGGGATGGAACAGAGATTTCACACAGCAATTGTGCCCTCAGGGGCAGGACTCACGGAGGATCTCCCTGATGAGCACTGGCTGCTCCAGAGTGGCCGGGACGCTGGCTCCGCTGGCACCAACAGCCACCACCCGCACGTGGACCTTGTCCCCGGAGCTGAGGTCTGGGATGGTGTAACGGGTGGAAAGAAAAGGCTCCTGGTTCACAGCTTTCCAGTCTGAACCTGCAACAGACCCAGCACAGCACTTTGGATGTGCCACAGAGAGACAGACACACCCTGAGCAGCAGGATCAAAGCCCGGGGGGTGAGACTCAGAGGCAAAGAATCCCTTCCTGGGAAATGTGGAATGATTTGGGGCACCAGCAGAAAAAGGGACCTTGGAGGGGAGGTTGGCCCCTCCTCCCAAGGAGTGTGGGGTATGAAGTGCTGGCAGGAGCTCAGCACTGGAGCACAAGGACATTTGCAAGCAAGAAAAGGCATCGGGCCAGCGAACACGTCCCTGCTGACCAGGTGCATTTCTGAAAGATCCCTGGAGCTCCCTGCCAGCCACGCTGCTCCTCTCACTGCCCCAGGACAACACTAGGGCTCACCATGGCCTCCACAAACTCCTCCACACTGGGCAAGGTCTGCTCAGGACCTGCCCCCAGCCAGATGGACCTCTCTAAAGTGTTCTTCCTGCTTATAAGGGACACCTCAAACTCAACTCAGAGCCCAGCCCTCTCCCAGCCCCAGCTAACATGGCCTTGGCAACCAGAGTCATGTACCAGCCCAGATACATCAGACCCGCAGCCCCTGGGTGATGTAAGAGGGGCTGGAGTTCTCCTGTCCTCCAGCAGACCCAAAGCAAGCCAGGAGAGCATCCAGACCAGGCTGTCACACAGACCCCTCCAGGAATGGCTGCATCTTTCCTTGTGTCATGCAAGGACCTCCTCACACAGCCATGGTTACCTCTCCACCCCCCGCCCAAGGATGGAAGCCTCCCATAGCCAAGAATGTGTCCATGGTGTGTGCCACAAGCTAAACAGTTCAGGATCAAGTTCCCTGAGGTCCATGGGCCACCTGGGTCTCCCACACCACTCCAGCCCAGCCTCCCCTTGCAGATCCCCCCAGCCACATAAACCCTTCACTCTCACCCCAAAGCCCAGCAGGGCTTCAAGAGACTGTCCAAAACACAAATCTTATCCACCCACTCCCTTCCACTGCCCAGCAATGCAACTGGAGAACTATGGACAATTGCTGGACAATTGCTGCCACCTCCCAACCCCCCTCCATCCACCACGGCCACCCTCCTTCCAGACATAAGCAAGTCTGCTGATACATGCCCAGGACCCTTTCCTTCCTTATCCTCCCGTCTGATCCCCAGTCCTTCCATGCTTCATTTTGGGCAAACATGGGAGGACTGAACCTTTTCCTCCTGTTTTCTTGGATTACCATCCCAGCCCTGGGTCTCTGCAGATCTGGAGTTCATCACAGACCATCCCCAGAGGGTGTGTTGGTCTCTACTCCACACTAGAGCTGGACATAGCAGTGGCTCTCAAACTGCTCCAAGCCCCTGCTAAAGACATCACTACTGTCTGAAGCCCATGTGGTGCCCTGTTCCTCCATGGAAAAGAAATAACCATTCAAAATGGATCCATTTGGACAAAGAAAGGGAATTGTTGCTGGGGAAATGCTCTGCTGGGTTCCACCCAGCTCCATCCCATCCCACAAGCACACACCATCTCTCCACGCTTGCAAGGCAGGAAAGCCCAAACCTACTTCCATCTTTGCAGATCTCCACCACGTATCCATCCAGGCCTGCCCGGCCCGTCTGCTCCGGGGCTTTCCAGGTCAGCGTGAAGGAGTTTTCACTCACTTCTTCCACGGCCAAGGACAAGGGGCAGCTGGGTGGCTCTGTAACAGACCCGCAGTGCTGAGGGCAGGGCTCGAGTACCGAGGCTCTTGGAGGGCAATCACTCAGCCTCCAGGTCTGTCTTCAGTCCTCCTAATCCCCAGCCCTATCCCACTGCAAAAATATCCTTGATGACTTCATCCCCCCGTCCCTTCTCCCCAGCACATGCCCCCTCCAAGCCTTGCTTATGTCCCCTTCCCACTCCAGCGTTCCCCACTCACCTTCCTTTGGTTTTTCCAGTTTAGGTTCAGGGGCTGGGGGTTCAGCTGGGGGAGCTGGGGAACCTTCTGCAGGCGCTGGAGTCGCTTCTGCTCCAGCTTCCGTAGGGGTGAGAGCAGGTTCACCTGTGGGGGCTGGGGGCTGTTCCGGGGTGTGCTCAGGAGCTGGGGGCTCTTCAGTAGCTGGGGCTGGGGCTGCTTCTTCTTTTGGGGCTGCCTCTTCCTTGGGGGCTGCCTCTGCCTTTGGGGCTGCCTCCTCCTTTGGGGCTGGCGCTGCCTTTTTCTTGGCTGCTGCCGGGGTCGGTTTTTTGGCTGGAGGTGCAGTTTTGCCGGTCATTGCTGCAAAGCCTGGGGGCTGGGCAGGAGGATGTTCTGGAGTCTCTGCTCCGGGATCTCTGCTCTGTTTTGGGGTTCCTGCTTCAGACAAAAGATCTCTCCTCTGGATACGGGGTCTGGACTCCGAGGTTGGGGTCCCTGCTCAGGACCAGGTGTCTCCACTCTGGACCGATGGTCTCTGCTCCAGGACGGCTGTGCTGGGAGGGGGGAACCAGGTCACTGAGCCAGAACAGGAGCTGGGTGACTTTTATAGGCTTTGGCTGGCACTTGTCACCTCCCTGCAAACCAATCTGCCTGCGCAGGCGGGACTGCCAGGAATAGCCACCCGGGACCTGCACATTCAGCAGCCCCCGCTGCCCCCTCCTATGGGATGGCAGCACATGGGCCCGGCCCCCCCAGAGGCCCCCTGAGCTCACCAAGAGCTGGGTAGGCCAGGGCCAGGTCACCTTTCTTTGGGGACATGGCTCCTGTCCCCAGCACCATGGGGTGCACCAGCACCCCTCTGGCTAAGGGCTTCCCCAGCCCCACAGCCACGTCCTCAGCCCCCCAGTGCCTCCCAGTCCCCACAGACTCTGCTTGGACCCCCTCATCCCCCTTGCCTTCCTTAGCCCCTGCATTAACACCAGGCTCCCCCACCCCAGCCCTTCCTGCCTTGACCACCCAACCTACCTGCTCCCCCTCACGTCCCCCCACAGTCCCTGTAACCCCAGACCCCTCTGGTCCCTCCGTCCTTCCTCAGCCTCATCCTCAATCCCACAGTTGCTGAGGGTGGAAGACAAGCTTTGGGCCCATCTGGACCAGCCCAGCTGCCCATAGCCCTGACCCACGTTTCTGGGGAAGATAAATCACTCACCAGCCCCGTGCCTTGTTCTCCAGCCTCTGTTCTGCCCAATCACCCATCCTTGTCCATGGAGACACTCCAGAACTCGTGATCAGCCACCCTACTCTTACCTCCAAACTCAGATTCACCCCAAATCCCCCCAAAGGACCCAGGAAAACCCCATTAATCCTATGGGTCATAAACCACTCATCCCCTGCGTGCTCCTGTTCCCTTACTTGTCCTCATGCTGTGAGTGAGACACCACTAAAAGTGTCTCTGTATCCCTAACCTTCCAAAGCCCCATTGGCCAGGCTGGTCTTTAAATGGATGGTGACATCCCAAAAAAGAGCCTGAGGGGTGCCCCCCAGCTGGAGCAGCATGATCCTCCAGCTCCAGGAGGGATAATTTTTCTCTCCTGGTTATTTGGCAGCAGGACAAAGCCAGGATACCACGAGAAGATGTTGGTGTCTCCAGGAGGGTCTGTTTGCCCCAAGCTATGGGATCACCCAGATGTTCCTTGATTACTTCCCCACTGAGGAGGAATATGACTAATAAATGTTACACCTTACCCAAAATACCCTTGGAATGCCTGAGGGATGAGGTCCTTGAGGCAGCAGGGAGTGATATGGGGCTCCCAGGCATTTCTGCTGCCTGCAGGGATGGGTACTGGCAGTTCCTTTCCTGCCCAGAGCATCTTGGAGTGGCTCAAACCTGTCAAGTGGGTCATGAACCAGAAAATTCCCTGCAGCTGCTCTGGCCAGAGAGAGGGCAAGTCCCGCTCCCCAGCACAGCAAGGAGAGGATCATCCATCCATCCTGCTCCTGCTCCAGCTGTCTTTGGCTCCTGGGGGCAGAATTGGAGAAGCTCTGGTTTCTCTGTACCTCGGCCCACCGGGATTTCATCCTGCCTTGGATGACCTTGACCCTTCCTTGACTCCTCCACCTGACCCCTCCACATGGGCCATGCCTTGATGACTCCTTCCATCAGCTCACAGGTGGCCAGTTCCAGACTCCCACAAACATCTGCTCAGGCATCTTCCCTGAGTCTTTCTCATACACGATGTCCAATCTGAACAAAAATATCCATTTCATTGCAAAAAAAGTGGGCTTGTTTTGATTACATTAAGATTTGATTAAGAGAAGCAATTTAAAGAGCTCAGAAAGAAAAATGAATCAATACCAAACTCCAGTTCATAGAGAAATGAGCACTCAGATTTCTCTCTGATTTCAGTTTGGGGGAGTGCAGATGAAAATTCAACACTTTCCCCAGGAAAAATAGAGAACATCAATGCAATAACTTCACTTGGAGTTCTCAATTTGAAAGAAACCTGGGTCTGTCAACCTGCTCCATGACATTTGGATGCTTTTGCTCTGTTGACTCAGGGGGTGACTAATAGGTTGCCAGCAAATGAATCAACGTGGTTTATCACCCACTCTTATCTGGGCCACGTTACGAGAGTTTATTGGCATCTTGTTTATTCACACTTTGGATGTTGAGCAAACCCCAGCAGGGAAACACTGAGGAGCTGCTGCTGCCCATGGCAAAGGCACCACAGGATGTTGTCCCAGCTCCAGCCAAAGGGTTTCCCACAGGCTCCAGAGGCAGGAGTCGACGTTTCCTTACCCACCACGATGGCTCCACTGGTGGATTCACAGTGGGGATGGGGAAACTGCTGCCAGGAGGTGACTTCACCACCCAGGACAGGAGTGGGCTGTCCCAGCCCCCAGTTTTGGGTGAGGGAGCTCAAACCAGTCTGGTGATGGACATGAAAATCACACAGAGGAGGCTGCTCCTGCAGGCAGCTGGGAGGGCTGCATATTAAAAATTTAGCAATAATTTAAATATCAGCCTGAAACTACAGGCATTTCAGGATTTAGTGGACATACAGGTTATCCATGTTTTCCAGTGAGAAAAATCTCTTCCCACAAAAAGCTGGTACTTTTACAAATTGGTTTTGACCCACATTTCCAGCCCACTGAGTCACTGATACATTCCCATAATTATTTTCCAGGTGAGTGTAGATCTAAATAAGGAAAGTATCATTTATTCCCAAAAGGATCAGATCCTGCTCATACCACTATTATTCCAGCTTCTTCTGATGACACAGCACAGTGGTCAATCATTTTCCAGCTGTGTTTCTTTGACAGGATCCCATTGCAAAGAGGTGAATTTGTTCCCCCAACACATCAGATCGGCCCCTGCACCCAGGCTCAGTTCAGGAATCCAGAGACCTTGCCAGGTGGAACAGGGGAAGCCTCTGGAATGCCTTCCCCACCACCACAGCTGATGTGTCAGTGCAGGGAGATAGAAAATGCCTCTGGCAGCTGGGGCAAATCCTGGAGGCTTCCAGAGATTAGGACTGTCCCCTAAACAGGGCTCCAGGATTAGACAGGGGGTGGTGAGACCTTCCCACTTGCGCATTGCAAAGCGAAGCGGAGATGCCAAAGGCCTGGAATAAACAAGCAGCTCGTGTCAACTGGGTGGGAAGGGCTCCCTGCAGCTGCCACATCCTCTGTGCTCATCCCCTCTTGTCCCTGTCCCCATGAACACCTCTGGAGATCCTGGTGGGCTCTTTGCACCCCAACAGGACTGTGAAAGCAGCAGGTGATGTCACACCTGGGCCATCGCAGGCTCTGGGCATGGCATCACCCAGTCCTTGGCATAGCCATGGGTTTGGCCAGGGCAGGGGACAGAGCTCCAGGGGGTCACCGTGGGTGTCAACAAGGACAGTCACCCACAGCCTGTGTCAGGGGAGACCCGGGACTGACAGGGTCCCCACTGCCAACCCTAGCGAGATAAATTCAAACTCACCCAGCAGGACAGAGAAGGAACCATCCCCACCTCCCTTCGGCCACATCAAGCCCTGCACACATCATGTGGACTGTGAGTCCATGGGAGACATCACAGAAGGCCAGAAAAATGCCCAATTCTCCCAAATTTCAGCAGAAAGGAGGCACCTAAGCCCCTTCAGGGATTGCTGGTGGTTACTGGAGCTGATTCCTGTGTGGGTCTGTGCCCTCCTTTCAATGCTGCTCCTGCCCTTGCCTGTCCCCTTTCCCGGGTTAGCTCAGACCTCCAGAAAACCAGGGAGCTCACCTGGAGAGCACACAGTGCTCAACCACCAACACCTGCAGGGCGCTCAGATGGGCAGGCTCAGTTCCCTGCCTACCACCTCCCACCTCCCACGTCCCTGCTCCTGGCTCCAGCTCCAGCTCCCAGCAGCATTTCCAGCCTTGCTGTCACTGTGATATTCGCAGAGCACTGAGTCAAGCAGTCGGGGCAGGCAGCAGGTGGGCTGGGACCAGGCAAGGTTTCCATTTGTCTGTCACACACAAGTGAGCACTTACTTCATCCCAAAGCAATGACTGCAGGCAGGGGCTCCAGGGCTGAGCTGGGACACGGCCCCAAATTCCCCTCCCAAAGCCCCCCAGGAGAGGGTCTGTCCAGGTGTCACCCTGGAGCAAGCATTGCTTTACAATATCCTTGTCTGGTCTAGAAAACACAACGAGGCAATAAAGAGATCTCAACAGGAGCATATCTGAGGTGCTGGGGAGCATCTCTTGCCTGGGGAGCATCCCTTGGTGTGCACTGGTGCAGAGTTCTAACAGCCACAGGCTCCAGAGTGGTCCCTGTCACTGGGTGCAGCCCAGCTCACCCCAGCAGCACTCAGCAGCTCCAGTTGGATCACTGACTCTTCAGTCACCCTTTCTTCATGGACAGAGCTGTCCAGCCCTGGCCCAAGCTGCCCAGGAGTCCCCAGCCCTGGAAGGATTTCAAAGCCATGTGGATGTGGCAGCTGAGGACATGGGGTAGTGGTGGCCTTGGCAGTGCTGGGTTAAGGGTTGGACTCGATGGTGTTAAGTATCTTTTCCAACCTGACTGATTGCCTAATTCCATGATCAGTCAGGGTTCACCCCCCTCCAGGTCCCCCAACATCAGCTCACGGAGCAGCAGGGTGGGTCAGGAGCTGCCTGATGCAGGCAGGGAATGGGAACACCCAGAACCGACTTTTGGGCTGTTATTTTGGGGCTGTAATGGCTGTAATGTAATCCTCCAAGATGGAAGGGGTAGAAAAATAGGAAAATCCATGCAGAGATGTCCTGATTTTGCCCCGTGACTTGCTGGGAGCTGAGCCAGGGAGCTCCGTGTTCCTCTAGCCTGCAACATCACAGAGAGGCATCAGCTGCTGCCCACAGCCAAAATGGCTTTCCCAAGGCACCTGTGGGGCCACCACGATCACAGTGACAGTAGGAGGGGCCAGCACAGCCCGAGGAGGAGCTGCGGGGCAGTGACCTGCAGCAGCTGCCCCCAGGGCCAGCAGGGCCGGAGCGTGCCGGGCCAGCAGGGACCCGCACGCACCTTGGCAGCACAGCTGTCACCTGCCGTGTGCCCCGGAGCACTGCCAGCCCCGGGCACTGCTCTGCCTTGGGTGGGTTTTTTCCAGCCCTGCCCTACTTGTGGGGCTGCCAGCAGGAGCTCACCTAGGACAGAGAGAGCCAGCAGGGCCCGGGCTGTGTCAGCCCTGCTCTCTCCAGGCTGCCCAGAGTCACCTCTACCAAGGCTTGGGGGCGGCAGCTGGAGATGCCAATAAGGCTCTGTCACCACCTGCCCTGTCTGGCCCTGCTCTGGCAGGGAGAAGTTGCAATTAGCAGCTCAGGTTTTCCTTCTTCATTAAAACCAGGAGCTCAGGAAGGCCTGAATCGTTTCAAAGCCCCTTTGCTGGTTTATTCTGAGCATTGCACCCAGGGCCAGGGTGTTTGGGAAGGGCTGTCCCTTCCCGGGATTCTTGGAAGCAAATGGGATCTGCTCTGTTGTTGTGACAGCGTGTCCCGGGCCCATCCCACAGCCCTCTCCGGCCCAAACACCTTTATTTGAGAGCTTCTCTGCTGTGTCCCCCTCCCTGGAGAGTTTGCTGAGCCAGAGGGTTTATGAGAGGGGTTAGAGCATCCCCAAATCCCAGTGACTTCCTCCAGGTCCCAGGAAACTGGGAATACACACCAGTTTGGGTTGTCCAACAGGGCCCAGCTGCATCCTTTCCCTGCTGCCACCAGGGAGCATCATGGGGACATTCAATCCAACTGTGCCCATGCTGGGTCCCGCCAAAATCCTCCAGATGCTGAAATCCTCCCAGCCGAGCTTTGGGAACGCCTGGTCCTTGGAGTCCCTGGTGTCCCCAGAGCCAGCTGTGGCCCAGCCCTGTTCTCGATGCAGGGGCTTGAGTGCCACCATCAGGGCCCCAGGAGCTGCTCCCTGCCCTGCCCCCGTTCAGCTCAGTGTGACAGCCCCATGCCATCCCCGGGGGAAGCATTTCCCAAAAACAGCTCCAGAGCAGCTGGGCCAAGGCATGGTGCCCAGAGAACAAAAGGGGGTTGATCTGTTGATCCAATAACCTGCAAAGGAACAGCCATGGAAGATGCTCCAATCTCATCCTCCCTGCCCATGAGCAAGTCAGTGCCAAAGGGACACTTGGATATTTGCAGGGAAATGCCAAAACCTCCAGCTGGACATGACCAAGGATGGTGAGAGCCAGGGATGAGGCTGGAGGTGGCTTTGGCTCTTACCCATCTCCTGGGGGTTAGGAGGTGGCAGAGATCCCCAAGGGATCCAGAGTCAAGAGGAAGAGACGGAGGAGAAATCCTCAGTCACACTAAATCTGAGAGCAGCCCTGCCAGTGTTGGTGTTCAGTGTGCCCCAGGACGTGCCCTGGGTATCAGAAACCCCCTGAGCCAAAGGGGTGATCCCCCAGTGTGGGCAGAAGAGGAAGGGGAATTCTGCCCCTCTGCCTCCTGCCCTGGGGCTCCAGCACAGGAAGGACCTGGAGCTGCTGGAGCGAGTCCAGAGGAGGGCACGGAGATGCTCCAGGGGCTGGAGCCCCTCTGCTCTGGAGCCAGGCTGGGAGAGCTGGGGGTGCTCACCTGGAGGAGAGAAGGCTCCAGGGAGAACCTGAGAGCCCCTGCCAGTGCCTAAAGGGGCTCCAGGAGAGCTGGAGGGGGACTTGGGACAAGGACTGGAGTGACAGGACAAGGGTGAATCCCTGGAGGGCAGAGTTAGATGGGAGAGAAGAGATTCTTCCCTGGGAGGGTGGGCAGGCCCTGGCACAGGGTGCCCAGAGCAGCTGTGGCTGCCCCTGGAGCCCTGGAAGTGCCCAAGATCAGGTTGGATGGGGCTTGGAGCAGCCTGGGACAGTGGAAGGTGTCCCTGCCCATGGCAGGGGGTGGGAATGGGATGAGCTTTGAGGTCCCTTCCAACTCAAACCAGTCTGGGATTCCTCGATGCAGGACCCACCCCTTGCTTTGTGACACAGCCGACACTCCGAGGGAGCCCATCCCTCCTGCAGGCTGGAGACGCCCCAGGATCCCCCAGGCAGTGGTGGCTGGCACTGCCATTCCTGCCCAGCACCTGTAAAGCCCTCGGGATCTCTTGGGGTGCTCGAACGTTGCAGGAATGCCAGGCGACGTGCAGGGCTGTCACCCGCCCTGGCTGCCGCTCAAGGGGAGAAGCTGATTTATTTTCACAACCTGCAAAGCCCTGGGGAGGTGGACACGGCCAGGCTGGGCACCAGGGATGGCTCTTTTCTGTCCCTGGCACTGTGACTCCAGAGTGAAGCGCTGGGACTCTCCAAAAGCTCACACCTTCCTGCAAGCCAGACCTGGCCCAGCCCCATCCCACCACCTGCGCAAGGGAAAACACCTTTGCTGATCCCTTTTTTAATGCTGTTTGTGACCGTGGCTAGCTCTGCTTGTGGGGTGCAGGAGAAGCTGTGATGGCCTTTTGCACCCCAGCACAGCAGCCAGGAGGGACGGGGGGGGACAAGGAGGGAGCTGCCAGGACCAGTTATCTGATCCCAGCAGCTCCAGTGTAAACTTAGCATGGCCTTTTGGAAAGTACTTGCTGTGGCAAAACACGCAGTAAATCACTGCTCTGAGTGCCAACAATATTTTGAGATTAGCAAATCTTAAAGCTCACTTTGGGGTCGTGGGTTGGAGCCCTGCCAGTGTAACTGGGGGGGTCTTCCTCACCTCACACCCTCCCGCTCCCAGGGATTGCAAATCCCTGCTTTTTGAAGGAGATGGGACAAGGTCCAGGGTCGGCAGTGGGTGTGGGGTCCTGGAAGCCCCTCCTGTGGAGCCTCACCCTGTGCTCCCAAGGAGCAGGACTGACCCTCTCACTTCTTTGCCTTTTTCTTTCCACACTACCTTGGAAAATCCTCAATTTCCTCCCTTTTTTAACCAAACAAACTCAGCTCCCTCCAGTTGCCCTGACCCTTTCCAGCATCATCCTGTGCTCCCCAGGACAAGTCACCGTGACCTCCAGCACCATCATCCCACCCCTCCCTCTCCAGTGTCCCCAGTGTCCCCAGAGTCCCCAGAGTCCCCAGAGTCCCCAGCACCCCAGCACTGGGCTTTCCACAGTGCTTCTGGGTGAGAATGCCCAGGATTTAAAAGCCACCCAGGAGGTGGGACCCTGGTGCTTCCAGACATGCCACAAGTTTTCCAAGTTCAGGCTCATTCAGCCTGTGAGACAAAAAGAAGGGAGAGGCCCTTGGTACTGAGCAGGAAAAGGAGCATCAAGTACCTGGGAGACCCAACCAGGTGCATCCCAATGGAAAATCACCAGAGGCTCTGCATCCTACGGAGACTGACCCCTGAAATGCCTTTCCAAGGACAAAACATCCTGGACATGGCATTTTAACCCAGGATAAACCACTGGGTCATCTCAGGAGGTCCTAGGGAAAATCCCAGGCTACACCTGAGAGTTCTGTGGCTTGACCCTTTCCAGGCCATTTTGTCGTTTGGGTGCAGCTGTCTGTGTTGGGAATGCCACAGAGGAAACTGCTTCATCCAGAGCAGTATTCCATCAAAGTTTTGGAGGAATGTAGGACTGAAACCCCAAATACTGCAGTTCTTCCATCCACGCTGTTTGAGTGAACACCCTGATTTATTTCAGGCTTAGAGGTCCTGTCACCAAGTTCTCAAAAAGATTGGTGTTGGCCACAGAAGGTCATTCCTGTTTGTATCAGGGAGAGCAGACAAAGCTGCTTGTCAGAAGGGCATTGTCAGTGTAGCCGAGCTCCTGCTCCTTGTGGAAATATTACAAAATAAAAAACTGCCAAGGTCAAGTGCAACAGCAACACAGGCTGATATTAAAAATAATGTTTCTGCTTATTGGCATTGTGGGACAGCTCCCACCTGTGACGCTGTACAGAACTGTGCTCAGAGTGCAGGGAAAATAATTCAGCAAAAGCTGCATGGAGCTGTGTCAGGGGAGGGAGGGTCAGGTTTGAAACCAGGGAAAGTTTCTTCCCCCAGAGGGTGCTGGGCCCTGCCCCGGGAATGGGCACGGCCCCGAGGCTGCCAGAGCTCCAGGAGGGTTTGGACAAAGCTCTCAGGGACAGGGTGGGGTTGTTGGGGTGTCTGTGCAGGGCCAGGGGTTGGACTGGGTGATCCCTGAGAATGCCTCCAACTCAGGGGTTCCTGTGGTTCTGTGATCTGTGGTTGCCCATGTGCCAACAGCAATGCCAGCCCAGCTGGGGGCCTGTGAGCTGAGATGTCCCCTGGCCAGAAAACAGCCTTGGAGCACTTGCCCTGCACTGTATTTGCAAAGGGGCTGCAGTCCAGCATGAACCCTCCCTGCCCACCCAGCACTGCGCAGGCCCCTCTGCCCAACACCACATCCCTGAAATCCCAAAGGTGGATTGAGATATGTGGGGTTAGAACCATGAGGGGCAAGGAAAAGGGGCCAGATTGGCTTTGTCTTCCAGTGCCTGGGAGCTTTGGAGCCTCTTCTACAACCACCATGGAAAAATTGGGCCCTAAATCCTTTTCTGTGCAAAAATGGGCCAGTTTTGAGTGTGTGACTTTCACATGGGGGTCTCTGCACCCCAGCAATTGGAGCGTGGAGGGCTTTGGGGAGATCAGGGATGCGCCTTGCTAAGAAACTGATTTTGGTGTACCATGAGGACTGACATCTCCTTTCCTTGCCCAGTCTGGGTCTGCTTTGCTCCTGGTTGTGGCTCAGAGTGTCCCAGCTGAGTCCCCAGCAGGTCTCTGCACCCACAGGGAAAGAGGAGCTGGCAGAGGATGTTCCATGGCACCTCATTTTGGGGGGCTGGAAGGGACCGTGGAGCATGGAACAGGGCAGAGAGCGAAGCATCGATGGCAGGAATGGTGCAAACACGGGTGTGCTGAACCCACACATCCTCAGCCCGAGCACAAACCTCCCGGAGTCAGAAAACTACAGAGAAAAGTCTCTCCAGTGGAAGTCCCCTCTCCCGGAGAGATTTCTTTGCTCTAATGCCGCCATCCAGTGGGAGAAACTCCCTGGCAAGGGAAAAGCTGGAAAAGCGGGCACTTGGTTCCCCACCATCCTCGGGCTGCACTCGGTGGCTTCCCTGCCAGGGATGCTGTGACTGCAAACCATTCCTTCATTTCTAAGCCCCGACCCCCGCCTGGGTGCGACGGGCAAAATAAAAACAGCTCACACGGCACCGGAGCTCCTCCGGCACCCAGCGAGGGCGTGGGGAAGGAGGGAAGAGGCACCGCGGTCAGGCGAGGGCTGCAAACCCACAAGAGGAGGAAGCTGAGGTGCGAGCAGGGTCCCAGAGGTGAGGACACCCCGGTCCCGGGGCAATGCGGCTCCGGGGGCCGCTCCCAGCGCTCCGTCACCGCGGGATATTTGCAGTCCGGGCACACCGTGCCCTGCGGAGAGCCGAATTCCAGCGCCTATTCAGCAGCGCCGGGGCTTCGAGGAGGGGAAAACAGTCAAACACAAAACTCGCTGGGGTTGGTCAGGGAAGCAGAACGAGTTTGGCAGCAGCCGCAGAGCAGCGGGACGGAGAGCGGGGGACACGGGGGACGCCGGCGGCCCCCAGGATCCCACAATGCGCCCGTTTGTTGTCCCCGCGGGCGGCCGGATTCCCGCAGAAAGGAGCTTTCAGTGGGAATATTCTAAAGTTCAACCTCTCTCAGCAAGGCAAGGTTTGCTGGATTGTGCGATGACACAAAGGGACAGTGTTTCCTCGGGAACGGGGGGGTTCTGTGGCTGGAACGTGGCGCTTTTACTCCCGCACAGAAGCCGCCTGAGCGGAATCACGGCGTTATCGAGGCGGGATCGCAGTCAGAGACTTGCCTTAAAGAGAGAAAACGGGGCGGGGGAAATTGTGTTTATGCGTATAGAATTAAAGAATTTCGGGGGTTTTCGTCTGACTGAAAGCAGCAGCTGTTTTCCTAAGGTGGCGCCAATTTCCAGAGAAACAGACGTATTCCTCTAAAATCGAGGGGAAAACCCCTAACTTTTTCTTTTCCCTTTGTGCCAAGAGGAAATTTGTCCTGGGAACAAGCCCTGTGCGTAAACAAATACGCTGTCCTCTCCTCCGGGAAGCACAAATGCTTTCCCACCCACTCAAAATCAGCCAGAAAAAGGATTCCTGGACCAGCAATTCCCTGATAACCCCCATGAGGAGGCAGCGTCCTGGCTGAACCAGAGGCACGTGTCTCTGTGGGGATGTATTTTGGAAGCATCCACCACCTCTGCAAGCTGGCAAAGGCCGTTCCTAGCGGCTGCAAACTCATCCTCGAGCTCCAGCCCACACTCGGGAAAGGGAGAGGGTTGGGAGGTGTTGCAAAATAAAAAAGATGAGGACATTTGGTCCTACATTTGATAGGGAATCTGCTCTACAGCTGCAAACGGCTGCACACTGGCACTGGGGCTGAGAACTGTGCACAGCACATCACACCTGGAGTCTAATAACTCGTAGCTGTGCGTTTAATTAGGATCATAGAAGGTATTGATGACTTCAGTTTTCAGATCAGGGAAATATTTGGTTTGAAACGGATCTTAATTACTGCATAAGCACTGCCGAAAACCAGCAGAGGAAACATTGGGGGACAGGGGGATTTTTCTTTTAAAGATATCATTGGTTTTAAAGAGATTTTCCCTGTTGGTGTGTGTGGAGCAGTGAAACCACCCGGCAGAGCCGAGCAGCTCCGCAGTGCCCCGGCACGCCCGAGACAGGGAAAGCCCCGGGCCGCAGCACCAGGACACCGCTCTTCCTTCCTGCAACGAAGGCGGATGGCAGCCGGCCTCCAGCCCCCGAGCTGGACGAAGCACCTCTCAGTATCTCTGGAGGGAGGATAAATCTCTGACCGGTGGAGAAACGCCAGCACTAGGATGCCCTGCCCCGTTAGAGGGAATGCTCAGCTCCCTCTGTGTCCGGTGCTCCGAGTGTCCCCATGGCCGATTCTCCTGGATGTCCCATGCCCGGTTCCTCCAGGCATCCTTGTAACTCGGGGTGTTCCCAACTCCCCCATTCCCGCTGCCCCCAGGACCATCGTGCCCGCTCGCTCTCAGATCCCGGTGCTCCCAGGACCCCGCATGCAGATTCCTCTCAGGACCTCCGTGCCTGCTGCTCCCGACTTCTCCTCCCCAATGATCCCAGGACTCCCATTCCCAGTTCTTCCCTTACCCCCATGTCCTGTGCTCCCGGATCCCCCATCCCCAGTTCCTCCTGGCATCCTCGGCTCCCTCCTTCCCTCATTCCCGACGCTCCCGGGCCCCGTTTTTCCCGGTTTCGCGGCCACCCCGTGCCGCAGTGCGCCCTCTCCCCGGACGAGTCCCCCGTGCCCAGCCGGTGCCAGGTGTTGCCCGGTTCCCCGCTCCTCCTCCCCTCCGCCCCGTGCCGTCCCTCCTCCCGCGGGAAAGCGAAAGCGCGGCGGCGGAAGCGAGTCCTCCCCGCCGGGCCGGGCCGGGCCGGGCCGCACCGGGGCCGCTCCGCGCCGGGGCCACCCCGCGCCGGGGCCACCATGGCTTCCATCAGCAGCTTCTTGAGACGGAGCCTGCGGCGCGCCGGCCGCAGAGGTGAGGGGCGGGAGGCGCTCCGGGAGGTGCCGGTGCCGGTGCCGGTGTCAGGGTCGGTGTCGGTTGCGGTGTCGGGACAGGTCCATCCCCGGCTGCGGGAGCCAAAGGCTGCCGGCGGAGCGGGGACGTTCCCGGGCAGCGCAGCCGCGACTGCGCCGGCTGGAACCGACCTGTGCACAGCACATCACACCTGGAGTCTAATAACTCGTAGCTGTGCGTTTAATTAGGATCATAGAAGGTATTGATGACTTCAGTTTTCAGATCAGGGAAATATTTGGTTTGAAACGGATCTTAATTACTGCATAAGCACTGCCGAAAACCAGCAGAGGAAACACTGGGGGACAGGGGGATTTTTCTTTTAAAGATATCATTGGTTTTAAAGAGATTTTCCCTGTTGGTGTGTGTGGAGCAGTGAAACCACCCGTCAGAGCCGAGCAGCTCCGCAGTGCCCCGGCACGCCCGAGACAGGGAAAGCCCCGGGCCGCAGCACCAGGACACCGCTCTTCCTTCCTGCGACGAAGGCGGATGGCAGCCGGCCTCCAGCCCCCGAGCTGGACGAAGCACCTCTCAGTATCTCTGGAGGGAGGATAAATCTCTGACCGGTGGAGAAACGCCAGCACTAGGATGCCCTGCCCCGTTAGAGGGAATGCTCAGCTCCCTCTGTGTCCGGTGCTCCGAGTGTCCCCATGGCCGATTCTCCTGGATGTCCCATGCCCGGTTCCTCCAGGCATCCTTGTAACTCGGGGTGTTCCCAACTCCCCCATTCCCGCTGCCCCCAGGACCATCGTGCCCGCTCGCTCTCAGATCCCGGTGCTCCCAGGACCCCCGCATCCAGATTCCTCTCAGGACCTCCGTGCCTGCTGCTCCCGACTCCTCCTCCCCAATGATCCCAGGACTCCCATTCCCAGTTCTTCCCTTACCCCCATGTCCTGTGCTCCCGGATCCCCCATCCCCAGTTCCTCCTGGCATCCTCGGCTCCCTCCTTCCCTCATTCCCGACGCTCCCGGGCCCCGTTTTTCCCGGTTTCGCGGCCACCCCGTGCCGCAGTGCGCCCTCTCCCCGGACGAGTCCCCCGTGCCCAGCCGGTGCCAGGTGTTGCCCGGTTCCCCGCTCCTCCTCCTCTCCGCCCCGTGCCGTCCCTCCTCCCGCGGGAAAGCGAAAGCGCGGCGGCGNGCCCCTCCAGCCCTGCCCGCTCGCACCGCGCCCCGCGGAGCCCAGGTCGGGCCGGCTGCCCCGGGACCCACCGCATCTCCTGCTCCATTCCCGGGGATTCAGCCATTCCCGGGGTTCAGCCCATCCCGAGAGCTGCACCCCGTCCCTCGGGAGCCCACCTCTTCCCAGCTGCGCCCACCCCAGCCCCAGGGGCGGCCCCACAGATCCCCTCTCTCCCCACAGCCCCACTGAATAAGACATCGCAGGGCATGCCGGCGTGTGGCATCTGGGACACCCGTGGGGGTATCTGTGGGGGGACCCAGGAGAGACGCGGTGCCCCTCAAGACAGTTGGGTGTTGCAGAGCCTTCAGATGGTGGTGCAGAAATTGGTCCTTTGGGATTTGCGAGCTTTTCCGAGATACCGAATGGATCATGAGTTTTCTGGCTGCCGTATCTCAAGCCGGCACAAAGCAAGTTGGAGCAATCTGTGGATTTGGGGGGCCTTACTGAGCTCCCCTCTCCGTCCGTTCTGTGCTGGCTCTGGCTCCGCATGCGCTCGCTGTTCCCAGCTCAGCAGAAGTTTGAGAAAGCCAAAGCCGTTTCCTCTTCGTAAGGGCAGGTGGGCAGCCGGGCGGCACGGGAAGCTGAGCTCCCCCGCAAACGAGTCGGGAAACTTGGGCGCACCAGAGCCCGGGAGGTTTCCGGGAGGAAAGAAACCGGTTATGCCACAGGCAGAGCGGGGCTGAGCGCAGCCCTCGGCGATAAGGAGAGCCCGCGGCAGCCTTTGCCCTCTGCGTGCCCGGGGATGGGAGGGTGGAGGATCCACGTCACCGGCAGCCACTTTCCATCCGGGAGCTGCGAGAGCCCCCCTGGCCACTCGCCCCCTTCCCCTCCCCGCAGGGGATGCTCCCACTGCGGGGGGATTGGTGATGCTCCCCGAATCTTCCTGACACGGGCTATGGGAGAGTCCTTGGCTCTTGTGACCCTGGCTGATGTTCCCGGGAGATGAGGCAGTGTGAATCCTGCCGCTTTGGGGCAGCTCTGGGATCTCTCACACACATTCACATTCAGCCTGCCTGGTTGTTCTCTCCATACATCCCTGGAGCTCATCTTCCAGCCCAGGCCTGGGGAGTTGTGGTTTTGGAGGGATTTGGGCTCGGCCAGTGATGGTTTTGCTGTCAGATCCTGGAGGATCCTCAGTTCCACGTGTGAAAGGCAGAGGAGCAGCCTGGCGTGGCCAAGCTCTCCAGAGCAGCAGGTTTGGTTTGTTTGCCTGTAAACCCCATGGACAAAATGCAAATCCAGTCCTTGCTGGAGAGCACATCTGGTGTTCTCTAAAATGCAGGATGGGACTGGATAGGCAGGATTTAACTGCACTTTCATCTTGCCCTGGTGATGGGAAAACAACCAATGGCAGCATCCAGAACAGGTGAGGGACACCAGCAGCCCTCCCATGGCACAGCCTGGTTCCCTGGGGTCCCCCAACAGCAGCCTCCTGCCTGGCTCAGAGGTGGGACTGGACCAAAGCCATTGCTGGAGCATCCCAAGGAACAGCAGGACAAGCAGTGCACACCTTGCCAACCTTTTCCCTGGCCTGGAGCACCTCGCTGGGCAGGTCCAGGATGGTTCCCAGTGAGGATAAACTCAGCCAGGTTTCATCCTCAGGACACTCCCAGGCTTCCCGTGCTGCAAAGGGACCTCTTTGGGATGAATTTTGCCTTGCCAAAGAGGAAGGACTTTGCATCTGGAGGTGGAGCAGCCCCAGGGTGTGCCAGGGGTGGCTTTGAGCATCTCCCCACCCCAAGTTGGGAAATGCATTTCTGGTCCCTGGGAAGGAACACCCTGTGAGGGGACCGTGAGTGTCACCTCCCCCTATGAGCCTTCTGCTCCCATCAGCTCCCAGTGACCTGGAGCAAAGGCTGGAGAGGTGTTTCCAGACTAAAGGAGGCAGCTCTGGAGCTGGAGGGACGTGTGGCAGGGTGTCCACCAGCATTGCTGTTAGAGGAGGATGCCACACATGGAGAAGGATGATGGGAGTAGCTGATCACGGCCGTGCTCTGCCCTGACCAGCTGGGCACAACCAGAAGAGCCCAGGGACAAACTCTGGGATCTGGGGACAAACTGCAAGAGCCAGTTATTTCATCCAGCCACATATTTATATTCCTTCTCATTCCTAAAAGAGCAGCTCAACTTTTCTGCTCCAGCTCCCCACCCTAATCAGAGATGGAACAGTTTCTGTGTCAAGAACAAGGTATAAAGGGAGGCACAGGTGGCCTCTGGCAGAGGGAGGAGCTGTGGCATGGCCTGGCTGCAGGCTGGCATTTAACTCCTCTCCTTTCCAGCCCTCACTGTCCCACTGAGGTCATCCCAGGGCCCTTGGAGATGCTGGATGGGGCTCTTTTCCCTCCTGTTCCTGGTTGTTCAGGGTGTGACAGCTGATGCTTCCCAGCTGCCCTCCCCAACCAGCCCAGCAAGAACTGGGGTGTAATCTCCAGGAACTGCTTTGCTTTGGGAACTGTGGTTTAGGGAAAACCCTCGAGCTCATTTGCAATCAGCAGTTCCCAGGACATCTGGCAGGGAGAGGTTGGGATTCATCTGACTGGAGCTTTAGGAGGTGCTCAAACAAGATCTGGGCTGTTTGTTTGCTGTTTACTTCCCCTAAGGGAATAAAATTAACTGCTATAAACACATTCCCACTCCTCCCTGCTGATGCTCAGTGCTGAGCCCATCTGCTCTCCCTCATTCCATGTGCCCACTTTGCTCTGAACATCCCTCTGCCCTCACTGGGCTGGGGCAAAGGAGGGCTGGGGGTGTCTTAGGATTTTTCCTAAAAGACTCAGAAAAGCCATTTTTCTTTCCTTTTTGTGTCCCCAGCTGTTCATTTTTGGGGACCAAAACTCCTGGGCACCAGGAGCTCATTCCCTCCAGCCACTTTAGCCAGTTCACATGTAACTCTGCAACTCCTCCCTTGCCCTCAGGACTCCTCACACCTTTCATTGCACTCTGATCTGATTTTTTGGGATCTTTTTGGCTTCAGAAGATGGGGCCTCTGCTGCAGAAAACACCCCCCCCCGGGTGCCACAGGGGGAGCGGAGCTCGGTCTTCTCCTCTGCTGGGCAATTCTTCTTCGAGTACCTGGTGGTGGTGTCGCTGAAGAAAAAGCCAGATGGACATTATGAACCCAAGATAACCTACCAGTTCCCAAAGGTATTTATTTAGTCCCTTGTTTCTGATGAGTTCTCCACATTCAGAGGAGAAAGGGATGTTGTTCCTTGCCCATCACTACAGCCATGGAGGGAGGAAGGTGCCCCATGTCCTGCAGCCCCAGACCCCAGGACTTTGCCCGCCCTGGGCTGGGATTGCTGGGACCTTCTGTCCCTGCCCATGATCCCAGCCCAGGGCCACAAACCCCAGGAGGAATCCCCCAGGGTTGTCCCTGGCCTCCTGTTCCAGAAGGGGAGGAAATCCCACCCCAGGGAGGTGGCACAGGAGGAGATCTCAGGTTGCAGAGGGCGACTGTGCTTTGCCTCTCTGTCCATGGGGGTGAAAGTAAAAATTTGGATTTTTGGGAGATGCTTAAGTGCAGGCTCCTTCTGCATCATTCAGAGCCAGGGGTCTCTTTGGGACAGACTTCATTCCACTGAATGCCACCCTGTCCCTGGGGACCATGGGGACCCTCCATCTCCCTGACTCTTGGCATCGCTTCCTTCCAGCGTGAGAACTTGCTGAGGGGCCAGAAGGAGGAGGAGGAACGTCTCCTCCAAGCCATTCCCCTCTTCTGCTTCCCTGATGGCAACAACTGGGCCCCTACCACTGAGTTCACCAGGTACTGCCCCACTGCAGGGTCTGGGCTGGGCCCCCCACCCCTGCTGGACTCCTGAGGGCTGGAAGGACCAGCCCAGCCCAGCCCAGTCCAGCCCATCCCATCCCAGCCCAGCTCATCCCAGCTCATCCCAGCTCATCCCAGCCCATCCCAGCCCATCCCAGCTCATCCCAGCCCTGTGTGTTTTCTCTCCTTGCAGTGAAACCTTCTCTTTTGTCCTGACCAACGTGGATGGCAGCAGGAAGATTGGCTACTGCAGGCGGCTGCTGGTGAGCCCTGCCCACCCCAGAGCCATTGTCACCCCCTCCCACAGGGGGACACAGCACCTCCTGCCATGCCCAGACTTCAGCTCCTGGGGACAAGCCTCAGAAAGCCACTGGCCTTGACCAAAGCAGTGACAAGCAGCAGCAGCAGCAGGAGGGCACCCAAAGGGGGCTTTTGGAGCTCTCTGCTGAGTCAGATGTTGGATGGAGGAAACAATGAGTGTTCACAAAGCTGTGGATGTGGCACTTGGGGACACCGTTTAGGGGTGAATGTGGTGGTGCTGGGCTGACTTTTATACTTGGAGATCTTGGAGGGCTTTTCCAAACTTAATGGTTCTGTGATTCCCCACTGGTTTCCACAGCTTCCCTGGCTCCTTTCCCTTGCCTGCAGTGCTCAGGATGGCTGCAAATCCCACCTGGGATCAGGATGGAGATGTGCAAGCAGCCATCCAGCTGCCAAGGAGCTGGAAGCCCTCAGCCCCATCCCCAAAAACTGCCCCTGACAGTGATTGTATCTCAACTCACGGGTTTGACCAGCTCAGGGGCTTTGAACAGGGACATCCCTTTGCCACAGCCTGGGGATTGCTGGATCCCACCACCCCTTCATCCTGGTGAACCTTCTGATTTTGGCATCCGGGGCTGAGCTCAGGCTGTTGGAACTGGATGTCTGGAGGGCTGGAAGTGCAAAGAGCAAACAGACCCAGGATAGTCCAGTTGGAAAGGGAAAAAAAAGCTGGAGAACTCATCCAGACAGCCCCTCCTGCAGCTGGAGAAAGGATTAACCCCAAGGATGGTGGGGCAGGATGTCTTGGAGAACGTGTGTCTGGGTGGGAGGAGAGTTTGGGATTATGCCAAAGGACTTGGCACCAAAATAATCAACAGGTTAAGCACCCAAATCACCTTCTCTGGGCACCCTCTGCTTTTCCAACATCAACTGCATCCTTGGTCTTGGCCCCAGCTCTGAAAATCCCCCAGTGAGTGACTGAGAATTGGAGGGGAGCAGGCAGGGATCCCTTTGGAGAGCATGGAGCTGGTGCAGGGGGCTGGGAGATGCTCAGATCCTTTCCCCACACTCTCTTCCAGCCATCTGGGCGTGGTGTTCGGCTCCCTGAGGTTTTCTGCATCATCAGCTGCCTGGGCTGCTTTGGGCTCTTCTCCAAGGTAGGGACACGGTGGCCCCGTGGTGGCCCTGTCTGGCCCTGGGGTGGCCCTGTCTGGCTCTGGGGTGGCCCTGTCTGGCCCTGGGGTGGCCCTGTCTGGCCCATGGTGGCCCTGGCAGCTGCTCCTTTGTCTGCTGGGGATTCCCAGCTCACATCTTTCTCACCCAGATCCTGGACGAGGTGGAGAAGAGGCGCCAGATCTCCATGGCAGTGATCTACCCCTTCATGCAGGGCCTGCGGGAATCGCCCTTCCCAGCTCCAGGGAAAACTGTCACCATCAAAAGCTTCATCCCCGAGTCAGGCACAGAGGTTGGTGGGGGACTCAGGGGCACCTCCTGGACATGAGGAGCCTGGGCCGTGTCTGGGAGCATCCTCCACAGCTGCAGCACCGAGGGCAGGGCAGGGCAGGGTGGGTCAGGCTGCCAGAGGCCTCATCCCTCGGGAATGTGGGCGTTGTCTCCCTCCTGGTCCAGGAGAGCAGGGATAGAGCCCATCCCAGGGGATGCTGCCCCATCTCTGCATCCTCTGCAGCTTCCCCAGCCTGGGGCTGGAACTGCCACACAAAAACCTCTCCCCACACCAGGTGGGAACTGCACAGCCCTGATGTCAGAGCAGGAGAGCATGGAGCTGGTGCCAGGGGCTGGGAGCTGCTCCTGTTCCTGGGGCAGCAGCAGCTCCTCCGGCTGGCTGGGAGCACAGTGGTGCCAGGGCTGTCGTGGGCTTCAAATTTCTTCCCCAAAGAGGTGCTCAGGCACTGGCACAGCCTGCCCAGCATAGTGGTGGAATCACCATCCCTAGAAGTGTCCAAAAAACCCGTGGAAATGGCACTTGGGGATGGGGTTAGTGGTGAATGTGAAGTTGATGATCTTAGAAGGCTTTTCCAACCTGATGATTCCATGATTATACTCCACTCTCTCCACACCACTGAGCTCAGCTCCCAGCCTTGACTCCTGCCTGGTTCAGCCCCCCAGGCAGGTGCAGGTGCATGAAAAGCCCAGTCTTTCCCTGTGGAGGAAAGATCTGATCCAGGCGTGGATGAGAAGATTTCATCACGCCCACACACGGCCCAGACTCGCACGGGCACAGCCTTTTAATTTGCTTTTTCTTGTGGCAAAGCCAAGCTGGAAAAATGGGGAAGATCCACTCTGGCACTGGGCAAAATATCCTCAATGCTGAGCATCCCATGGATGTGCCCTGCCAGGGAGGGGCTGAGAGCAGGGTCCCTCCTCTCTGGAGCTGTCAGAGCTGGGGATGGAGGCGATTCCATCCAGGGAGGTTGTGCAAGGCCCTGCAGGTTGCTCAATGCTCTGTCCCAGGGCCATGGCTGGGAGCTCAGAGGGAGGAGGAATGAGGATGTTCTTCGAAAGAGCTGCACTCTGGGGCTCTGGGCAGGGGCAGGAGCAAGGCAAGGAGATCACTGAGACCAGGAAAGGAGGGGAAATAAATCCTGGGTACTGCATGGGCTGAGAGCTGGGGATGGGGCAGAATTGGTGCTGGAAAGGGGATGTGGAGCCCAGCCAAGGCTGATGCTGCTGGCTGGGAGATGCTGCTTTGGTGGAAAGGCAGATGGAGAAGGGGATTTCCTCCCTGAAGGATGGGGAGAGGGGCCAGGACTGTGCCATGAGCTGCACAGTCCTGTTAACCCTTCAGTACTCACCGAGTCACAGGGGGATTGATGGCATTGGGAGTCTCTTTGTGGGCAAAGGCAGCTGAGTCACCAGCTCATCTGCAAATATCTATTTGATCCCTCACTTTTGGGACATCCTGGCCAGGAATTGCCAGGCTGACCCTGACAGAAAAGCTTTAGAGGAAGGTTTTGTGGCATTTGTAGAAGAAGTCATGCCGTCCCCCCTCCTCCCTTTCCTGGCAGCTCACAGATGACCAGTGAGACACTGAGATGGGACATGTCCCTGCCACCCCCTGCCAGGGACGCGGGAGCACTGGGGAAAAGAGGCATTTGGGTTAAAAATCCAGTGCCCAAATAAAGAGCCCCCCAGTGCAGTTCTCTGATGGCTTCCCTGAGTCCTCAGCACTGAATCTCCTGGCAGGATGAAATGGGGTTTGTCCCCTGCACATGGACACTGCAGATGCTGCAAACACTGGGTCATTAATTGCTTCCAAATCATCTCAGCAGTCAGGGCAGGATGGGGGGACGGCTGCCCCTCCTGAGCTGGGGTTCTGTGGCTCTTCCCTGGCAGCTCATCGAGCTCACACGGCCTGTGGATGCCCACCTGGAGCACGTGGAGTTCCAGGCTCTGCTCCAGAGGCTCAGCCCTCAGCTCATCCTGCACATCTTCGCCTCTGCCATGCTGGAGCGACGGCTCATTTTCCTGGCTGAGGAGCTGAGGTGAGTCCTGATCTCTTTATATGAAAATGCCCATAAAAATGCCCTTGAGGTGGCACGGGACACAGCAGAGCTGGAGGTGGGATGTTCCCTCCTCCTCCCCACGCTGTCACTGCTGGCTCCCTGTCCCACAGTGTCCTGTCCCAGTGCATCCATGCTGTGGCTGCTCTCCTCTACCCCTTCACCTGGGCTCACACCTACATCCCCGTGGTCCCCGAGTGCCTGCTGGACACCGTGTGCTGCCCCACACCCTTCATGGTTGGCATCCAGAAGCGGCACCTGGAGCAGGTCCTGGAGCAGCCAATGGAGGAGGTATTTCACCTGGAGGGGAGGGCAGCTGGATGGAGCTGTTGGTTAATCCGTGTCCCCAGGTTTGGTGTGGCCCCAGGGCTGGAGGCTCTAGTTGTGCCCTTTTCCCATTCAGGGAGGCTGGGAATGAGGGTGGCCTCCATGTCCCCTCCTGTTGGCACCTGGGGCCACACAGTCCCCTGGGAGCTGCCCTGCCCCTGCAGCCCCAGGAGCTCCAGTCTTGAAGCAGAGGAAAGCTGTGCAGGGACAAGGCACCAAACCTGCAGCCAAAACTGTCCTTGTCCCCCTGCCCAGGTCCCTCCTGCAGAGAGGGGCTGGTCCCTCTCCTGCCACCCTCAGGGGCTGGTGACACACCAGTCCCATCCCAAAATGGGTGGGAGGAGGCCCAGATGCCTTGGCAGGGCTAAACCTGGTCACTCCCTGCTCTCTTTCAGGCTCTGATGGTCGATCTCTGTGAAGGGAAGATCATCAGGCAGGTAGGGCCTCCCTCGCTGGGTGTGGGGCTGGGGGTGGCCTGGGCAACCCCAGGAAGGGCCTTTTGTCCTTTGGTGTCAGCTGCCTGGCAGCTTCCACATTCTTAACTGGCTTCAAACTGCCAGAGGGCAGGGTCAGATGGGATTTTGGAAAGGAATTGTTCCCTGTGAGGGTGGGCAGGCCCTGGCACAGGGTGCCCAGAGCAGCTGTGGGTGCCCCTGGATCCCTGGAAGTGCCCAAGATCAGGTTGGATGGGGCTTGGAGCAACCTGGGACAGTGGAAGGTGTCCCTGCCCATGGCAGGGGGTGGAATGGGATGAGCTTTAAGTTCCCTTCCCACCCAAACCCATCTGGGATTTTGTGGTTCTGTGATTCTGGGGGCAGAACCATCTCAGTGAGCCCCTCCAGGGGGAATATCCCATGTGGGGATGGGATTTTCTGGCTTTGAGCCAGAACAGCAGGCTCCATGCACTGGATATCCCACGCCCATACCTCTGAAGGACATTGTGATGATGATTAATTAATGAACTTTGAAAGCCCCACTGATGGGCTGAGCCAGGTTCCCTCTGGTGCCTCATGGCCCCATTGCCTTCCAGGTGGGTGATGAGGAGGAGATCCTGCCCAGGAAGCTGCAGAACGAGGTGCTGATGTCTCTGAGCAGGCACAACAACAACAACAACGAGCACAGTAAGGTCATGGTGAAACAGCCCAGATCTGCCCCCTCCATGGCTAAAGAGACTTTCCTAAAACACCTGGTCTGGGATGCCCTATTTGCCCCTATTTGCAGGGGTAATCCCTTGGCTTTTCCTTTGTCCTTTGAAACACTAGAGCAGGAACAGATAATTTTGCTGGAAAAATGGATTTTTTGCTAATATTTAGAACATTAAGATGCTGCTACCCTGGAAAGCAACACAGCCAGGGTTCCCTCAGCAAAATGAGTCTGATCTTTGGTTAGTGACAGAGGGAGGCTCTAAGCAGTAATTCCCTGGGATACAAACACAGACCAGGTGAAGATAAGCCCATCCTCTCTCTGTTCAGAGGCCCCATCCCCACCTCTCGTGCTCCGTGTCCCTTCCAGCCTCGGAGCAGGTGAACGCCCTGGTGTCGGAGGCGTTCGTGCATTTCTTCGTGCGCCTGGTCGGGCACTACCCCTCCCACATCAAGTGGGGCAGGGGGGGCTCTGGCAGCTTCCAGGAAAGAGCCTTCTGCAAGGCCATCGTCTCCAAGAGCTGCCGCAGACTGGTGAAGAAGTTTGTGAAGACCAACATGTTTTCCCTATTTATTGAGGAAGCGGAGAAGAGCAGAATCCCTCAGGAAGGTAAAGTCCATTTCTGCTCCCCTCCCCAGCTGGGTGAGCCCTGTGGAGCCCTGGGCTGGTTGGTTTAGGGGCAGAGACTCCTCATGCCTGTGAGGAATGGAATGCAGCCCGAGCTGAAGGTGCTCAGGGCACTCAGCAGATCCTGTTTGCTCTCTGTGGCCTCATTTCTCCATCCCTGCCAAGCAAAGAAGAAATGCTCATTTCTGATTCCCCATCCCTGCAAGTGTCTAAGGCCACACTGGATGGGGCTTGGAGCAAACTGGTCTGGCGGGAGGCGTCCCTGCCCAGGGCAGAGTTTGGAACTGGATGAGCTTTAAGGTCTCTTCCAACCCAAACCAGTGTGGGATTCTGGATTTTATGATTCATTTTAGATCTTGTCCCTCGCCTGGAGCTGGGGCCAGCTCACTGGGAGCTCTGTGTTGAGGCAAAGAGGCAGCAGCTTGTTTTGGCTTGGGCACAGCAGCAGCTGCCAGGAGCCTGACCCAGCTCAGCCCCCAGCTCTGGGGCAGCAGGGCTGGTCCTTCCCCCTTGCCAGGGTTTTACAGGGCAGAGCTGAGCCTCCTCCCAGCCTGGGACGAGGGCAAATGGGCAGTGGAAGTGGAGGAAACCTCTCAAAAACCATCCTGGTGGATGGAGACATCCTGGGCTGAGATCTGCCACCCCACCCTGGGCACTCCTGGCTGGCACTGCCTCAGTGCTGCTTCTCTGCCCTTTTATGTGAGACCTTGCAGGGCAAACCTGGGCCTGGGGAGGGAGAGGGGGATGGCACAATCCCTGTTTTCTCATTGTATTCCACTCGACATCACCATCCTGGCTTTTTGCTGGGTCTGTTGCTTTCTCCTTTCCTTGATGGTGGGAAACACAAAACTGGAGTGAACATGTGGGTTAAAACCTCTGCCTAACCCAGCATAACAGAGCCTATTTTGGGTGAGAGGGATGGGTGGCATTGCAACCACCCCCATTTCACAGATTTTGAATCCCAGAATTCCAAAAACTTAGGTTGGGGGGGACCTTTAAAGGGCATCTCGTTCCACTCCCTGTCATGGGCAGGGACACCTTCCCCTGTCCCAGGTTGCTCCAAGTCCTCTCCAACCTTGGACACTTCATTTCCACATTTCCCCTGGGCCCTCTCTGGGTGCAGGTGTCCAGAACCCAACAAGGTTTGGGACACAAACACTTCCCAGGATTCGTGCAGCCCTAACAGACAGCAGCACCTCACCCATGACCTTTTCTCCTCCACAGCCTATTTCCAGAAGAAAATAACAGAGTACCATGAACAGAAGAAGCACCGAAGGGACTCCTGAGGTCCAGCCTGGGAGCAGAGGAGCAGGACTGGGACTGACAGGTCCCTGCCATCAGCACCACACTGGACTCTGTTCCTGCCCACGTGGATTCCTGAGGTGCCTGGGCAGCCCTGAGCACCAGTCCTGCCCCTCCTGCCTCAGGGCATCCTTGCACTGGAGAGCAGCACAGAGCCAGAGCCAGGCTGGGATTCCCTTCCCCATCGTGGTCACTGCAGGGACAGACTGTGACTGCCAGGGCTTGGCCCTGCACTGCCCCTGTCCCCTCAGCTCCTCACACAGGGGGAGCTGTGTAAACAGGGGTTTAGAGTCCTTATTAGAAGGGGGGAAAAGAAGGGATGAGTAGGAAATAGTGTTACTTCTCATTAAAACAAACTAGGGGTTTGCAAATAAGGAACATCCCATTGAACAATTCCTGAGGTTTTGTTATGAACAACTGTTTTATATTGTTTTATTGAGCCATTGTTAAACACCAGCAGGAGCATGGGGGGGGTTTAGTGGTTTCCTCTCTCACAGCTGCTGCATCACTGGTGGCACAGAGAGCCAAGTTTGGCTTTCTAAGGAAACAAAAATACTCATTTCCAGCAGGTTATTTATTTGTGCTGGAGCAAACTGTGAAGACCACATGGCTGTGGGGTGTCAAGGGGGAAACAGCTGATCAACAGCTTTGGGGAGGGAGGAGGGATTTGTTCCATTCCAGAGTAAAATGTGTCACCATCATCCTTAGGTCTGGTCTTGATGCCAAGTTCTCTTAAAACTTTGCAATTCCTCTCTGAACTGTGATGCCAGAAGCAGATTAAAGCTTTCTCCTCCTTTCCAAATGCACTCACCCAGGAAATAAATATTGCAGCAGGGAAGCTGGGCTGGGGCTGCAGAGCTGATTGGTCCCATCCCAGAGAAACCCGAGCCAGGGACTTCCCCCAGCAAAGGCCGGGCAGGAAGGCAGAGCTTCATTCTCCTCTCTGGGATGTTACAGCCAGGCTGTCACATCACTTGGTATCCACCAGGCATCAAAGTATCAAAAATATCCTGGAATCACAGAATCTCCGGCTGGTTTGGGATGGAAGGGATGTTCCACCCCCTGCCATGGGCATGGACACCTTCCCCTGTCCCAGGTTGCTCCAAGCCCCATCCAGCCTGGCCTTGGGCACTGCCAGGGATCCAGGGGCAGCCACAGCTTCTCTGGGCAACCTGGGCCAGGGCCTGCCCACCCTCACAGGGAAGAGTTTCTTCCTAACATCCCATCTAAAAATCTCCTATTTTAGTTTAAATCCATTCCTCCTTGCCTTGTCACTGTCTCCTTCTGTAAAAAGTCACTCTCCTTTTTTTTTTTTATAGGCATTTGTTAAGTTCTGGCTTTAATACCCTCCCTTTACTGCCCAGGGTGGACAGGCTGTTTGCTGGGGACACCCTGGGAAGGCTCAGCTGGGGCTGCTCCCTGGGGAGCAGGGACACCAGGGCTGGGTCACATTGCAGCACGTCAGCACAACCCACAGCGTGCTTTAAATCCTTCTTCCTGCTTCAGATCTGCCCAACACTTGATCCAAGCCTACAACAGTAAATAAAACAGCGCCAAGAAATGTTTCCCTGAACTGGAAAGAGCTCATTTATTCTGCTAAATTGTTAACATAGTTCCCAGCAGAGCACTGGCCAACTCACACCATGCAAACAACTCGGGGCCCGGCGGGCAGATCAGCCCCTGCTGCTGATCTGGGACTCAATCCCTGCCGTGCAGCTGCCCTGGGGAAGATAAGTTTCATGCTCTGGCATGTGTCACCCTCTGCCAGCAGCCTCAGTGCCAGCAAACAGCCCTGGGCGGGTTCTCCCTGCTGGGACCAGCACAGGGGTGACAGCCCAGAGCAGGAACAGCCCCTGCTCCCAGCCCTCCTGGCCACAACCTCTGAACTGCTGCAGCCCTCACCCTCTGGAAATGATTAAACTCCTCTGCAGCTCCATTCCAGGCTCACAGCTGGGCCACAGCAGCACTGGAGGTACCTGTGGCAAGCTGGGTAGGGTGGGAAGAGGAGGAAAATAGTGCTTTGAAACAAAGCTGATGTTTGGATGACACAGAGAGGCCCTGAGGTGTCCTGACCTGCCCCTTTCCTGTGTTAAACCCCTTACCAGAGCAAGGGAACTCCTTCAGTGGTTCTTGAAAGAGCCAACACAACCCCCAGTGGAAATTTCCAGCTTCTCTTTACAAATTGAGAGGAAAAGCTGCAGAGCAGAACTGCACTTTTTTAGCAGGGCATGTTCTCAGTCCAGGTGCTGCTGCTGCAAAAGTTCTTCCTCCTGACACAACAGGAAGTGAAAGAACTCATCAAAAGATCAGGCTGAGCCCACAAATCCCCTGTCCCCCTTCTCAGCCCCATCTGATGTGACCCACAGCCATGAACAGGGCAGGTGGAAAGGTCGTTTATTCCATGATCTGTCACCATACCCAGAGCCATAACAGCACTTCAGAGGGCTTGAATTGCCAGCAGTGCTGTTCCCTGATAACACTTTAACTGCATCAGCAGAGAAATGGAATTTTTTCTTGGCTGGGGGAATCCAAACTTCCAGGGAGTGAAAAGCTCAGGAAGATGTATCCTATTGCATTTCCTGAACAGCAACAGGCTTTAGTTTTGCACATGGAAGTCTGGTCCTACACAACTCTAAAGGCTTTGGTTCTTCTCCAGCCTCAAGTATCAGTATCAAATTATTTGGAGCAGCCTAATCTTAAACCCCTGAGGACTGAGAGCAGGAATCTCCTTGTTTACATGGGCAAGTGGGCACAGAGGTGTTTGGTCAAAGGTTGGACTTGATGAACCACTGGACTGATTCTGCTTCGAGGAAATCACTCCCACTCCAGGGAGGGACTTTCCAAGCAACGGTTCTGCACCCACTTTGTGCTGATGAAAGGAAACACGTGGTTTGCAAGGGGCACAGTCAAACCTTGCAGGCTCTTCCCCTGCAGACTTTTACCTGCTCCCCTTGAAGGGCAGTAGCAGAGGCTGCATTGTCCAGATCAACCCCTTCCCCAGCTCACTGCAGTTAAAACTCAATTAATGAGTTCACTGAATTCTGTTTATATCTAAAAATGTCATTCTAGAGCTGTCACCTCAAACACAGAGAAGCTTCTGGCACCAAGGCACCTGGAGCAGGGCTCCAGGACACTTGGGAGCTGTCCCAGGGGTATCTGGATGCAGGAATCAAACCCCCTCTCTGGCTGCAGCCTGGCAGGGACCCTGAGGGGACACAGGGCCAGGTCCCCAAAGAACCCTCAGCTGCACTTGCCATAAAACTGCCCCTCACAAGGTTCCAAGTGGGAGCGCAAGGGGGGAGTGGGGAAGCCTTCCAGGAGTCTCCTCCTCATCCTGAGCATGTTCCTGATTCCCCCAGAGCCCCCAGGCTGACACAGGACCTCCAGCTCACTCCAGCTGGCACAGGGCCACCCCATGGGAAGGAACCAAGACCCTTCCAAGCACAGAAGGCACAAGGCTGGGCCCTACCTGTGCCAAGGCTGAGCCAAAGGACTTGGCACCTCTGCTCCACTTCCAGCAGAGCACAGCAGGGCCAGCCTGGTCTCTCCCCAAAAACACTGCAACCACAAAACCAGAGCCACCTTCCTCCAGATCCCCTCCAGTCCTGTCTCTGCCAGGACACAAGGAAGCCCAGTCTGTCAGTCCATGGCAGCTGGACACTGAGCACTGCCCAGGGAGGGGGAACAAGGGTTTCAAACTCTCCAGGCACTGCAGGATCTGAGTTTTCTCTCCACTTCCTGAGCACGTTTTCTAATCACTGGGGTATCACAGGAAATCCACGTCAGAGCTTCCAGGAGCCGAGGAAGGTTTTGATTTATTGTTACTGAAGTGTGGTTTATTTGGTTCAGATTTTTTCTGACCCTGAGCTGTGTTTAATTCCTTCAGAGCCATGTCATTGTCCACAGGCACTGCCTTGGTCTGGGCTCCGAGCACAGAAGATTTCCTTCCCACCTTCAGAGGGATGCTCATGGTTGGAGGGCTGGGATTTCAGCCATGGGACCCCAGCATTCCAGCTCTGTCCACAGCAGCTCCCCCAGAGCCAAGATCCTGCCTGGAGACACTCCCTGCTCTGCACTTCAGCCCCTTTGCTCAGGGGCTGAAGTTCCCCTCAGTGCCAGGGCCTATGGCACCAGGTGAACTTCCTTAACATGCAATTAAACCCTCCATTAATCTTAGTGCCCCTCATGCAGTTCACCACAGTTAAAATGGTATTAAAACAATGACAGAAAAAAGAAACTCAAACTTACTGCACTGGGTAACAGGCAAAGCTCTCGGACACCCTGGAATGTCAACATGATCCACACAAAAGCACTGGAAAACTGCTCTCTAAACCACAGGCAGGTTTGTCATTCACAAGTCTAAGCAGGACAGAGCAACACATACATCTCAAGACAACTGTTGCTCTCAGAATTCTTATTTATTAAGAGCAGAAAGGAAATTTTGCTGAAATTTTATACATAAAAAAGTAAACAGTAAATTTTTTTTCTCTTATAGTCTTTTTCACTGAAGAAAATTGAGAAATAAGTTGTCTTTTTAGATAATGTTTTATTTAAAAAAATAAAATTAATTGACAAAGATACCACACTATTTTGCATGCCGGGCACCCCTTGGCTCGCAGGACCCTGTTCAGCACGAAACCGCTTTGTCAGCAATGCACGAGCAAAAACCACCCCAGCCTGGCTCCCACCTGGCAGCTGCTGCAGCCACACAACTTAGTGAGATATCTCTGGGTTTTCACCAGCTCAGGTCTTTAGTAAATAAATTCCAAGTGGACACTAAACAAGTATTTCACTAAGAGATGATGAAATATTAAAATTAAAAGCAAGTCGGATTGCAGCTGTAATTATACTACATTAGAAACTTCAGTCGGTGGGGATCCATTCACCATATAGAGATTAATTTGTAATCAAGGTAATTACAAAGACAGAGCATTTACTGCCTGCATGCTTTCCCGGGCTTGGAACCAACAGAGTTGACTACATGGAGAGTTGAGTAGGGTGTACTTGGAATTCACTCTCTCAGGCAGGAGACTAGTTAAGGAGTGTTACTGATAACAAAGAAGAGAAGTTATACGACATTGATTATTATAAATTACTTTGTTCTTATCTGCTTTTTGCCTCAGTCTCCTACAAGTCTTCATCCGTTCCTGTAGAAAGCCAACTCCTCTCCCCTCCCTAGTGGTGGTTGGAGTGCGCGGGGCAGCCCTTGATGCGGAACACGTGGATGTGCAGGTGGGCGGCGATCTGGTTACACACACTGACACAGTATCGGAGCAGGTCCAGCAGGGACAGGATCTGCAGGGGGAAATCACCCACAGTTACACCCACACCTTCACCCTGTGCCACACGGGGTACCACAGCACACACTGACACAGTATCGGAGCAGGTCCAGCAGGGACAGGATCTGCAGGGGAAAATCACCCACAGTTACACCCTGTGTGCACAGCACACACTGACACAGTATCGGAGCAGGTCCAGCAGGGACAGGATCTGCAGGGGTAAAAACCACCCACAGTTACACCCTGTGTGCCACACGGGGTACAACAGCATCTGCACGGGAAAATCACCCACAGTTACACCCACACCTTCACCCTGTGCCACACGGTCCATTGAGCTGGATCTCCAGCTCCAGGAATAACCATGGAATCACAGCCTGGCTTGGGATGGAAGAGACCTCAGAGCCCACCCAGCTCCACCCCTGCCATGGCAGGGACACCTTTCACTACCCCAGGTTGCTCCAAGCCCTGTCCAACCTGGCCTTGGATACCTCCAGGGATGGGGCATCACTCCCTAAAGAGTCTCTAGGAACAGTGGGCCTTTTTCCAGCCCAAGACAAGACAGACTCTTAATCCTGCCATCAGAGAATGGGGAAGGGTTACAGCAGCTGCAGAGATACTGTAAAATGCCCCATTAACTCTGAGGGGTGATAACCACACACACAGCATCTCACATCACATCGACACAGTTTTACTGAAAGGTTAACACTGCTCCTGTGCATTAAACTCGAGCATTTGATGAGCCCAGATAAACTGAATTTAAGATGTTTTTCCTGATGGGTGCTGGAGTCATGGCAGACATTCCAGAGCTTAAGGCACAGCCAGAGCACTCCTGCACTGTCCAGTACAGAGCCCCTGCTCACGAGGCAGCAACATTCATCTGCAAAATATTCTGATCTAAGCTTTGAACATTTGCTACAGTGCTTTAAAATTTTAAACTATCACAGAGCCATCAAGGTTGGAAGAGACCTTCAAGACCATCGAGTCCCACCATCACCCCAGAGCCACCAAAACCCCCCAACCTGGAGGGTTCCATGGGACTGCTGTGACCCAAGAACAGGACCTGGCACTTGGCCTGGCTGACCCTCCCTCCACTGGCCTCAGCCATGGATCCAGCCTGTCCAGATCCCTCCAGAAGATCCACATCCCACCAGCCTGGTCCTCTGCAAACTGACTGGGCCTGCCTCCATCCCCTCACCCAGACCATCCCTAAAGACAGTGCCCAGGACTGTCCCAGCACCACCCCAGGGACACTGTGACCCTGCTCATCTCTGCATCAGCTTCAAATCCACCCTGGGATGTCCCTTCTCAGGGGACTCAGCTGGGCACAGCCAATGCAATGAATTAGTGGCAGAGCTAATTAATAAAATGAGCCCGAACTCACCAGGGCAATCCAGAGGACAATATACTCATCAATAAAGCTGTTAAAGTACTGGTCAAGGAACAGCAGTGCTGGGCCTATGAATGCTGTGTCATACAGATACATCTCACTCTTGGTCATGTGGGCAACCTGCAGTAAAAAAAAAGAGAAGTTTAAGAAATTAACATGTGCCAGCCAAGGCAGAGTGATTTCAGAATACACAAAGCCAAAACCATACAGTTCAAGCCACATTACTGCAAAATATCAAACACTCAAGTGGCAGCAAAAATATTGTTTGAACCCTGGAGTTCCACAGCTACAGAGATGCAAGGTTTGCAGAGAGATATCTTTTATTAGAGCAGAGAATGTAGCACAGGAAAAAAAACCTAACACGTTTTCCAGCCCACCTCTTCCCCCTGCCAGAAACCAAACTGAAAAGGAAGCAGACTGGTAAATTTTACTGAGCACCAAAGCAGGCCTGGTAAGAAACTCTTCCTTCACTATGAATTTAGGCTCTCCCACTGTGAGTTAAGTCCAGCACTGACCCAGCTCACAGCAGCCCAACACAGGCCTGCAGAACTGGGATGGCATTTGAGGCAGGAGCTGTTTAACCCTCATTCATTGACATCCCCACCCTTGTACAAACCTGTTTTATTGACTTTAACCCCTATTTATCTCCAATTCTACAAGTTAAACCCTCAGCAAGTGTTCCAAACCTCAGCAGCTCCACCACCTCTGCTCCTTCTGCCAAACCTTGCTCCCCTTTGCATCTGAGGGGGATTCCAGCCACCTCTGTTCCAGCCCAGCTCTTCACACGTGTGCACCAATACCAATACACTGCAAAAGTGTGAATTAACAGCTGGGGAAGGGGGAGAAACAGCTCTGAGCTGTCCTGGTGCTGCCTGTGCAAACACAGCATCAACTCCAGGTTTCCACTGCCCTTCCAAACAGAAAAAGGCTCAGCTGCACCTCCAGGCTACCTAAAGCAAAGCACAAGTGCAAGTGGAACACCCAGAGAGCTCCTTAATCTACACAAAGCTCTCCTGCAGCTTGACTCAGGAAGGTTCTGATGCACTCACCACCAGTTTGTTTGTGATCTTGGCAGACACAAAGCCAAAAGTCAGGATGTAGAGGCAGGGGTGCCTCTCAAAGAGCTGCACTGCAGATTTCTTGTAGATCATTGCAGCCAAGGCGATCACGGAGCCAATGTGGAGAAAAGGTGAGAGCACACTCGTTCCCTAGGGTGAGATTAAAGTATGAGCTTAATAAAATGTGCACATTGTGAAGAAACCTCAAAGGGCTAAAAATAAAATCACATTAGAAACATCTTTCTGAATGCTGGTGGTAAAATGAATAAAAAGTGGTGAAACTTGAGCACACAGCAGCTGAGAATGTGGTGGAAACTTTCTGGTGCTGGGGGAAAAAATCAGATATTAGGCAGCAAGAACACTGCAACAGAAGGTGTGAGTGCAGACACCTCCACTTGTTCTTTACATTGGTAATACAAATAATACAGATCTTTCAGAAGGATCAAACCTAGAATCTTCTTGAAAATTTTCCTTCTGAATGGATTTTTGCACAGGATTTTTCTATGAACTCTTCAGCAAGGGGCGTATTTGTATAATTTTGGTTTATCTCATTAATTCAAAAACAAGTATCAAAGTACAATGAGTACTTCTAACAAAAATTTTTAAAACTCTGACTCCTAAATCTATTCTTACACACACAATAATAACTTGTTTTTCCCAAGCCAGCAAGGAGCTGAAGAGAAAATATTTCCCATGGAGGAGGGATTATGTTAAATACAAACTGTGGCTGAAGAGCCTCCGTGCTGAGGAGAAACTGGCAGCCCAAGGTACTCACTGCTATAGTGGATCCATTTTTACCAACTCCACCCGTGAAGATCACACCAAAGTAGTTTGTGCAGGAGAATATGGTTCCTGCCACAGTACAGAGAGCTGGGAATATTTTCATCTGAATATTCAGTATTGGAATCTTAATGGAAGAGAGAGAAGAAGTTAAAATATGCATAGCAAATTTGGATTAATATTTCAGGTGCACTCAAACACTCCACTTTCCAAAACAATGTTTGCTCTTCTTTCTCTGCTATACAGAGATTGACATTTCTACAGAGAAAAATGTATTTTCCAAAAGTCCTTCCATGAAGCTTCCCAGAAAGCCAGACTTATGTGCAGTTACCACAGAAGAGACACCAAAAGCAGAGAGATTGACAGAAACCAAGAACTTGCTCTAAATCACCCCAGGGAGGAGAATCATCAGCTTTCCTGAGGCTGCAGACAAGATCAAACTGGGCAGAGCCAGAGCCACTTGGGATGGTCAGATAAACCCCTTCTAGTACTGGATCCAATCTTGTGCACAAGGCAAGGCAAGCAGAGAGATCAGACAAGCCAGATGAGAGTCAGTGACCCAGGAGAGGAAGGGTGAGGTTGCTAAAGAAGGGCAGAACGAGCAGTTTCGAGGCAGTTTCGAAAGTTTCCTTTGCTTTTTAACAGTCGTGCTCCAAGCAGAACAGGAAAAACCAGAAATGAAGAAGAAAATAGTCCAAACTAAACCACAGGAAATATGTTATGGAAACAAGTGTTTAGAGACAACTACCCAAAACTTCCCAACTGTATCTATTCAACTCCTAAAGCTCTTCATTTGGGAACTGAAGTCAAGGCACTCAACTGAATCAACGCTCGGCTCCCCAGTGAGTCCAGCCAGGAACAGAAGCCCAAAGGAGGTCAAGCTGCTTCTATTTCTCTTTAATTACATTCTCAGAGTGGCTTTCAGCAGGTAAATCATGGAATATTATGAGTTGGAAAGGACCCATCAGGAGCACCCAGTCCAACTCCTGTTCCTACACAGACACCCCAGCAATCCCACCCTGAGAGCAGTGTCCAAATGCTCCTGGAGCTTGAACATCCGAAGTTTTCTGTTCCATTCAACAGCTGAATCTCTTGATCTTTCCAGGGCATGATTAAGAGGCAGAGGAGCTTTAACCCCTCATGCCTTGCTCAGCCCACTCCCCAAACCCTGCCCAGTTTCATGACTCTCAAATATATTTCTCCCTTGCTCAGGCTGCCCTGCTAAGGGGAAAAAAAGGCATTTCCTGAAAGATTGTAGAGAGAGAATAAAGACAAGTAAAAAGAAGGCCTGAACTGCCAGACTGGAGCACTGCTTGTAATTATCCATAAATGTCAGGAGGCTCAAGCTCTTCTAAAAGCAGGTACCTGTGCTGGCCTCTGCCTCAGAACTGATACTTTGGTATTTAAAGAACGGGGTGAATTGGCTTTTACAAGCAAAAGGGAACAGTAGCAAACTCCATTACAGGAGTCAAAAGACATTAAGGTTGACATTTCCCCAAGACAAAGGGAGTTGGCTGGGAAAAATGCCCCCCTGAACTCCCAACTACCACTAGAACACTGGAGAAGGATGCTCAGGGAAGGAGAAGATAAGGTCACACTGTTCTAACATCTGGTTTGGTCAGTTTGGGGTCTCACCACCCTCCTTTGGGCCTCAGCACAAAACATGTCTGCAGAAAAAATTAGTGAGAAACAGTCACATACAGAAATTTGGCAGAGAAAAGCCAGAAGAGTGGATTAAAAAGTCAGCACCTATTGAATTTCTCCATGTACAAAATGGAGCAGCAAGGCCAAAAGCGGGAAGCAGCAAAATCAAGCAAATATCAGATTATTTTTATTTTTTCCCTCTGAGTAGGAGGGAGAGAAGGAAATGTTCCTACAAAGTGGCATTGCAGCCCCTGAATTTTAACTCAGAGATCACTGGAAGACAGCCACAAGGCTTCTGTCTTGTATTCCAAGTATCACTGCAGTCTCTGAAATTATCCTGCCCTTCCTGGTGATTCCAGGGGCTTCATCCGAGGTCACGTGTCAGCAATGCAGAGAGGTATCACCAGTCACATCTTCTGCACACAAATCATGTTCTCTGTTAAACCCCCTGGGACTGATCACAGAGGGAAAGCTGCCTTGCCCAGAGAGCTGCTGAACCCAGGTAAATCCTGGGAAAGCAGCATTCCAGCTTGGACAGGGCTTGGAGCAACCTGCTCTAGTGGAAGCTGTCTCTGTCCACGGCAGGCGGTGGAACAAGATGAGCTTTAAAGGTCCATTCCAAACCAAAGCATTCCACAATTCCAGATGTTGTTTGGGAAGAACCCAGTGGCAGCAATAACCAAGTGGCAGCAGGCAACAGTCAGGAGGGGTTGCCAGAGCCAGCATTAAAGCAAGTCTGGAGTATTTTGCCAGAAATTTACTGCCAGGATTCCAGAGTACATTCCATTAGTTTTGTGCAGAATGAATTGGGGTTCAAAAAATAAAATTACGAGGAAAGAGGCCAGAGCAGAGCCCAGGTAAGGGCTCATGGAAGCAGCAGGGAGGAGCATGTGAGAGACCAGGTGAGGGGACGTGGAGCTGCCACCTCCTGGAACTCCTCCTGTCACCAATCCCACAAATCCAGCTGGAAAACGGGGACCCTGGAGCCCTTCTCACAGGGCTGGATCCCAGCTGGAGCCTGGAGCTGTCCAGAAGCACTGCAGTCACACCTGCCCGATGAACAACTCCCAGAGGGCTGAACTCCAGCTCCGTAATCCCAAAGTCTTTGTGCTTTTTCACATTCCAGACCCTGTGGGAGAAAACTCCAGCAATGGCAGCACTTCTTTTGCTTCAAGCAGGAAAACCACCTCCAAATAATCAATGTATTCAACAAGGTACCCTAGGCTTCCTTGCTTTACTCACGTGTCCCAAGTGATCCCACCTGGAGCCATGCTCAGCATCCCACAGGAATCCCCCAGCTCCAGGGGCCTGGCAAGCAGCACTGAACAGGCTTTGGAGAGAACTGGCACTGCCAGAAAGGAGAGAGCCAGGACAGGAACACACAGCTTCATGGAATAAGCGGAAGGTAATGAAAGCAACAATTGCCAAAATCCACAACTCTGCATTTTGCCCGTTCAGAGGGTTTTGCTTTTCCAATGAAAAGTGGAATGTTTGAGTACACAACCACATTTACTCCATACTTCCCCCAGACAGAAGCAAATAAAAAACACCAAATCACCAAATTTGCAGTCACATCAAGTATTAAAGGATTAGAGAGCGCTGGGTGAGAAGGGGTTGTGTGATTTATTTTGCTCTGCAAGCAGTAAATAACATTTATCTCTAAATTAAACAGGACTGTCATGGGAGACCAGATTAAGATTGTTCTTTGGAGAAATGCTCCACTAAACCAACCAAACCAACCAAAATGGTTTAGTATTTTTGGGAGCTGCCTTAGGCAAAAGCTGCTGCAACCCAAAACTTCTAACCGATTTCAAGGTTTTGCTGAAAAGGGTTATTTAAAAGGCTATTTTAGAGTTATTTCAGCTATTTAATAACAAGAGACCAATTTCTAAGCTCACACAAACATCACTGAATTGTGCCAGAGGTTGCTGTGGCAGAATTTTCCCACCCCCCTCCTTTTTTTTTTAAGGAAACTGAGAACAGGAATTGAGAAATTCTGTTTGTGACACAGAATATTAAATTATAGCTGCACGGGGATGTTGGCCACAGTAGTATTTTTGGTAAACTTGGCACCAATAAGGTGACGTATAGCCTCATTTTTATTTTCTAATCAGTCCTACCCACCCTCACTCCCTTTAGATGGTATTTACTTTGCAGTTTATAGAATTAATTAAGGGCTTTGGGGTTTTAAGCCTGAAAGCACAAGCAGCAAAATTAGGATGGCTACAATGAGCTCATTTGGGATCCTCTCCACACACTGTGGGTTCATTGCTCCCATTACACAGAGCAGATTAGAAATTCATTCATTTGGGGGGAAGCTTTTCAGGGACTTTTGACCATCTCTTGGTGTTACTGAAATCAAGATTTCTTTCTCCTTAGGAATTGCATTTATCAAATACAGAAAGAAGATCAATAATCAGGAAGGAAAACGTTCCAGGAAATCAGTGTTTTGGGTTTTATTTCCAGTAAATTTATGTATTTTTAATTTATGTCTGCACATACCTGCTTTTCTGTGGGCAATGCCATTTTGATAGCTCAGTGTGGCTTCAGTAATACTTACAATTGTATTATTATTATATTACTATTATTATTATTAAACTGTCAGCTGACATGGCCTGGTGAGCCTGTGTCACCATATCAATACTACATATGGACATATACATGGATATAAATAGAACATCTGCAGCCAGGCTGTGCCAGCTGCCCATTTAATCAGGATTATCAGAGTTTAAAAGGAAAATCCTGACAATTGGGGGTTTTCCCCTTACACAAATCGAGAGCCATCAGCCACATTCAGGCCAAATTGTCTACTGATGGTTCCCAACTGCTCTCCAAGAGTCTCCTCCAAATCCTCATCCAAGTTTAATATTCCTCCACTGTTTGTACATGGAATTCATCCAGGTTTTGGCCAGGATTTCACCAAAGGTTTAAGTTCATGCAGTGTTTGATAGCTTTTTACCTGCACGCACAAGGTATAAAATAACTTTGTTTTAGTGACTCTGGTACAGCCAGAATCCACAGTTAATTCCGTGGGATCTGGATTCAAAAATCTATTTCCATTTATAAGGAAAAGTGAAATCTTCCCACTGAAGTGAAACTGTCTCAGGATGTGCAGGAGTCCTTCAGTGACCACAGGATAATTACAAAGGATAAAATAAGAACATGAGCAAAATTACCAGAGATTGCCAAAAAGGTGGTCCTCCAATCACTGCCAGTAAATGCATGATTATTATGAAGATTTGTACTTCAGTCACATCAATTCTGATTAGGTACAAAAAGCCAAAAAAAAAAAAAGCAGAATTACTCAAAGCAATTTCAAGTCAGTAATTCGCAAGCTCAGCAGCACAACTCTGTCATGCACAGTACAAACACCCCAAAAGGCTGAGGAAAAGAGGAAAAACTCGCAAATAATTTAGAAGGCAAAAATTTATTTGGTTTTATTGTTCCAATTAAGAGTGATGTTGTGCTATACTTTTGTTTTACTTCACAGTGCAGGAAGAGAAATCCATTTTATCAACAGGAAACATTGGAACTCTTCACTGCCCAGTGGCAGCTGCAGAAATAAATATTCAGTTTTAACCTTGTCCACCAAAAAAAAAAAAGAATTTAGTACAGATGATAAAATTCTAAAAATATATTTTTAATCCCTATTATATTCCCTGTCATATTCCCTATCCTTTCTTAATATGAATATTCTCTGAATAGCATCAAGCTTTGAAAAGAAACACAAATACCTAAAGGGTTGATGGAAATGGTGCAGTGGCAGCAAGAAGAGAAATCATTTCTGGTTCTAGCAGAGCCAGGATGTGCTGCAGGAAAGAATGGAAGAAAACAGGGAATTCATGGCTTTGTTTTAAGGAGCATGTAAAAGTCTTGGAGGCAGAAAGACAGAAAAATGGGATGAATGCCTGAAATAGGAGTGTATAAAAATACAAGTGAAATGAAGAAGATGGCTTGCTGGTGTGATATATGTATGGGGTGTGTATACACTATGAATGTTATAAATAGGCATACACATTTTATATATCTATACATATGCATACAGATGTATGTTATACATAAAAACCATGTAATATATAACAGACAAGGATATTTGTTAAAAACTTCTCCCTGACTTACAGTAAGAATCTCCTATTGCAGAACACATGCAAGTCTTAACTTCAATTCTGCCTTAATATTCTGAATTTTGAACACCAAATGGCTCCTTAAAACAGAAGACAAAAGCATTAAGACCTACTGAGGAGAAACTAAGCACCAAACTATCACCTAAAGAAAGCATAAATTCTTAATCCCAAGGAGGAAAGAGGCCTGGGAACATCCCATGCTCATTAAAACCACTCTCAGATGACTTAAAATGATAAGCTTGGTATCAGTAAAGCACAAGTCTGATGTTGGAATTATCCAGTGAATTTTTTTTCGCAGGATGTCAAGTGGCCTCTGGACAAAAATCTAAGAATCTAGGAATCCACAGGGAGCTCCTCAAAGCTGGGCCACAGAAGGGAACATCTGGAAGCAGAAGGTGGCCAAAGGGGCACCCTGTTCCTCTGTGGCTTTAACCTGAATTCCAGGTAACTGTGCAACCACAGCATGAACAGGACACATCTGTGGTGCTGCTGCATGAGCAGCCATCCCAACTTCCCTAAAATCCAACCACTTTCTACCCCCAAACACCTGCCCAGCCCCACTTCCTCTCCTGGGCCAGCCCCGTCTCCTGCCTTCAGTGGGGTCAAGGAGATTGGTTTGGCTAAAATGATCCAACCACAAAAGAAGAAATTCCTGTCCCAATTCCCAGCACATCAGCTTTCCTGGGGGTTTTTTCGTGCCCTTGGGAATGCTGGCAGCCCCAAGGAGAGGGCAGGGAAGGTTTGCTCAGCCCCTGGAAGCCACAAAACCCAACACTGGGCAGCTCCAGACTGGGGAGCAATAAATGGGAAAGACAGACAAATGGATTGCTACCAGCCTGCATGAAACTCCCAAACAGCCCCTAAAATGAAAAATAAGTGAAAGAATGTCATTATAAACCAAAGCAACAATGGCTTTGTCAAGCAAAGTAATACCTGCACTGCCTGAAAAGCATTAACACGTCAGGTGATGCAGAGGACATTCTTACACCTTAATGATTAACTTGGATTTATGCATTGTATCCAGGTAAAATGAGCTAGCAAGCAAAAAAATCCATGAATTGCCTCAGTCACCACACTGTTTTTAAACTCTGGTAGGGCTGGGAAGTACCCAATAAAATGGGAAGGCACAAGCAGGGCTGCAGGGAAGCACTTGCTCTGCTTGGATGGAGACTGACCAATGCCTTTCTTTTTGAGGGAAAATACATCCAGCTTGCTTTATGGATGGGGAATTTACTTGCAAGGCAGGGTGGTAATGTTCCTGCTTAAATATGACATCATTAGTGCCATATTTTATTCTACATCAAATTCCATTGCATATTCAAGCGACTCTTCCATGGTAGAGATTAGAGAAAACACAATTTTGGAGTAAGGGATCATTTATCAAATTATAGCAGAAAAGTAAGGGGAAAAAGGCAGAAAATCAGGAAAGGCCTTTGTTCCTGCACACTGCCTCATTTAATTACTATAATTACATTTAATTACACACAAGCAGGTACCACACACAGAGCTGAAAGAAAGCAAAACCATTTCAAAGCAAGGGAATCAGTCAGTTCAAAGATTCTATTTTCAAACTTGTGTTCGTATTTATTTACTCATTTAAATACCACAGTGGAAATCCTAAGAAAAAAACAAATGGGAAGAACGAGCAGCATGAATTCTGCAAGGGGTTCTCAAAGCCTCTGAACTGGGATATTTTTATTCCATGGGTTATTTTCAGGCATCACTGGGGCCACACTTCCCCCCAAGCTGACAGCTTTGCTGCCTGGTGTTTCCTGACAAGGGAGTCAGGTCAGCACTGCCCAGACACCGACACTGTGCACATTGTGTGCAGGAGCACTGAGCCCCATCAGATGAAGAAAATGAAACAAACCCTTTTCCCAAGACATTCCCACACTACAATAGATGGATGGAGAGTTATTGTACGACTGCAGGGGACACAAAGAATCAAGTTTCAAATATCTTTTCTTCAAATAAACCAGGGGCTTTTTCATCTTCTACAAAACAAACAGAAGATCCTGAATTGAGGTTTAAGATCAGCAGGAACATCCAGGTGAAGAACAAGAACAAAGAGCTGATGCTGACCACAGAGCAAAGAGCCCAGACTCAAAATCATGATTTAAGATCTTCCTTTCTTTGGATTGCTATTTGCTAAATTACCACTTCCTGACACTATTTCCAGCCTTCCATAGATTATGAACAAAGTATTTTAAAAATTAAGTCACTGATGTCACTTGACTCCCTTCAGAGCCACCAGCACCCAGGATCAGCTGGAGACACATCAGGATTTACCAGATTGCTGAGGGTGATGCAACTAAAGCAGAGCTGATAATTCATCTTCTTACAAAACCACCTGAAAACAGATTTTGCTGAGCTACTACAGGAAAAAACAAAAGAACTATTAGAAAATAATTAGCATCAACACAGGTTTAACAATAGGTATGTAAACCAACCACCAAAAAAATAACTTCACTTTTATTTAACACCTGATGCAGTTCCAAGAAAGAGGTCAAAAAGCTATCCTCATATCCTCAAATATTTAAAGGAAAAGTCCCAGCTAAAAATTCAACAATAACAGTCATAATCCATGAAATGTTTCAAGGAATCCAACTCATTCACTTGTAATGATAACACGTGGGGAGGTGACCTCACCCACATATAATGTATTAGCAAAAAACAAGAAACAAAAGAAAAAGAGGTGAAATAAGGAAGAAAAAGTCCTTTCTTCTAAGGCTAGCAAACTAGAGGGGAGAAGGATTTATTTAGCACAGACATAAGGAAAAGCATTTTGAAAAGAAAGACAAGCTGGAAAGGAAGTTACTTCTTCATGAAGCTACAAGCACAGGGATCAAGCTGCACAGCTTAAACCAGACATTTTCAACCAGACTTTTTAAGTTATTACACAAGACACAGTTCCCTGAAAGAGCCAAGAAATTCGGTGGTTTTTTTTGGTGGAAAGGTATTGAAATGGCAGCAACAAAGTAAGTTTTTTTAAAAAGTAGTTCCAACAACATTTTTATACCCACACTTGGAGCTGTTTCCACAGCTCTGCTTGGCTTTTAGGTGAAGCCAAAACTGTGATAAAATAAAAAGAAAAGTTTGATTTAAACTTCTGTTGAACAGGTAGGTTTTGCTTTGGTTTCAAATGAAATGTGATGCTTTCAAAAAATTTGTTTCCAGGTAAATCAAGTTTTTCCTACTCGTTCAAATAATTTTTCCTCCTTGTGTTAAACATGAAAGCACTGGTGAAGTCCCCCGGAGAGGTGCTTTGCCCAGAGCAGTGCATGACACAGGTGCTGCCCTGCCCAGCCCTGGCAGGTGAAGGTTTTACCGTGCGGCTCCAGAGGCGCGGCCCCAGCGCTCCCGTCAGCAGCTGGATCAGCACCGTGCAGAGCACAGACTCTGTCACATCAAAGCTACACGTGGGGAGAGAAACAGGTCAGAGCACCCTCCTGAGCACACCTCTGAGGGGAGCCTTTGGAACATCCTCAGTCAGGGGAAAGGACAAAACCCAGGGCTGATTCACAGAGCGCGTCAGGGAAGGGGTTAACGATCACAAAACCCGGGAGTATTAATGAATTAACAAAACCATTCTAACCCACACACTATTTCACACATTTAAATCTTCATTCAGAACTTCTGCAATTTACAGTTTTACTGTATCACTCCAACACATGAGGAAAAACAATCATTTGGTGTGTGCATGAGGGAATAAATGAAATTCCTTGGTCTGAGTCACGGTGAATAAAATCCATAACCAAGCACAATCCAGGACTCTCACCTCCTGACCTCATGTTCGTGTCTCCAAATGACACTGAATACATGAATTCTTTAGCTGAAGATGCTCCTGCATGTTTTAGTGGAGCAGAAATGCAGATTGTAGTTCAGTTTGACACCTCTGAGGGAAAGGAAAAAGTTCCACCTCCCTCCTCATGCAGCTCCTTGGCAAATAATGCTCCAAGAAGTGAGCTCTGGACCCCTGCTCAGGCGTAATCACACTCCATTCTGTATACATTTAATTCTCACTCCTGATAGAAAGGGATGAAAAAATATGCTGGAGCCAACAGAGCCCTTTCCCCTAATACGGTGTCATAAATCCGCATTTTACCATAAAAAATTTAAATAGGATCCAATTAAAAACAAAATCAAACCATGTAGTTCAAAAAGAAAATAATTCAGCAGCAGCAACAGGTCCAGCCAGAACACAGCTCCTGTTTATTGCTGTGCTTATCAGAGTGTGCTGGAACAGGCACCCACCATGCCAAGGCATTAAAAATAAAAATGGGCAGCACAGAAAGGTCATTGTGGCCCCACTGCAGGGCTCAAGTGCAGTGATGAGGTGCAGACCCCAGGCCCGAGGAGAGGGGCCACAGAAGTTCAGCCTGATAAGCATTTTCAGTTTAATTATCACAGCACATAACACAGTAAATAGCTGGGAGAGGTAAGAGTTGGTTTTTTAGGGAATACAGGAAGAGAAAGCCCCATGTCCAAACCCCACAGCTACTTCGGTGCTTCACAAGAGCTGTAGTTTCTATTTTTTCCTATGTTCCTTTAGGTGATATTTGTAATTCAGACAGGGATCCATTTTTTAAACATCATCTGGGAAGTTTAAGAAGGGGCACTGACCTTGGCATGTGCTTCACTCCACAGAGATGCTGGCACTGACATCCCTGTGCCTGCTCTGCTGGGAACCCTGCCAGGCTCCTGAGTCTGGAGCCAATTAACACACAGGGATTAGTGCTGCACCCAGAATATTCCCTTGTGAGTGCTAATTTATTCAGTGTATTCCATGAGCAATTCTTAAAAGGCCCTGTTTGACTAAACAAGTCATTAAACAATTCAAGAGCCATCACTGGCTCAGGGCTCAGAGACAGCTGCAGTCAGACCCTTCCTTGTGCTATCAGGGAACCCAAACCGAATCCAAATGGAGAGATTTTCTGAGAAAATGATCCAACAACAGGAAACAGACACTTACACTGGAAAGGGCCCTAAAATCAAGTCAATCACTAGCAATACAGCTGATCTAATACAGCTTTTTAAGGCTGTGTGAAACTATGGGGGAGGTTTGTGCACAATCCTCCCCTTCCTCTCCAACACACAAAACTCCATGAAAAAGTCCCAAATCACAGCAGACAAGAAAAACAGTCCTGCCTCAACAGAAAACAGAAGTTACAGGGCTGGAAAACTCACAGGGATCCATCTACCAGTTAATGCTCTGGTCTGAAAAATGATGATTCTTCCATCTGTCTTGTCCGTATCTACTGAGCGTGCAAGTGGGATTACTGAGGCTGGGCAATGAACGGGGAATCTGAGCAGGAGACAAAGGACTGTTTTCTTAAGGGAACCACAGCAGCAAGAAAAGAATGTTCAACATCAGAACACAAGAGAAAGAAAGGCTGAGAGTCACATGCTAAAAGTGCAAACGCTCAGTTATAAAGTTATTAGAGTTTTATCCTAACTCATTCCAATCCAGCAGTTTCACTTGGATGCAATCAAATACAATACCGTGAATAAAGGAAACTGTACAGAAAAAATCAGAACATGAATTAGAATTATTTCCAGCACCAGGAAATTAATGTTGAGGGAGAAATAATATTAAAAATGAGCCATAAGCTCCTTTCCTTGTTATTATACACCTCCAATACGTAAATTTTTCTTTCTGCTGCTCACAGAGGTAAATTGAAGTTGCACAGCAATAGCCATGTGCTTGTTATGTTGTAGTTCATTATTTCACAGACAAGTGAGAACTCCAAGGGTTTATCAGAACAATCAGGAGCAGCATCTCCACACGTGACCAATGGGATCGTGGCTGAAAATGCTGTGAAAGGACCTGTGTGAGGGCAGAGGAGGAGGAGGAGGATGTGGAAAAGCCCTCCCATCTTTTCCATGAACTCTCAGCAGCTGCAGAGGTTTCTGACACTGCCAGGGCAACTGAGGGATCAGGAGGAGCAGATTACCAGCACCAAACTTCACACCCACCACAGACACTTCAACACATCCTGCCTGCAAGCACAGAGAGCCCAACACCTCCTGACATCAAGAGAGGCTCTACTTAGCCTCTGCAAATAACCTGGGTATAAAAGTTCCCCAAGAAGTGTTGGAAAGTTTTAAGCTCTGCGAGTCATGGGGATTACTGCCTTATCTCAGAGTGGAGATCCTGAGGCTGCTCCCAGGAGCAAGAACTCAATGTGCTAAACTCTGACTTGGAAGGTTTCCATTCCTGTATTTCAGTATTTGCTGTACATTGACCATGCAAGACAAAACACCAACTCCTCTTCTGCTGAGGTTGAAAAGAAAGGTTGGCTTAGCTGCTTTCTGAAATCCAGAATCCATCATGAACAAGTGCACCACGACCTCACCTGAGCAGTTTGTGTCTCATGTCTCTCAAGAAAACACCCAGGCTGGACAGGGGAGAATGGATTCCCACTGCCAGGGGGCAGGGTTAGGGGAGATATTGGGAAGAAATTCCTCCTTGTGAGGGTGGTGAGGCCCCAGCACAGGGTGCCCAGAGCAGCTGTGGCTGCCTCATGCCTGAAAGTGCCCAAGGCCAGGCTGGACAGGGTTTGGAGCCACTGGGACAGTGGAAGGTGTCCCTGCCCATGGCAGGGGGTGGCACTGGATGAGGTTAATGTCCCTTCCCACTCAGCCAATTCCAGGATTCTGTGATTCTGAGCTGTGCTGCAGAATGCAGCTCTGACAGGGATGGATGGCTCCAACACCCTGGATATGGAACAGCCCCTCAGTCAGGCTGTGCTCTGACTTTGTGCAGCTGGAAACATCTTGAGCCTGCACATATCCACTCCTCCTCCTGCGCTTCCTGCAGGGACCAGGACCACTGCTGAATCCAAGTGGGATAACCCTGGACTGGGGAAGAACCAGGTGATCACACCTGGGCTCCAGATAACATCAGGAAAATCCTTTCAGACTTGTGCACCATATTCCCTAATGACCTGTTTTCTGCAGCATATCACATCTGCTTCCACACAGACACATGGAAGCCCACTGCAGCTTGCCAGTTTCATTTTTGGGATATGCAGGAAAAATTTCTCTGTTCCTAAAGCAGAGGTGCCCCAGTGATGGCACAGCTGCCCCAATACATGACTCAGCTCATCCTGTGCTGCAGCACAGCAAATTCACAATCCAGACAAACCAGTTCCTGTGCTGGAAACCAGGTCAGGAGAACCAAGCCATTATTTGGGCTGCTTCAATACTGAGTGTCTCTCTGCTATTCAAAATCACCTTTTTCTTTTTCAATACGCTGAGTATTCCTGTTCTTCCAAAAGACCAGGAATTTAAATACAACTTCTGCATTTAACTCTATCCCTGCTGTTCCCTGCTGCCTTTGCACTGCTGATATCATTACAGCAACTTTCCTGGAGCCTGCCCCACTTGCCTTGAGACATTTCCTGCTTCCTCCTGGGGTATTTTTAAGCAATACTGACCTCTAGCTATTATTTGAGCTGTTCAAATAACACTAGCTGCTTTTTCAAGAGTGCAGTGGTTGCCAGGATCTAATGGAATTATGTGATCATTTGAAGATGGAGACAGATCACAGGACTTTATTGACTCAACTGAGTATTCAAAATCCTGGAGTAGCACAGAGACCCTCCACAGCTGTCAGGGAGAAGACAAAGAACCTGCACAGCTGATGGATTCAGTAACTGGGCCCAACTGAACAGAGTTTTCCTCCTCCACCTGCAGAATCTGTAGGAATCTCACAGAATGGATCCCATTTCCTCCTCCCTCAGGGGAACTGATCCTGCCCTGCAGTCTGACATGCTCTGCTCAGCTTCAGGGACTTGCCAAGGCTGCTGCAGTGACACCAGAGAGAATCACGGAATTGTTAGGGCTGAAAAAGCCCTCCAGGATCATCAACTCCAACCTGACCGAGCCCCACCTTGTCACCAGCCCTGAGCACTGAGTGCCACATCCAGTTGTTCCTTGGGCACCTCCAGGGATGAGGCCTCCAGCCCTTTCCAATGCCTGACCACCCTTTCCAGGAAGAAATTCCTCCTGATTTCCAACCTGACCCTTCCCTGGGACAGCTTGAGGCCGTTTCCTCTCATCCTGTCCTTTGCCCCCTGGCAGCAGAGCCTGACCCCCACCTCACTGTCCCCTCCTGTCAGGGATTGTGCAGAGCCACAAGGTCCCCCTGAGCCTCCTTTTCTCCAGGCTGAGCCCCCCCAGCTGCTCCTGGGGCTGCAGCCCCTTCCCACACACAAACCACACACTACTCCACAAGCACACACCTTGTTTGACACACTAATTTCCCAGTTCTTTTTAAGACAGACTTTTCCAGCAAGCCAGGCTGGTTCTATAATTGAACATTTCAGGCCTGTGTGGAAGGAGTGAAATAGAATCTCTCCCTTTAGCACCCTCTGCTCTTCTCCAAGCCATCTGATTATCGAGTTCTCTCTGCACTGAAATACAATTTCCTGGACATATCTCATCACAAATAGAGTAAGTGATAACCAAATGTCTGCTCTTTCCTTCTGCCTCGGAATTAAGGCATGTCAGAAACACTGTCACATTCCCTGAAACATCACCACTACACCCTCTCTCTGAGGGTTTTTGAGAGTCACTACGTGTGATACAGACAGGAAAAAGCTCCTGTGCACAAGGATCTTTCTGGCTCCTTTCAACAGCTGTCTCTGACCCCACTTATTGGGATTAAGGATACCCAAGTCTGTGCACTGCAGTGAATCTGAAAGGGTTGATAAAATACCTTTTTTTCAGTTTTAGATTAGTGAAATGAAAGCTTCATTTAAAAAGTGTCAAACAGTGAGAATCTGTTAACTGGATAAATAGTGTCATGGATTTTGCATTAAAATGAACATCAGCTTATGACAGTCTATTAACCTTGTGACACAGGGCAAAAGAAGGAACAAATGTGTTTACTACACAGTGCTGTGTTATCTAAATTAATGTTACACACTTGTAGGTGCTTACTGCCTGTTCTGAATTAGCTACATATTAATAGTCACCACATTCTTTTAAGGCCAGGCAGAAAAATCTAATTTGCTGAAAAATGCCTCCAAAATACAGACTCCTCACAAAGGAACGTCCCAGTGAACACCAGCACTGACCCAAACACTTCTCTGCAGCACAACAGCAGTTTGAGGGGGCTGATACTTCCATCTGTAAAATCAAGCACATGTCAAGGTTGGGCTTTTGTGTTCTTTGACGAATAACCAGAAATCTTTGATTATCAGGACCCTGTAAAGTTCAAAGGGAGCTAAAAGCATTCAGACCTTTGGTACAGCATGAAATTGAGACTCCTAAAACAGGAAAATACTTGAGCCACTTGTCTTATTTTAAAGATTTAAGTACCAGAATGGGATAGTTTCAGTCAATCTGTTTTAGTGTAGTCAGAGTAGGAACAGAAATATAGATTTTCTTCTTTTCTTCCTCTAATAGACATTTAAAACTGATCCAACATCTTGAATTTTTGAGCAGAAACCTGCTGTGCATTTATTTGAAATGGGTTTGTTTAGTCTATTAATGCAAACACAGAATAAAATCTCAGCATAGAATGCATTTATTTCCCCATTAAGGTTAGAGAATCCCACAGCTCACCAAGTCCTTGTGTTGCACCTCCCACCCACCCTCATCCAAGCAGGAAACAGGATTTCAGCTTCTGACCCTCTTGGCATTGCAATTTTGGTTCTATTTATTGACAGAACCATGATCTGCACTAACCAAAACGGATTCAGAACTTTAAACTGGAGGCACAATGGCAATTAATACAGCATATTTTAAGAGTTATGGTTAATATTAACAATTAACTGCACATCACAATCCAGCAGTATCAAGACAGAGCTCCATGAATGCTAAAGCCAGACTGCCACCATCTGACCAAAGCATTCCAGTCTTGGGATAAAACAGCCAGTACTTGCCATTACTTATTTAGCTTTACACCACATCAGAAGCTCTAATTAACTAACAGGCCAAAAGGATATTTTACCACTCCTAACACAAGCTAAGGGGACACTTACTATTGATTACAGATCCAACATCTGCCAGAAGCTCTAAGTGTGTTTCTATGGACAGAAACAATTTGCTACTGCCCTGAGGAGCTGCCCCATGGCCACGCAAGGAGCAGTTCAGGAGAAGAGGGAGCCTCTCCCCTCTCTCAGCCAGGTACTTACATGCCGAAGCGCAGCGTCCCCGAGACGTAGGTCTGCCAGTGCGCGCAGTAAAACATGAATGTCCCAGCAAAACAACAAAAGAACATCCAGTCAGGGTTGGTGCCCAGCTGCACAGCAATACAAGTTCCCAAAACCACAAAGACTGCAGGAGAAAATCAGTCACAGAGTGAAAAGGGTGGATGTGTGTAAGGATCCTCACCAGAAGCAAAGCTAACAACAGGGCCCAGAGGAGGGACAGTGGGAAGGTTACCCTGGCATGCTCATTTCACAGGCATGAGAGATTAACGCTTCCACTTGAAAAAATACAGCCTGTACAATACAGATTTCAATCCATAGAAGAAATCAACATTCAGGGTTTCTAAGTCTCCTTCATTTTATTCCCTGTGATGCCTAATCCCATTAAGGGACTTGAGTGATTTCTGCAGCTGCAGCAAGTTCTGGGGTTTTTCCTGCATTTGTCAGACATTTTTCCCTGTTTTCTGAATTTTTCTGATGCCATTAAGAAAATTGAAGGTCTGGATACATTAAGGATGTGTAACATATCTAACCTTTCCCCTCCACCCTTTCCATACACAATTCTGATAAAGAATTCATAAAATTTAAAGCATAAGACCTTTAGAATTTAAGGAACCCAAAACATCCAATGAGGAGTTGGACTCAATGGTCTTGTGGGACCCTTCCAACTCAGGATATTCTACGATTTTACAATTTTTTTGCAATGGAGTTAAACTTCAGGCTGGCTCAATGAACTCCACCTACCCAGGAACCGACCTGGACGATTCTAATCTTAAACTCTTGACTTGTAGAATTCCACTGCTTAGGCTTAGACCTGTCTTAGTATCATTCTGTATCAAGTCAATATGAAATAATATAGCAGAGCATTCTGACAACTTCTTACAGAAAATATTTTAGAATCAAGACTCTGCTAGAGCATCAGAGAAGTTCTGGCTCAGGTTGAATTAGTCACATGCTTAGTTTTGTTCTCAGTGTAATACAAGAGAAGACATTCAGCTGATCCAGAGCACAGTCTATGGCAAGAAAGGTGACTTTCTTGGTTGAAAGTGATACATTCAGCACTATCAGTTGTCCTTTCTTCAGTAAAGAAGCTTTTTTATTGTATTGCAGATTTGATCCCTGAAACAGAGTAATTTAATCCTCCTACTTCAATTAAAAATGACAACAATACCTGTGGACAGTGAATCACAGCCATGATCAAACAGCTCTCCTAACGGAGTGCTGCTGTTTGTCCTTCTTGCTTGTTTTCCATCTATAGCATCCAGGGACTGGTAGATGAAAAGGCCACAAGCACAAGCAATGTATGCCCAGGGAGGTGCCTAAGAGAGAAAGGCAATCACAATAAGGTTTAAGATAATCTTTAAAAAAAAAGAAAGCCTGCAGCTGAGCTGTCCCACAGCCTGACACAACAGTTTTCCCTTTGCACAGGGACCTTTCAGCAGCTGGTCCTTGCAAGGACAGACAGAATGGGCTGTTACATGTGGAATGTAAATAAACCAGTGACAAATAGCTACAGTCCCTGCTCTAAAGCAGGAAGCTGCACTGTACAGCTGGAAAAATTGTAATACTACCTTTGCAAAGTGGTGCACAACAAAATGTTTGTTAAATACATGCAAGTTGTCCCAGAGATTTCAGAAACTTGGGAACTTTTAGCCCCCAACTTCATCACAAACAGTGAGCTCATCTTCACCAGCCCTTCCTCACTCACCAGCTGAGAACTGTGTCACTGCCAGTGCCCAGACTTTGAGTCCAAGAACACGTCCAGAGCTCTGCAGCACAGCCCCTCCACCACCAACTGCTCCCTCCAGTACGAGGCACCAGCAGCTTTGCCAAATCTACATTAAGAACCCTCAATGGCCACATCCACTGCAGTTTTTACTCTGACAGAAACATAAACAATGGCAAAGCCCTGCTAGAGCAAAGATTACAATCCAAGCTTTTTTTTGCTTTTTGAAGAATAAACCCTTAAGAACACAAAAGCCAGAGAGTTGCCATTCCTCTGTCTCAGTTTGCACACCCATAAACCAGATATTATTGGCTATTTTGCAGCCTTCACATTTGACACACATTACAGAAGTGAGCATTTATGAGCAGCTTTATTTTACCGACTACACCAACAAAATCCAAACACAGCTTAATCAAGCTGACCTGCCTCTCATAAAGCCCTGGAGTCCAGCTAGTTTTGGGCAACACAACCATGACTAACTTGCAGCACATCAACTTAAATATATTTCCTTCTACAGCTTGCATTGCTCCTGCATTTACCAAAACAGTTCATTCTGCCCCAAAAGCTGCCATTGTGCTCTGCTTTCAGCAGTGTCTGTACAAACAGCACAAGGTGAGAAAGGGGAAAAATGTCACCCAAGAGCAGAGCACATTCAGCCAAGGTTCTGATGCCACACAATTCCACCCCATTTTTATCCCTCGTGTACAGATTTTATCTGCCACAGTTAAGTTAAACTGCGTCTCTATAAACTTAAAAATCAGTCTGCTGGCTCTCATTTCTTAAAAGCTCCTTTCATGAGCAGTGTAGGTGTTTCCACTTAGACCTATTTATAACCAAGCAAGATTTCCTAGTTCTGTCTTTATCCAGATAATTTTTCCATTTTTTTTTTAACTCGGGTACCATTCCCTCAGTCAGCACCTTTCCAGCTGGGTCCTCCCAGCTAAGCAGGAAGTATTTGCATCTCCTCTTCTCTCTGGCTGCACAAGGCCCTGAGTGACAGCTCTGCCCTGGCTGCACCTTTCAGCAACAGGAAGGGAAAAGTCACTCTTGAAAAAAAGCAGAACTAAGGCTGAGCTACAAGGAGGAGAAAATTTACATCAGAAATCAATAGTGGTTTGGGGGGGAGGAAGAGAAATTCTGCTGCTGCAGTTTCAGAGCCCCATTTTCTTCCCCAGACAGCTCCTTGACACTCAAAAAGCACCTCCCTGGTCACGCTGTGCCATGTGGCAAATCAGATCAGGCCGAAAGCTGCCTCAGTACTAAGTTGTTTTTCAGATCAAGTGAGGAGAAAAATCTCATTCACCTCGCACAAAGTACTTCTCAAACTGTTAAACACCAAACAGTGCTTTCAAACAGCAGCCTGCAGCCAACTCTTTCTGCAACATTCTTCAGAAGGGGCACTTCAGAAGTTTAATTACCAACCAAAATACAACTGTTCTCCAAATTCTAAATTCTGCTCTGGCTCAGTGACCCAAACCAGCTCTGGGTTCCTGAGAGCTGAAGTCTCTCTATCAAACCAGATTTCAGAGTCTGAGCCCCCACATAACCCCACTCAGAAGTAAACACAAGTTAAACCAACCCACACTACAATGCCACAGCCTGGAAAAGGAAGGAGCTGCTCCCAGTATTCCCTGCTCAAACTGAATAGTCACTGTTTATCTTACACCTGCCAAATTCCACAGGTTATTGTGAAACAATCTATTTCAACAGATTTCTAGGAGAGGCAATCATCCCTTTCCTATGTCATACATGGAGCAGGGATGCAGCACAGACTGTGCCAACCTACGTGAGGGTTTGGAGTCTGGTAGGGAACAAACTGTGTCCTGCTGGATTCCCAGCCTCAGCTGGGAGACTTGGTTAGGAAGGAGTTCAGTTATTTTAAAAGCCAGAACTCTTGAGAGCTTCCCAGCTATTTGGTGTGTAACACATTTCTATACCAAATAATTCCCTTTCTCAGTGCACGCACATAAAAGAAGCTTTTAAGATTCAAGTGAAAACTTCCAATGCACAAAAATGAGTTTTCAAGTGCCTTATGAGGTAACTGGTGACAGAGAAAAGTTGAAATGTCTCAAAAATACTTCTGTATCCCTGAAATGAGGTTAAAACAGTTCTGCTCAGGGCAGGTCAGGAGCTTTTAGTGCATTCAGAACAAAGAATAAAACCAGTGACTTTTATCTGGCCTCCTCACAGCACGGCCACAACTCAGGAACACCACTCCATGTTCCCACAGCTCCACCACAGCGTGCCAAAGTCCTGACTGAGCTGCCAGGACACAGAACCTGCTGGGGCCCAGGAAGGTGTCCCTGAGGCTCACTGAGCTGGGTTTGGTCACACCAGCTTTGATATCACAAGCAGCACCACTCTGGAGCTCAGTGCCTTGGCTCTGGTGCAGCCCCTGGTGTCCAACCCACCCGGCTCGTGTGGCAACTCCGACCCCAGAGCCGAGGGGGAGTCACCCTGATCCGGGCACAGAAAGCAAACAGGTACCAACTCCTCCTGCCACACAGGCCAGGCAGCTGCACAGCCACTGCTCCAGCTCCTGGCAGGGCTGAGCTCTGTGCAACAGGTCCCTCACAGCTGTTTTGGTGTCAGACCCTGCTCCACACGGGTGTGCTGGCCCCAGGAATCGCTGTCTCACTCCAGCATCCACAAGTGCTCCCTCTGCACGCCAGTGTCACAGAGAGGCACAAACATTTACAGAAAACAGGTTACAAGGATGAGGACTGCGGGCTGAACAGCAAGAAACAGCTCTCCCCAAAGCAACAACCCATCCAAAACCAGTGACAGCGACCAAAACAAAGAGCGCCAGGCGTCCATAACTCACCTGTTCTGTAGCTGTCGGGCAGTAACATACTAATAGCAGAGTTGTAAATATATTTATTAACAGTCCGATGATGGTGATCAGGTTGGGGGCAATCCAGGCTGGAACTCTTCCAACTAACCATTCCCAGTAGCCCTGCATGAGGGGCTCAAGCAGGGACCGTCCGGCACTCTGGTACTTGTGCTCCTCTAACCGTTTGAGCTGGTGCTTGGACAGGGGCGGCGTGGGCAGCTGCACCAGCTTGCTGAGCACACAGGCAGCACTGGGGCCGTGCCCACAGCCCGCAGGGCCCTCCAGGTGCGACTCCCCACATCGCCTCTTGATGGTCCTGTGCCCACTCATGGGTTGGGTGGCCTGGGAATTGTCGTGGGCAGGCAGCAGCTGGGCTGGAGAACCATAAGATCCTGCAACACAAAGGGGCAAGACACACCTGAGCACGCAAACGAGATTTTAGGAAATCGAAAGTTTCCAGTTGCTGCCCTAAAGAGCATTTCATCTGCCATCAGCAAAGCAAAATGATTTTATCGGATTACTCCTTTGAAAGTTATTTGGAGAATTGCTGAAGAACAACAAGAAACGAGTGTTCCCAGTGCAGCTGCAAAACTCTGCAGCCACCAGCTGAAATTCCAGCAGCAGCAGAAACTCCCACCACAGCAGTGAGCTGTATTACAGACTGGGGCACAGCCAGGCTCCTCACACCTCTCCCAGGAGAGCAGGTGACATCACTCAGGTTATCAACTGACAGCACTAAAAACTGTACCAATACTGAGAAGTCTTAAGTTAAATTGGTTTGGAGCAGCTTTGTCTCCGCAGTGGTGTTGAACAACCACCTATGCACTTTTTTTCCTCAGATTTATGTTCCTTATCTCAGTTTTGCCGTAGCTTTTTTCCTCTCCAAATTTAACCCAGCTCATTGTCTGTTCAACTTTCAAGACACACAAGAAATATGCAGGAGCTGGAAAGCGTTACTTGGCCAGAGACAGCATGAAACAGCTGTGGAAAGAAAATACAGGGTCAGGAACAGCTTTTCCAGCACAAACAGGGACCCTCACAATGTTCCATCTCCCTTGAAAGCAAGTGACCAGACAGATGTAACTCTCCACAGGAAGCAGAGAAGCAGTAGAAAAAGGAGACTAAAAATAAGAGTTTGCTATTTATCTGCAGGAGACAACCAGGAAAAGAAAAAAAAAAGAAAGAAAACCTGGTTGAAGTCCAGCAAATAAAGCAGAGAAAAGAAGAAGACAGAGAGCTCTAAAGCCATCTGCACTGCACGGGCAGAGAAAACTGTGCAACTCAAAGGTCACCACTGGCCTAAGAACAGGTGCTCTCAGCTTCACTCTCCACGCCCTCAGCAAGGCAAATTCCAGCACTGAAAAGCCACCTCAGGCAGCCCCGTCGGAGGGAGGAGAAGAGAAAGTAGCAGGGCCTTGGCTGTGCTCGATAAGCTCGAGAGGAAGCAGAGCTGCACCTCTAAAATCACCAGGAGACCAGACTTAGTCACCGCGGAGGTCCCTGGGGGTGTTGCCCTGGACGAGCAGAAAAATTAGTCCCGGTACATTAAACTGGGCTTTTCCCTCATCCTGAGGGGATGAGGCAGGGGGAAAACAGCCCAGGAGCGTCTCGTTCTCCAAAACAAACTCCCGGCCCGGCTCCGGGGGACTGCCCCCGGGCCTGGCAAACACTCGGCCAGAGAGGGGCCCAGGGCAGCCCTGGCCCCGCCGCCGCTTTGACCCCGCTCACGGCGCAGCCCGGATCCCCCGGACCCGGCCCAGCTCGGGCACGGGCACGGGCACGGGCCCAGCCCCACCTGGGGGCCCTCCCCGCTCCC
>VZTZ01044713.1:23454-43829 GCA_013400955.1 Drymodes brunneopygia | reverse complement strand
AGAGACCGCCCTCGGAGATCGCTTGTCATCCCCCGTCATCCCCTCAGAGACCCCCTCACCCTCAGTGGCCATGGCCTCTCTGCCAGCCCTCGTCACCCCCTCAGTGATCCTCCAGTGTCCCCTGACCCCTCCATGTCACCCCCACCCTACTCCGTGCCCCCCAGCGGGTGCCCTGCAGTCCTCACTGCCCTTCGGGACCCCCAGGAACCTCAGGTGTCCTCCCTCCCTCCCTCCCTCTCCTGCCAAATCCCTCTCACCCGCTTCGTGCTCCTCTGTCAGCCCCAGTGACCCCCATCGCCGTTCCTGCTGCCCACTGAGCCCCTCTGCCCCTTCACCTCTCTGCCCTCAGCCTCCGCTTTCTCTCCTTCCCTCCCTTTCCCTCCTCTCCTAAACCTCCCTCCGTTCTGGTTCCTATTCCCTTTCCTCTCTGATTGTCCCCAGCATCCCCACTCCCCCTGTGCTCTTGCAGTGCCTCCAGTCCCAGCTGTCCCGTGGGAATGTCCCGGTGCCTTTGCTCCGTGGGCTCGGGTGTTTTTAGCTGCACTGTGTGCTCGGGCAGGTGGAATTGGCAGGTGCTGTGGGTTCATCCCTGACTCGGAGCCCCTGGATCAGCCTGGCCACTGTCACAGTGTGCCGGGTGTCCCAGGCTGGCTCAGGGATATCCTGTGTCACCGTGTCCCGGGCCTGGCGCTGTTCGGGTTGGCTCCAGACCGTGCTGTGCCTTCCAGCCAGGGAACAGGAGCAGGGCCAGAACAAGGAGACCCCCCTGGAAGCTGCCCCCCATGAGTGAAAGATTTCATGGCGACTTTTTTGGTGTCTGTACTGAGAAAACACTCAAAATGAGTCACCTGTCATTACCCTGCAGCAGGGACAGCAGAGGTGACACATTTCCTACTCCTTACATCAGTGCTTTTAGGATCAGTGACCTTTACCCGTGGCTTATCAGAGGGACCTGACAGGCAGTTGTGCAGGCTGTTCAGGCTCTGCCCTGTCCAGCCTCTGTTTGCTTAGGAAGGCACAGACAAATTCAGCACTGTCACCACTGTCCACTGGACTATGGCTGGAGACAAAATAAGTGTCCCTTGGTAGGGCTTTATCTCTGCCTGGTGGGCTGACAGAGCAGGGAAGAGGCAGGTTGACAATCCAGGGATCAGCAGTAATTCAGGAATTTCCCTTTTCTCCACGTAGTTCAACCATCTTTGCAGCTTTATCGTTCCAGGTAAGGTGACTTTTCTGCCCTTGATGGGCTTGCCTGCCTTTTATTTTCCTTTGGAGTTTCTATTCCAAATGCTCCAGCCTGGGCAGGGTGTGGCTGCATTCCTGCACTGGGAGAAACACTTCCAAGAGGGTTAAAATCTCCTTTGCTTTTGATACACTTCCTTCACTTGCTCTTGATATTGGAACATTCTGTGATACTCAAACTGGCTGTCTGAGGCAGAGGTGGAGTCACCATCCCTGCAGGTGTTTAAAAGCCATGGATATAGCACCTGGAGATGTGGTTTAGTAGTGGCCTTGGCAGTGCCAAAGGAACAGTTGGACTTGATTGTTTTAGAGGGCTTTTTCAACTTAAATGATCCAATGAAACTCAGCCCTTCTCCTGCCATGTATTTAGCATTGCAGCAGCAGGACATTGGGATGAGTGTCCACAATAAAATGGGAACTCTCCATGTTCTGTTCCCTTCCTGAGGTGAGAACCATAGTCTAAGGCACTGGTTTTAGTTGCATTCACTTTATCTCTTGACAGCTCCTCAGTTCAAGTTAAATGGTTGTATAGACAACTCCTAAAATCAAAGAGCCTTAAACACCAGTTTTTCTTCATTTCTCCCACCCCACCACACACAAGCTTCACTCCTTAACCACTTGGAATGCAGGAAAAACATCCTGGGGCAAGCCAGCAGTCTAATCCTGTGTTCAGTCAGCAGCAGTGACTAACACAAGGTGCTAAGAAGAATAAACAAGGCAAGAGGTACAGAAGCACCTCACATCTTGCTTATTTTCCTTTATCTCAGTCAGAAAAATGAAGCGAACGTGGAGCTTCAGCAGAAAAATGACCTTGGATTCCCCTTAAATGACATGTCCTCTGGTGCCCTTTTTCTCAGGTATGTGGAATGTGGTTGCTTGGTTGCTTGGTTGGTTAGTTTGTTTGCAGGGGAAAATCTGTTAGCTCAGAAATAAAATTAAGGCACTATTATTTAAATGTGAAAGGAAAAGTGTATTCCAAGTGACTGCTTGGAGCTGGGAATTACATACCCAGGCACATAACATTTATAACAGAGAATGTCGTGCAAAATCTGCATTTCTCTTTCAAATTCCCAATTTACTCATACTAGAGATGGGATTGTGAAGTTGCAGTCATTACTGCATTGCAGTCTTAAAATCATCATCAGATGGCAAACTTTATATATAGCTTAAAAATGGGCAAGAAATCAGGCAACTTGAATTCTGTCAAATTGTTCTTATTCACTACATATCCTGTTAAACACCTTTACCTGCCACCAGCCAGCTTCCTCAGAAGCAGCTGAACCTTCACCTCTACAAGGCTGTAGTTGTCCATTCAATGCAAGGATTGTGAAGGTTGATCAGCTCTGATCTCTTGCAAGATTCAACCACTTTTGTTTCAACTTTTTTCCTGCCATGAGACCTTCTAGTCTTGGTGCTTCCTCTTTCTTCCTTTCCTCTTCCTCCTTTCTTTCAGCCTCTCACACCCCAGGCCATGCCCTTCTGAAACCTCTCAGTCCTGTACTTCTCCTAACATTAACACAGGAAACTCCCCAGTGCTTTGAGGGAGCCCATCAGCACATTATGGAGAGACAAGGAAATGAGACTGAAGCAAAGAGGTCTCAGAGTGGAAAATAAAACCTGTGTGTGTAGCCAAAGGATGGCAGGGTGAGATGGGATACTGGGATATTCGTCCCTGTGAGGATGGTGAGGCCCTGGCCCAGGTTCCCCAGAGCAGCTGTGGCTGCCCCATCCTTTGAATTGTCCAAGGCCAGGTTGGACAGAGCTTGGAGCTACCTGGGATAGTGGAAGGTGTCCCTGCCCATGGCAGGAGGTGGGACAAGAGGGAGTTAAAGTCCCTTCCAGCCCTAGGACTCTTTAACAGATGTTGAGTCCCACAGCCTGACAGGGAGTAATTGAGGGCAGGTATTAAAGTAATTTTGGTAATTTCCACCACATCTGCCCAGCTAAGGGTTAATGGAAGGTGGAGGCTCCACCACAGCCACCATCAGTTGCAGTGTCACTGCAGGGAGATGTTCTCTGTCAGCTCACTCTGCTGACTTGGTGTTGTGACACGAGGCTGGGAAGAAAAGGGAGTCACTTACTCACAGTGACCCACTTGACCTTTTTCTGGCACCAACAAATCCAAGCCACGTAGTAAAATGACAGTACTGGTTTCTAATGATCCTCTAAGAATTTCAGAATTAATACTACCAGATTTAATTCTGATTATTTATGATTTCTTCTGTGAAGTCAGTGTTCACTTTGGGTTTGCAGGAGAGGACTGAGAGCAATATCAAACTGCTATATGGGAAGCAGCCTGCCTCGAGGAAAGCAAAACTTCAGAGACCTCGTAGTAAAATCCTAATTACTCTTTGAGAATCTCAGTAAACCTTGGAGAACTCTTAGTAAACCTTTGCATTTGGTTCTTCACAGTGTCTGGAGGCAGAGGTCAGCCCTGAAATGTGGTGGTTCCAGCAAGGCCTCTCATTCCTGCCCGTGGCACTGGTTGTGTGGTCAGCAGCATCGTTTGTGTTTTCCTACATTACTGCAATTGTCCTGCACCACGTTGACCCTTTGGTGCCCTACATCAGGTCAGTGATGTCCACCCTGTCTCAGAGCACTGAACTGACCCCACTCCTGTGAATTCTTCCCAACTCCAGCCAATTTTATTCCAACAAGGCTAATATATATAACTCAAGCTTTGCTCTTTCAGTTTTCCATGTTCTTATTTTTTCCAGTTTTAGTCCTTTTTATCCATCTTTTATCAAGATCAGTATGAAAGGAACAGTTACTCTGAGCATGATCATTCCCTGGTCCAAGTCTAGCTTGTCTTTGCCATGGTGATTTCTGCAGTTCTAAAACCAGCACAGCATAGTTTGAGTAATGAAAAATTCAGTGAAAAACATCTGGGAGGGGCTTTTTTTACCTTTCCTTTGTAGACTGAAATAAGTAGTGTTGGAAGTATTTTTAATATAGATAAATAATATAAGATATGTATCACTCCATTTATCTTTTCCAGTGATACAGGGACAATACCACCTGAAAGATGCTTATTTGGGATCATGTTAAATGTTTCAACCTTCTTGGGTGAGTACAGAAAGCTGGAAGGGCAAAAAATGCATTAGAGAAACTAACAGAAAAGTAAAAGCAATAAAAATGCAAATTCAAGGCAATCACCTTACCTGTGTTGCAACAATGGAGGGGGGAGAAAACAACCTAATACAGCTTTTTAACAAAATAGATCAGAAAAATCTATTAATTTGACTTGTTTGCCATTGTATTATTTCAATTCTCACTTCCAGCCTTTCAGCTTTCCTATTTCAGCACGCCCTGAAAAACTTCTTGTATTTTAAGAGTTGCCTCTGTCACTCAGCATCTTCCCAGGCAAAGAAGGACCCTGCTCCCCAGCAGGAATCTCACTGCCTGTGGCTCTCCTTGGCAGGGATGGCCACCATGTACGTCCGCTACAAACAAGTGTCTGCCCTGAGCCCAGAAAAACCCAGGATCCTCAGGCTGAATAAGCTGAGCCTCACGCTGGGATGGATGAGCTGCTTTGGACTCTGCATTATTGCCAACTTCCAGGTTTGTGCTCCACCTGCACTGCTCTTCTCCTGCCATTCCATGCCTTTCCATGGCAAACTGCTTTTTTGTCAAATTCTCTACAGAGGACGGTTTAAAAATACAAGGTTTGCCTTATAATTTTTCAGTTATTCCTTATTTGCTTTGGGACCTTGTGAGCAGCTGTTCATGACATTTCAAAACATTCATAACTGCCAAGAAGCCACACTTGGATCTCCTTCCAGGCAGGTTGAAAGCCTGAGGTCCAGATTGAAAGCCCACAACTGTGGCTCAGGAGAATCAGGTATCAAATAATAAAAACTTGTTACAACTAGAAGTAGAGCCAACAAAACCACCCAACCTCACAGGTCCAGCTTTGGAAAACCTGCCCTCTCAGGTAGATTTTCCTTCAAACCTTCTCAAGTTCTTGAAAATTCTGCAATATTAATTCTTCTGATTTTCTCCATCCCAGGTCTCTATTTTTTTCTCCCCAATATTTCCACCTAAAAAAACCCAAATCTGATATTCTCACCCATCACACCATGAGCAGGTCCCCATTGTTGGCTTTATTTGCCAGGTGATTGTATAATTGCCAGCCTTGGTATGTTAATTACCTGATGAATTTTGGGGCTCTGTTGTGAAAATAGAGACTTTCTCTCTGCTGACACCTCCCTGCACAGCACATGATTTTGGAGCACACATCTTTGCAACCTGCTTATTTCTTATAAAGAAATTCTCACTGTGGATGCAGCACTGAAAATTCATTTGTGCACAGAAAGTGCACAAGGAAAAGCTTGATCTTAAGAGTTACTCAATGAGATCCACAGTGAACCTCAAGGTTTAGGGTAGAAAACATCTGCACGATTGGGGTGCAGGAAGCTGCCAGGCCTTGCCTTGTGCAACAGGTCAGATGACACTTTTTGTTCTCTGGCTCATTGCTAAGCTGGGGAGGAAAGGGCTGAACACATTTGGGTTTTCAAGGCATATATTTTAATAATAAATTTTCAGTTGGGTTGGGTTTTTTGGAATATCTTCTGGTTTTAGTTATTTTTGCTATTTGACTGTTGGTTCTCCTGGTGGTGTTTTTAAGTATTGCTGCTTGATTGAACCTTGTTCCCTCAGAGTATTCCAATATATTAATTTGGCAAACAATCTTTATTCAAACCAGAGTTCATTCAGAGAAATGCAAAACCTCATTATTTTTAACCCAAAATTGGGTACTAGAATCGTGTTGTGTGTGTCCTGTATCCCATCATCTTTCATAGATACACAGATTCCTGGGGCAGAAATGTCACTCCCATTCCCTGCCCAGCTGCAGGGATTCTCTCACCCAGTTCCTGTCATGTTGTCCATCTATGAAAGGAGCTCGCACAAATTCCTGCAGTGAGGGTGCAGCTGTGACCCATAACTTCACCACAAGAACTCAACAAAAGTAGAAATTCCAGAGGATGGCAGGTTCTGGCTTCCAGACATCTCCCAATGGAGCTTCCAGAAGTCTCCTGAGGACTGGCACAGTCCAGAACTGCTTAGCTCAGGATGGGAGAAGGTCACTGAGGGGGTGGATGCCAGAGGTTTACAGAAGAAAATGAAATCAGAATTTCACCTGCAGCACCACTTTCCCTAGAAATGCATCCTGTACTACATCCACGTGCTGGGAGCCTGCCTGACCTTCGGGGTGGGGTCCATTTACATGCTGGTTCAGACCATCCTGTCCTACCTGATGCAGCCAGAACTTCACAGCAAAGACATCTTCTGGGCTCGCCTGGCCGTGTTCCTGTGGAGCTCTTCCAGCATCCTGAGCAGTATCCTTTGCCTGGGCACTGGCACCAAAACCCAGCAGCCTCCACAGGATTTACCACCATGTGCCACAAGAGGCCTGTTATCCTTGATGGTACAGCCTGTAGCGTGCCCTGCTCTGTATTCCAGCCTGGGAATTTCAGGGAAAATGGGTAATCCCTTCAATATTTTTAATATCCCCCATGGATATTAAAAAGAAAGGTAAGGGGGATGGTTACTACCCTCTCTCCTCCCCTTTCCTACTGCACACCAGAGACTGAAAATAGGAAAGGTAAGAGTTTATCCCCAAGAGGTCTGACTAAATTAAGAAATATAGGGCCAAAGGGAAGTGTGCTTAAGGGATGGGTGGTTTCAATGAGGGAAAAAAACAGGTAAGAAATAAAAGTGTGTTCCTGAGGACAGGAATGGTGCAGAGTGTTAGAGTTGGATACAACTAAAAACACTGTCCCATCTGCAGCTGTATCCAGGCCACTGATTTAATCCCCACCAATCCCACAGATTTCCAGGCTGGCAGCCAATGTTAACACTGAGCCATTTGTCCCATCTCCCAAGGCTGGAGCATCTCGCTGGGCTCCCATCCCTGCTGCTGCACGAGTACAGAATCTGCAGGGCTCAGAGGAGCAGGGACAGTGAGGCACAGGCCTGTTATCCATCATGAGGGACCCTCACCTGCCGAGGAAATCATCCAAGAAACTTGGAGAATTGTTGTACCTAACAGAAATTTTGGGTATTAGCAAACAAGATTTTCCGCTTTGAATAGTGAGGAACCAAACTGGGGGGAAACTAAAATATAGTCTATGAACATGATCTGCTGCAAGTTCAGCTCCTGGGAACCAGTTATTTTTATATCAAAATGATTAAATTCTTCCCACTGCAGCAGGAACTCAGGCAAGTAACAACCAGCTCCTAGAGCTGTCCAACTAGGAGAAAATCTGATCAGTAACCAGAGCTGCCAAACCACTCGTGTCCATTTTTTAATAAGCTTTGGAAGTCTGGGTTCTCAAGGTCATGTTTGTGCCAGGAAGAGATTGAAAAGCCATCAGAGAAAGAGATCTAGACTCTTATTAGGGTGGGAAGTGCCAGTAACATTAAATTAAAATGCTCAGGAAGTGCTCACATCTGATCATAGCTTAAACACTCCCATGAGAGCGCTGTATTTGATCAGAGGAATAACGAGAGGCAGCACAGAGAACAGAAATAATGGATTTAGGTTCAAATTAACCTTTTCACATGACAGTAAGCAGTGAGTTGGGACAAGCTACAGGTTGAAGGGCACGATGTCAACAGTCCATGGTACCATTACTGCTCCTCAGGCTGAGACCTCTCAGCCTCAGCTCAACACAGTCTGCAAGTTCCATGTTCCTCATTCTTGGCCTTGGCTCTTCCTTAACCTCTTCCCTCAGTGTTTGTGTCCTCAGTTGTTTTGTACAGTGGCCTGTATGGACAGAACCTGGTGCAGAAGCTGCACTGGGACCCCCAGGAAAGAGTAAGTGTTTGGGGGGGATGGAAATGGAGACCAAATCCAGCTGGATTTGGAGGGACAGGTGAGAACTTCCTGCAGCTCACCACACAGACTGGGGCGGGACAGGAGAGAGCTGTGCCAGCCAAACCAGCCCACAGCTCCTTGGAATCGTGGGGTCCCAGACTGGGGGAGTTGGGAGGGACCTTAAAGGCCATCCATTCCCACCCCCTGCCATGGGCAGGGACACTTCCCACTATCTCAGGTTGCTCCTTGGCCTTGGACTTCCAGGGATGGGGCAGCCACAGCTTCTCTGAGTTCTGATCTCACAAAACTGTTGGATCTTCAAGTGTAACTCTAAATTTAATCCCTCCTGCATCTTGAGGAGGGCCTTGAATCTCCCTGCTCTTTGTTAGCTGAGCTCTGGATTGAGCATTCAGGTTTTGCAGGTGGTTATTAAAGTCCCAGTGGGCATCATCCCAGTTGAAGCAGGTGGTTTCTTGGTCATTCTCATTCTTCAGCACTTCATTCTTGGAGACTGCAGATACAGTAAGAGTTTTGGTCTCCAGTAGGAATAGTTGTGGATGCAGGATCTTACATGGGATGTCACAGGTCACAAGCCATCCTTGTGCCACTGCAGGTTCCAGAGCAGTTCTCACAAGGATTTTTTCTCCTCTGTAACACAGGGCTACACCCCCCACATCATCAGCACAGTGTCTGAGTGGTCACTGGCATTCTCCTTCCTCAGCTTCTTCCTCACCTACATCCGTGACTTCCAGGTAAAATGAAGTCAATGTTCTCTGTTTCTGATGTGGTGCAGCTGGTCAGCCTTAGGTTTTAGGGGATCATGGAATTGTTTTGGTTGGAGAAAACCTTTAAGGTGATGGAGTCCAGCCGTTAACCAGGCATGGATCAGTCACCAGGGCTGGAGAGCCCTGAGCAGCTCTAAGTTACCCCCCCAGTGTCTGTCCCTGCTCTGTCACCACAGCTCCAGCACCAGGCTGGCTTTAACTGACCCTGACTGGCTTCACTTCCAGTCCTGTCACAGCCACAGGGGCCTTTTCCTCCAAGACAAGGCAAATGATGGAGCCAGTCCAGAGCACAGCTAGGAGCCAGGCACATGGTTCTGAGCTCATCTGTTGGTGTTCCAAAAATCTTTGGTGTTTCCTCTGGCCACTGAACTTCCCAGTGCCAAGGCAGTGAGGAGCCACTCACGGGGACTCCTTTGCTTTCCCTCCACAGAAAATCTCCCTGCGAGCTGTGGTCAGCCTGCAGGGCCAGACCCTGCACGAGAGCCCAGGGAGCTTCAGGACAGAGGAGCAGGCACTGCTCACAGCAGGGAGCATCTGATGGATGGAGAGAACTCAGGAATTTCATAGCAATAACTGATATTTCTAAGCATTTATATTTTTTAAAAGTATGAAGTGATTTGTCTTGATATCAAGGGCTTTGCTATTAACCCACAGTAATGCAAATGTTACCAGTACTGTGAATGAGTCTGTAACATTTCTATATTTTCCAATGTCATGAAGGATTAAATGAAGGTTATTAATGAGTTGTGTCTCCTCATCTCTTCCTCCACACCCAGTTTGACCTCTCCCAGCCTCCTCTCTCCAGTGCTCCTCAGGCCAAATCCTTTTGGATGGTGGAGCCTCCAGCCTCACCTCTGCTTCCCTTGGGCCCAGGGGCTGATCCATGTCCTGCACTTTGGGCCAGATGGGATGGACCCCAAAGCCACCCCATCCCTTGGGCAGCCCATCAGCAAAAACCTCAATCCCACTGTCCATGTCACCGACAGAGACAGCACTGCTCCCAACACTGACCCCTGGGGACACCACTTGGACATCCTTGTCTATAGCTGCAGACCACAACCCTTTGAGTGCCACCATCCAGCCAATTCCTTATCCACTGAGTGTTCCACAACTCCCTGACAGGAGGGGACAGCCAGGGGGTGTCAGGCTCTGCTCCCAGGGAACAAGGGACAGGACAAGAGGAAACGAGGCATCAAGCTGTCCCAGGAAAGGTTCAGGTTGGACATCAGGAGGAATTTCTTCCTGGAAAGGATGGTCAGGCATTGGAAGAGGCTTCCCAGGGAAATGATGCAGTCACCATCCCTGGAGGTGTCCAAGGAGTGCCTGGACGTGGCACTCACCTCTCTGGGCTGTGACAAGGGGGGTAACGGTCACAGATTGGACTCAATGACACAAGTTTGACTTGATGACCTTGAAGGGCTTTTCCAGCCTTAAAGGCTCTGGGATTCTCCTACTGCAGATGGTTCTTCCTTCTCCTAGTCCACACCTTTGCCCCAATGACTCTGGTGGTGTGAGTGGGTGACCTCCCAGTGAGGATTGAGGCTCAAACATTGCTGAGAACCTCAGCCTTCTCCATGTCTTGGGTAAGCAGGTGTCCTGGTTCCTTCTGGAGAGGGCCCAGTTTCCCCCCATCCTCCTTTTACCACCAGTGTACCTACAGAAGGTTTCCTGTTGCCCTTGCTGTCCCTGGCCAGATTTAACTCTATCAGATAAATAAGGACTATGGGACAGAGAGTCTAAGCTTTCCAAGAAACATCCATCCCCTCCTTCAAGGCAAACAAAGGTACCATCAACTGAAGGTTGCAAGAGACATGTTCAAACAACAACAAATTAAAAGACACTTATTGAGGATTGTTAAAAGACACCACCCAGGGATAAAGAAGTCTTTTAGCGTCAAGAAATTATTATTAACAGAGCTTCATTTAAAAAACATACATCCCACCCTTCCAAAACAACCCCACAAACAAATTTCCACATTGCACAGCTGGCCATGGCCTTATAAAGGCTCACAATAATGAAAGGAAGAGCCATGAATCCAAACAACTGTCACAGGGCTCCTCCTACATCTGTCTTCACATCTACTAGAGGTTTTGTATAAATATCAGCATTAAAACTGTCTAAAATCTTATTCTCAGATCCTTTAAATAGCATTTATTAACCACTGACTGTTGACCTTTTCTGAAAATTGACAGTTCTCAGGAATTCATCAAAGCTCTCATGCACATGAGAAAAACAAACGAATAAAAGTATCTACAACTAGGGTTTGCAATTTGCATTGAGGTTTTAAGAGCCAGGCCATGGAATCCGAAAGGGGAAAGTTTATTTCCTAAGACTAATAGAGAACCCTCTCGATCCAAAATATGGGGAATATGCTGGAAAAAACATCCTTTGTCTGTGCTCTTGGATCATGTGCCATCAGTAGAATCTGATCGTTCAAGTTTCTTATTTCTGTCATTTAACAGAAACCTACAGTTCTCTAAAATACACACATCCTGAAATGTCATCTTGTTCTTCCATCTACCAGAAATATCCCTTTAAGCAAGGGATTTCCCCTTGAAGTCACTGAAGAGGTGATGCAAAGGCTGGGATCCCCAGGGCAGGGTTTCAGCTCTGCTGCATTTCCCGGCGCATTTCCTCCAGCGCCGCCTCCCGCTCCCGCAGCAGCTGCTTCAGCCGCTTGATTTTTTCATCCCGTATCGTCTCATCCAGATCCGGGGGAGCCACAGGGAAAGCATCATCTCGGAAAGAACCTTCCAGAACAGAAGTATCCTCTTCAGAAGTCACTAAAACTGAAATCCCCGGGCGGGCAGTGTCGCTGTAGCAGGGGAGGGTGTCCTGCTCCGAGTCCCTCCCTTGGGACACTCCAGAGCCGGCGGGAACGCCTGGCTGTGGTGAGGCTGGGGGAGGGGAAGCACTCCTGTAAAGTGCACTGGAACCCAGGCTGGTGATTTCTAAACTGGGGCTTGTGGCTGATTTGATCGGAGTTCTCCTTCTCTTACCACTGTCCGACAACGGTGAGGATTTTATTTTCCTTTTTCTAGTCAAATCCTCTTCCAGATCCACATTTATCTACATAGTGAGAAACAGACAAAATTCACTTCTGTTAAACTGGGCATCAGCTACATTACAACATCAAGCTCTCTAAGCACAAATTACAAGTTATTTGTTGCAAGCTTTTTAGGATTACTGCCCGGAAGAAGTTTCTTGCAGTGAAAGAACAAACATATTTTTCTGTTTGATGTTTTTCTAGCAAAGATCCCAGTTAACAGTTCCAGAACACTGAATTCCTTCCTTAGTCAACACTGGCATGTCTGCCTTTCCTGGGCATGCCCATCATCTCCTGTTTAAGTTAACACTACTGCAAGACAAAAACTTTCTAATTTGATGGTGTAGAAGAATTCTTCATGTCAACATTTCCAAAACCTCAATCTGAGGAGTAATGTCCATTATCAGACTAAATTCCTCCCAGATATTTTATTATTTGAATCATGGAATCACATCCTGCTTTGAGCTGGAAGAGACCTTAAATCTTATTCCATTCCACTCCCTGCCATGGGCAAGGACACCTTCCACAGGACCAGGCTGCTCCAAGCTACATCCAGTCTGGCCTTGGACACTTCTAAGGGATGGGTTAATGTTAAGAGCAGCCATGGATCTGCTCAATTATTGGCACAGAATTAGTAAAACCTGAGAAAGTCTTGATTGAGTAGAATCACACAGATGAAAACGTGGCTGAATGAAAATACTTAGATGGATAAAATCCTTTCCATGCATTAATATGGAAGTCCTTCTTCCAGAAGTACCCAACCAATGACAAATTCTAAAGATTGGACAGATCCACAAGTAAATTTCTTTTAACAAACCCATTCCTCTGCCTATATCCACTGCACTGCTAAACAAACATAACCATCTGCAGAGGGTTAAATATAAATCAGGATACCTGAGGCCCCTATTCCAACAAGGACCATCACCACAGTAGGAGGGACAGCCTTCTCAAAAGCATTTGTTGTTCAAGTTTCCTCCAATAGAACCCAAAGATGAGGATAAAATTCCTAGAGGGTGCTCAAGTCATACAGAAATCTCCAACAAGCTCTAGGGACAATTCTCACAGAGATCCCAACAACTCCTGACTCTCCTGGTGAATCCAGAGGTGGCAGGCTCCAAACACCCTCAGCTCTGCACTGACTAAACATGTGCTGCTTTCTGAGTGTGTTTAGCACTGAAAAATCCCAGATACCTTTTCCTCATTAACATGTTCCTGATGATGATTTGCTATTTCCACATCCAATGAGGATGAACTGCAAGAATCATTTTTCCTTTCCAAGTTGTCACTGAAACAAGCCCCTTCTGGATTCTCACAGAAGGCCTTTAATGGTATTCTTGTAAGGTAAACTCTCTCCTTCTTAAAGAGACCAAATTTTTTCCTTAATTCCAAGTATTGTTTCCAGTGTGGGTGCTCTTGGTGTTTGATTTGAATAACCTTTCCTGGTGAATCCATCTTTTCACATTGGATCTGAAATACAGAAACAGTGAGAGAGCCATCAATCACTCTCTCACTCTCTATCTATAAATAGATAAAATATATTAATATACAACAAATAGGTACTAGAAAGACAGGTGAACATTTACTTTGTCTGCCATTCTCCAAGAGCTACTTTTAACACAGGTAACATTTACCACAGATAAGCCAATTTTGATAAATTATATACAAATTATCATAGGTCTAATACTCATTATTAAACACTCCAAGTACATTGTGGAACATCCAGAAAATGTCCAGGCTAAGCAGAAGCCACAGAAATAAAAGAAGCAACAGGAGAATCACCTGTATCCCTTTAAAGTACCAAAGAGGAGGGAAGAGCAGGTAGTGCCTTTACTCCGCAATCCAGGGGCGTGCAAATTTAGGGACAAGAGCACTAAATTTGCTGAGCAATTTCTCACCAAGGTCAAAGCAAATGCAAATGCTGACACTAGGCATCACACAGCACTGGAGAAAATGAATGGTATTTCAACCATTTTTCAGGTGAGGAACAATCAAAAAACTAAGTCTTATAGTCTGTTGCAACAATTAAATGTCTAAAATTTGCAAAGATACACTCAGCTGACATTTCTGTTCTGCCTGGACAACACAAACAAATTTCAGAATTATTTTTTTCTCTGGAGACAAATTCATCCTGGCCTCTGGAGCGGGGAAAAACATGGCCCCCAATCCTGCATGGGGAGTTTGGGGATCAGAGACTTACAACTTTTAATGTATTTTCAACATTATGATCTTAAAAGAGTATGTCAATGCAGCCATTAAGGATTTCAGGAGTTCCTTCTGCCTGACGTGGACCCAGGAGTGAAGGAGGTGGATGCTCCCCACCAGGGCAGAGGAGGAAGGAAACAGCTCCTGCCCGTGGCTGTCGGAGCCTGGAGCTGACAGTGCCACACCAGAGCTGTCTCTGGAGGACAAACTCTGCTCTTCCAACTTATTTTCCTCTTGTGAAGCCCCAAACTTGTCCTCCTCTACCCTACATCACCCCCACAAAGCCTAAGGTTGTGCTGTGAGCGTGTGGCATCAGCATTCAAGAGCCCAAGCCACAAACAGCCTCCCTGGAGTTCAGTTATTGCTGACCATCTTGGGAGGAAATGAAAAGCCACCTTTCCTCTGCTGCTTTCTTTTCTATGCATTTCTCACTTGCACGGTGCAAAATTACTGGGGAAAAGGCCATTTATTGACTAGAACCAACCTTAGAGCAGCATTTCCAGGATACCTGGTTACAAAAATGTGTGAACTCATCAAGAGCCATTTTATCCACCTAAAACCAGGACCACAGAACCACTGACCAGACACTGAGGTGACGTGTTTGTGATTTATTACCTTTGGCCAGTCTTCACTGACAGCACATTCCTGCTTAGCCTGAGGTAACACAGCCCCTGCTGCTCTTGGGGAATGACTCGTGTCTTTGCCACTTTGCCACACACCTTCCTGCATCCCTACTGCTGGAGCTGGGATCACTCCACTGCTGGGATCACTGCTCTTGGTGAAGGGCAAACTCTGTCTCTGGATTACAGTGGGATCCTGCTGATCAGCACTTGGTGTCAGCAGAGCTGCAGGTGTGGATTTTAAGTCATTTCTTAAGCTAACTGGTGATGAATTTTTGGAGACTGTACATGGTTTTGGGTCTTTCTGAGATAGCACCACCCCTTTGCTTTTTGACAACACCAGATTCACCACTTTACTGGTTATTGTCTTGACTTCAGTAGAATCAACTCGCTTGGGTGTCTCCTTTTTAAGTGAAGCATCAGAAGAGGAACATGTTTGTTTGTCAGCCTGAGCTGACAGAACATCAGAACCTCTTTTGGTCAATAAATAGACTTTCCCATTGTACATGACCAGAGCGTTCTCTTTTAAAGGGGTGATTTTGGTTTGGCTTCCACCAGGACAGAGCGGCAAAATATTTGCAGGATTAACTTCTACATTCTTCATCTCTGACAAAGTTTTCAGGATCTTGGAAGCCACATTATTTGAAGACTTTACAGGGATAAGACAAGCTGCTGAGAGAGGGGCTGTTTCTTGCACGATCCATTTCATGGGAGTTTGCTGGCATTGCTGCCCCTCAGATGTGACTGGCTCAGGAGCAGAACCAGATCCCTTTTGGGCTGCTGTCACTGGAGTCTTTGAAACGTCCGTGGCAGATTTTGGGCAAAAGCTCTGCAAGCGCTTGGGCAGGACTTGGGAGGTTTTCACTGTGTTCACAGGTGACACATAAATCACTGTCGGCATTTTCGTACTGTCAGCCCCTCCAGACACAGTGGTGGCTGCAGCTGCCAGGATTTTTTGCTGTATTGCAGGTGGCAGAAGAGATGCTGGGACAGATTTCACTTCTGCATCAGCTGGAATCTGCAGGTGGTGTCCGGAGGGCAGCACTGGAGACCTGACAGTCCCTGGGAGGGGTTTGGTGTTCACCACCATGTAGGTTGTGCTGCTCTGGTGAGAGGAGCTGGTGATGGCCATGTTCTGCAAGGACACTCCATCCACAGACACACAGCTGCTCTGGGTGCTGGCAGCTGCACTTGGAATCAAGCTTTCCTTTTCAGAATCTACCCTAACACTTTCCTGCTTGTCTAATGTCCTTGTAAGAATAATCTTCCCAGGATTAGGAGGCTGAAAAATAGGTATCTTAACAGATGAAGGTGCAGCAGTATTGCCAAGCTGTGTCTTAAAAGTAAGATGGACTGGGCTAGAAACATTTGTGCTAGAATGATTTGGCATGTCTGGAGACTGAACTATTGGCACAAAGCTTCCAGAAGTTTTAGAAATGGGAAGCAATTTCAGAAGGTTTTTTCCATCTGGTCCCGTCGTCTGAAAGACTTGGTACATACAGCCTGCAATGCTTAACAAAGAAAAGGAAAAAGAGAGAAAAATGAAAGGCAGCATAAGTGAACAAGCATAGGTACTTTGATTCACAAGCATCAGTGAACTCTACACCCAGGGCTGAAGCAGATTAACTACTGGAAAATGCCCGAGCTAATCTTCAGAAGCTTCCTACTGACCTACCCAAGTTTCCATTTCAAACCAACTCAGACTGTCTGAAAATAGTGTCCACCTTCTACACCCCAGAGTAGCAAGAAATGGCACTTTTTTCAGATTAAAAGTAAGTTAAAAGACCCCAGAAAACACCTCACATTACCTCCCCTTCACCTCACAGGGCCGTTCATTCTGAAAATGAATGAAAATCCTAATTTCCCACGAAGCCTCATTTTTCCCTTTCCCATCTCCCTGTCACTATTTATATCCCTCCTGAGTGCTGTGAACTCTGAATTTCAGGAATGCTTCAGGAAAATACAGGTAGAGTAGTTGCATGGCAAGATGAAAGCAGAAATTAGTTCAGACACAACCAAGGAATTTGGAAGCAGGCAGCATTTATCTTGTGGAACAGGGGGCTCCTTGTGCCTCTGCTGCACCTGCCCGGCCATTCTTGAGCCAGATCAGACCACAGAGTTCATCCTCAAAGAGATGGAAAACCCACAAATGCTACTGGATTATAAACATTTTTGAGAACAGAAGTCTAAGTCTAGGAAGGAAAAGGCTTCAAAAACCAAGGAGGAACACATGGAAACAGCACCAGGGACATCTGGAGAGAAAACAGAGATTTCTTGCAGGTGAAGGTAAGAACTCACCAAGAGACAGACAGATCTTGTCAAAACACAATTTAGTTATGACTGCTCTAAATGCCAAGATTTTTCAAGTCCATGGCAAGACAAAGAACCTTTCCCACTCCAGGGGAGTTTGCCCAGTGCAGGCTCTCCTGCACAGAACTCCTGGACTCAGCAGAACCATCTACTGCCCAAAGCACTGCAGGTGTGTGTGGGTAAACAGAGCTGCCCTCACTGTGAAAGACGAGACCAAATCACTGGAAGTTGTTTCCTGACAGCAGATCCAGAGTGATTAAAAGGCAGAGCTGCCAACTCCACTTGGAGGTACCAAGAGCAGCACCAGCTCCATCCCATCAACTTCCTACATCAATAAATGCCTTCAGAACACGGACATGGGAATAGTTCCCAGTCCCATCCCAATGACATCAGTGTTGTGTTCTGCTGTCACACAGTTTTGAAACCAGCATTTTTTATGTCTTTTTGGGCTTCTGACTCAGCTTGGAGCAGTGCCTGGGAAAGCTCAGTCCTGCATCCTAGCACTGTGTCTGCTCAGGAGGCAGCCAACCCTTGCCTTTTCCCATCCAGTGGGAAGTCCCAGGAATGCTCTTCACTCCCAAAGTTGGGCAGTTGCTGTTGGAGTCCCACTCCCCTGTGACTGACACAAACACCCCACTTCTGTCTGCCACACAGAGCTTTCCTTGCTGTGACCTTGGAATTAACTACCACACCCAGTATTTTGGTACAATGCCTTGTTTCTGGCCACAATGTGTGAAAATGGAGATTCTTACATGAGCTATCAGAGCAGTGGGCAGGAAATTCTGCAGTACTTTTGTTTTTAAGGTACTGCAAATTAAATATGGGCAATTTATCACGTGGCTCCTAATGGAAGCTGTCACTGCAGGGCTTAGGAGCAAAATGGAATTGGATACTTTGGAATCAGAAACTAGAGTTGAGATGGACTAGCACTGTCAGGCAACAATCTGACAGAAAACAGTTTGGCTTAAACAAAGAGGAAGTAGAAATATTTGTGTGTTTGAACATAATTAAAGCAGAGAAAAAAAGACTTTTGGAGCACTTTAAACCTCCCAGCATTGCTGACAACGCAAATGAGGAACAGAACAGCTCCTGGACAACACTTTATCTGTTCTGCACTTTGAACTTCTCAACACTTCTTTAATAACTCCATGATCTACAGTCTCAACTTTGCTTGTATATGTAAGAAGTAAAGGCAAATTCAGAAGGAATTTTTCAGCAAGTACCACAGATGTGGAACTGCTGAACAGAGAAACAGGCACTTACCTGCACCCCAACTAACTAGGGCCGCAAATTGGCACCAAGGGGCAGAAGAAACCCCCAAAGAGGCTCGTTCCTCCACCTGTCAAAGCAAGGGGACACTTCTAACTTTTGGGCAAGAGGAAGGGGAGCAGATGAGAGGGAGAGGAAGCAAGAAAAACAGGGAGAGATGAGCTGAAAATATATTTGCATCAGTATTTTCCTCTGCCAGTTTCCAGTGCTCACCTCCTCATTCCCATCTGGAATCACCATTCACCTCCAGCTCAACGGACTTAAAAACTGGTTTTGACTGTGCTACAAACAGGAACTTTAAAAGTAGACTGGGAGGAAAAGCACCAGTAAAAAAATCTCATTTGCCTGAACTTCAGATCATTCTGCTTTCCATGATTACAGAAGGCAACTGTAGCTTTTTATCTCCATGAAAAAGAGCAAGAGTCCCCAAAATTATAACGGTCTGGGAAATAATATTCTTTAACTTGAAACAAATATCAGCTATTTACATGTTTGGAGAATGATAAAAAGCTAAAGCATAGGCAAGAGAGAAGCAAAAGTCCAACGAGATGCCAAGAAGTGGAATTCACCCAAACATTGAGATTTACTCAAAAAACAGATGAGAGAAAGCATCACTGCAAATGTTTTTAGCTCTCTAAATTGTAAAGACTTCATCGTAACAATTTCACATCATAAAATTTTCCCAGGAGATACAAAGAAATAACCAGGAAGAAGTTTCGTGTTACCAGAATAAAATAAAGCACTGGCCCCGCACATTTCTGAGTGATGAAGAGGAGAGTTAAAGTCGTTTCGCTTCAGTCTTCACGTCACTGCTTCTTTGAATTAATGAATCTTTAAGAATCTCTTAAGCAGCATGGAAAAAACTTCATCAGTATCCCCTTTTTAGGGTGTCAGACTAATGTGGTTAAAGAACAGGTTCATTTCTTTTCCTAAAAAAAAAAAAAATTAGGAAGTCTGTATCATGTAAGGTTGTCCTTGGGTATTTCTCCCATAGTTACTGAAGTAGAGTTTTCTTCCACCTCTTCATCCTCCTTCACTTCCCAACCCTGTAAGAATAAACCTCCTCAAATCTCATCTACAAATGCTCAGAAATAACTGTGTTGTTATAATAGTTTAGAAAGGCCAAAGGCAGATCCAGAAACAAACCTTGAGGGAAATAAGCTCATGGAAGACAGAAGAAAAAAAAGGTGGACTGGAAGAAATCTTATTTAACATCACCAGAGAAATTATCAAATTCAATAAAAACAAACAAAATTCTGTGACATTCAGAGAGGGATCTGGCAACCAGAGGACATTTTTAGACCCAAAAAGGAGATTTCTTTTAGTGAACAGTCTGTTTATGGCAACACTGACACGTCCCTATGGATGTGACATTAAGGAAGGCAGGAAAACAGAGAGAACAGAAAGAAACTGGGGGATTTATTAATTTACTCGCTTATTTCAAGACAGAAAAATAAAAAGAATAACCTACATTTCCTTCAGTTCACCACAATTCCTGTTTTCTTGACCAGACACACCAGTTTTACTGTCTCAACTTCTCTCACTGTCCAGTACTCTCAGTAAGCAGCACAAAACACAAAATACTGAGTATTCAAACGTTCACCTTCTGTCCTTTATGCTTGCATTTAGGAAAACACCCTTGGAATATTTTCAGGAAACAGGAATACTTATTTCTGTCAAATGAATTCATTTGCCAAATCCAATCTGCCAAACACCAGCAGAATATTCCCACAGAAATCCTGACTGTGCCATAACGGAAATAACTCCAGGACTGTGAGAGGTTCAGTTCCTCTCACAGCCCCTCAGCGCAACGAGCCCGCAGTGACAACAAACACCAAACACCAAACACAGCCCGAGCCCGGCCGGGTCGGGCTGGGGACGGCACCGCACGTGCGGCGGGGCTGGAGCCGCCCCAGCCCGCGGCGTGAGAGGGGAAAGGAGAGCAGAGAGAAGGGAGGGCGGAAGGAAAAGGAAGAGAAGGGATAATAAAGGAATGGAATGGAAGGGAAGGGAACAGAACGACGCCCTCCCCGCCGCCCCTCCGCCCGTCCCGCCGGGGCCGCCGCCGCCCTCCCGTTCCC
>VZTZ01044713.1:11264-22969 GCA_013400955.1 Drymodes brunneopygia | reverse complement strand
GGAGCGCCGCCGCGGGGCCCCGGTAACGGAGGGAGGAGCGCTGCCGGCGGGCCCCGGTAACGCAGGGAGCGCTGTGGGGCCCCGGTAACGGAGGGAGGAGCGCTGCCGCGGGGCCCGGTAACGGAGGGAGCGCTGTGGGGCCCCGGTAACGGAGGGAGCGCTGCTGCAGGGCCCGCGCTTTGTTCGTGTCAGAAACCAGTTGAATTCTCTCCAAACCCAACACAGCAGCTGCCGCCACGGAAACGCCTCCGTGCTCCCCCACCCCCAACCATAACGGACTAACCCGGCCTTGCCAAACTTCACAACAACGCATCTCAGTGGGAGGGGAGACTTTCCCATGTGGTACATGAGAGAATTAATCTCTGCCCTGCAGATCTAGTTAGCCAAGGAGGAGAATTACCGTGATAAAGTTCTATATTAGCCCTAATTTAGTGAGATATTTTCAATGTTGTCCTTAGAATGCATAATAATTCCTATTTATGAGTTAAATTACACACAAGGTACAAGGGGCTGCACTCTGCTCCGTCTCCCCAAACTGGGAACTTCAATAATCTGAACAGCCCAAGTCTCTGTCTGTACAAGGCAAGCAAATCAAGGTCCTCACACTAATGTGCAACCACAGTAATGTGCACATGGTCTCTGACATTCAGGTATTTGCCACAAAATCCATTTATACAGGGGCATGAAACACGGGGATTGGAAGGTGCTGCAGCAGCAGGACCTGCCACAACCAGGCACCCCTTGCATCCACCCAACAGCTTCAACCAATGGTCCAGAAGCCACTCAAAGATAAACAGTTCCATCCAAAATACCTGCACTAACACTACCCAAGAGCCAACACTTCTCCTGAGGTGAGGGCACAGGCAAGGGGCACCATCAGCAGGGCAGAGCATGGAGGACAGTGCTTTGGCCAGCTCAGCTGCCCCTGCATCTCCCCTCCTGCCCTTTGCTGGCTCCCAGCAGGTGAGCCCTGAGGGAATTTCAGTTCATTCCGTCGTCCTGGCCACTTTTCCTCTTGAAATGTTTTCTTCAGAATGGTCACGTTTTACCTTTATTTCCATGGGGTCATCTGCATCATCTACAGCAAGAAATGAAGGATTAAAGTTTGCAAAGTCTTCTCTGACTTCAGTCGGATGAAGATAGAAAGTACCAGAAAATGCTTCTGTTCATAGGCAACAGTAACACTGAAATACCAGGATGGATTGGGTTGGAAGGGGCCTTGAAGTCCATTTCATTCCACCCAGTGCCATGGGCAGGGACACCTCCCAGATTGCTGCAAGCCCCATCCAACTCCTCAGCCCCTCCTCTCTTCCAACATCTGCTCACCTGTATGAGCTGGTTTTCATACTGAGATGGATGCTGGGATCACACTCAGAACCAGGAACTCTCAAGATTTTGGCTCTGCCTGTCCCCAGCAGAGCTCCCAACATTTCCCTGGTGCCACAGGAAGAGCTGCCAGCACACAGTGGTTGTGTCTGCACTGTTCCAGTGTGTGACAGACTGGACACATTAACAGGTATCCATTCATTCACTGGAACAACCAATTCCCTCAGAGCAGACCAGTGAAGGAAGGAAGAGCTAAGGTTCCCCTCAGCTGCTGCACGTTGGGTTTCTACAATACAGAGAGGCTGCTGTGGCCCACTGTTAAATAAAAAGGGGAGAGGGAAGGAAGAAAAGGGTCACATTTTCCTTCTCTCCTTTGGGACAGTGTTTTAACAGTAACCAGAAGAGCTGTGCCTGATGTTGATATCCAAAGAGAAGCAGCACCCTGGAAAAGCAGCCAAAGCCAAGCCCCAGAGCCCTGGGTTCACACAGGGACAGTCTGTGTGTCACAGCACAGGGAACAGGGCTGCTGCAGCACCTCTCACCTCTCGTCAGCTGGGCTGTCCTGTGCTGCTCCTCTCTGACCTGCTTCATCAGCTGCAGGTTGTGGTCACTGGCTTCCTTGTGGTTCACCATGGGGAAGGGGTAATCCTGACCTGGGCAACGTGGAGACACAGCCTTTACCACACTCAGCAAGGACATCTTCCCTGCATTTGAAATACTTCCAGCCTTTCTTAAATGGAAGTGCCTAATCCTCCCCATCAAAGGGAAGAGCTCCCACCTGGACATAAGAGCCTTCAAAGATGTGTTAGAGCAGGAGTAAAAGCACAAGATGCTCTGATACTATTTAAAGCAGCCAAGCATCCAAGATGGATAAATTCAAAGGAAAAAGCCTGGAGTGATCCAAGAGTACTAGGACATAAAGTTGAAGCAAAAATATGTACTGTGAAATGAGACTCCAATAAAAAACATTAATGGAGAATGAACAGAACATAGGCTGTTGGATTCACCCATTTTCAGAAGATAAATGGCTTATGTTGGAAGTGTGATGCTTCCATCTCATACACATTTATTTTGGACAGCTAGCAGCAAGAAAATCCTTAGCAAGGAACGTGAATGAATCACCTATGATACATCCTGCTTGCTTCTGCTCCTCCTCAGATGCTGTCCAGGGCTCATAGATGTACTTGGAGGGAAAGTTCTTCAGTATGGGCAAGTATTTCCTACAGAACAGGGATAATAGGGGGGTTTATAATCCTGCAGGCAAATATTCATACATTCATACACAGGAAACCCCCCAGTGCTTTGAGGGAGCCCATCAGCACATTATGGAGAGACAAGGAAATGAGACTGAAGCAAAGAGGTCTCAGAGTGGAAAATAAAACCTGTGTGTGTAGCCAAAGGATGGCAGGGTGAGATGGGATACTGGGTGAGGCCCTGGCCCAGGCTGCCCAGAGAAGCTGTGGCTGCCTCATCCTTGGAATTGTCCAAGGCCAGGCTTGGAGAAACCTCAGGATAGTGGAAGGTGTCCCTGCCCATGGCAGGGATTGGAACTGGATGAGGTTTAAGCTCCCTTCCAAGCACATCCCAGAACTCGATGAAAAGCAAGAAGCAAAGTGCAGACTGGAACCAGGGAAGCTGTGGGAACTCAAATCCTTTAGAAAGAGGAGCGAGCCTGGTGATCAAACACAGGCAACAAGTGCTCACAAATGAACACAAGCCCTGCTCAGCCATCACCTGGAACCACAGGTATCCCTCTGCTTCTCCATGCCTCAGTTTCATCATGTGTTCAACAAAACCATAGCTATGAGCCTTAACAGATGTGTGTGTGTGTTTCAAACTGACCCAGTTCATCAGCTCCTGCAGTGTAAGGAGCTTGGGAAGCTCTCAGGGGGTGGTGGGTGGGCAGTCCCCTGACCTGATGTAGTCCCCCTGGGGGTCTGTGCGCTTGCCGAAGCGGACCGGGCAGAAGATCCGTGTGTACTGGTGGAAGAAGGCACTGGCTGACAGCCACATCCAGTTCCCAGCGTTGACACTGTAATCAGCATCTAAAAGCAGCTCTTCAAACACCTGCACATCAGGGATGGGAAGAGAGAGAGAGAAACACCCCTGAAATGGCTACATTGCAAAAGCTAGAGAAGTCCAGGCTGGGAGGTGAAGGGTGGGGGTTGCTGCTGGAAGCACAGCACTGTGGTGCCTGGGCTGCCTCCTCACAGGCACACCAGGAATGCTCTCCACAAAGACAGAAGGAAGAGAGAGCAACCCAAAAACTCTGGGTTTGGGACCTCCTACAGACTGAGCATGTCTCCACCAGTACCATCGTTATCTGAAAATCATGAGGATTTGGGGAAGGGAATGACCTCTCACCACTGCACTGCGTGACAAACCAAGAGATTCCATAAACCATGAGACCCACAGGAAGGCTCAGAACTAAACCTCGCTCTGCAGAACCCCCCACTGCTAGACTCAGGCTGTGCAGGGTTTCTCAGGGCCAGGCAGAACAGAGGAAAACAAAAGCCAGCAGCAAACCTTCATTCCCTCTTCCCAGCTGATCCAAAGGTCCCCCCGTGTCAGGAAGCAGGCGACAGCATGGCGAGCCAGGTGATGGATCCAGCCCTCCTGGCGCAGCTGGGTCATGATGGCATCGATCCAGGGGAACCCTGTCTGTGCCTGCAGCACAGCACAACATCAGCTCTTACAGAATCACAGGATGGGTGGGAAGGGACATGAAAGCTCATTCCACCACCCCCTGCCAGGGGCAGGGACACCAGGGTGCTCCAAGCCCCATCCAAACTGGCCTTGGACACTTCCAGGGATGGGGCAGACACAGTTTATGTGGACAATCTGTGCCAGGGCCTCACTACCCTCACAGGGAAGAATTTCTTCCCAATATCCCATCTAACCCTGCCCTCTGGGAATGGAAAGCCATTCCCCTTTGTCCTGTGGTTCCATCCCTTGTCCCAAATCCCTCTCCAGCTCTCCTGGAGCCCCTTTAGGCACTGGAAGGGTCTCTAAGGTCTCCCTGGAGCCTTCTCTTCTCCAGGCTGAAGATTCCCAGCTCTCCCAGCATGTCACACCACTGCAAGACCCCCTCAAACTGCCAGCAGGGACCGAAGAAGGGAAGAGGAAAGCTCCAAGCTCCAACACAGCTGCTGTGGCCATGCACCTCATTACCATTTTCCATTTGTGGAGCCTTTCTGCATCCTTGTACCAGCAGATCTGGAGGCAGATGGGGTTCCCAGCCATTTGGGTGAAGTTGGGGGTTGCTGATGCTACTGTATAGAAGAATTCTCTCCACAACAGCTGCCCTTGGAGCGACACTGGGGGCAGAGAGTGGTACTTTGCCTGCAAAAGACACAAGGTGACAGCTTCAGTTCATACATATCATTGCAGCCTTACTCGTTTTGTGACTGTCAGGCCCATAAAATAAAGATTAATCTGACTACAATACTTTTCAAGGCACTTTAGCGTTCAAGTCAAGGAAATCAAAGACCTGAGACAACATTGCCTGGCCCAAAGCAAAGCCAAACTGCCAGACCTCAGTGTTACCTCAAACATTCTCCATGTTTGGTGTAAGAAATCCCAGTGTGACACTGTTTTGGAAGGGAGATGTTTTTATTAACACATTAACTGAAATCAGGTGGCTCAGCCATGTCTCAAGAGATAATCTTAAAATAGAGATAAAGGAGGACCTTGGTTTTCTTGGGTTGGATTCAAGCTCACTTTTTCTTAAGAATCAAACAAGATTTCAGAAAGTGGTTTTGGTTTATTTTACAATTAAAACTTGTCTAAGACAAAAACAGTTGATTTCCAGAAACAAAACTGCATAAACCAATCAAAAACTTCCCTTAACCACCAGACAGACAAACTACAATCCTTGAATTTTAGGAAGGTTTTACAGGGCTTCCGTGCTGATCCCGGGTCTGCTTGCTCCCTATTCACAGAACCATGACTGGCATTGAAAGGGACCTTAAAGCCCATTTTGCTCCACCCCTGCCATGGGCAGGGACACCTTCCACTGTCCCAGGCTGCTCCAAGCCCTGTCCAGCCTGGCCTTGGGCACTGCCAGGGATCCAGGGGCAGCCACAGCTGCTCTGGGCACCCTGGGCCAGGGCCTGCCCACCCTCACAGGGAAGAATTTCTTCTCAACATCTAATCCAAACCTGCTCTCTTGCAGTTTGAAGCCATTCCCCCTTGTCCTGTCACTACAGTTCCTGGTGAAGATATGAATTTAGAATATGAATATCCTGTTTCTAAAACTTAATTGGGAAGACCTGCAGACATTCACAGGTGCTTCACACAACATGAAGCCACTCCACAGATTCATGGGACACTGTGAGAAGACATTAACCAAGCAGCATTTCTTGATACACCAAATCTCTACCAAGATGATCTGAGTGTTAAATCCTGCCTCCTATGCCAGACATGTCACAGTTTTGGATTTGCTTACTTGGGTCCAATTATTTGCTTACCTGAGCATAAATGTTTGATAACCTATAAAAAAAGGTCCGAACTGACAGACAGCCCATACTGAAATATGGGCTCAGGCCTGTGGTGCTTGGAAGCAGCGAGTTTGGGATTGTCCTTGGTTTAGTAAAACTTGTCACCCAGCCCTGAAAGGAAAATAAAAATCTGGGTTCAGGCAGCACAAGACAACACATGTCCAGTAATAAACAGAAAAAAGCTCTTGGAACTGGATTCACTATAACAGGAGCTTGTTTGATATCATGCCTGGAAAACACTCCCGTATCCCAGAAATCAAGGAGAACAAGCTGCCACCCTCTTCCAAGCCAAGCTGGGCACTGATCTCAGCCCACCTGGAGCCACCACCATCTGCCTTCCATCAGGGCTGACCTGGTCAGTCAAGTGTTGCTCCAGACGCTGCAGCCCTTCAGTCTCCCCTCCTCTCCAAGGGGAAAGACTCTCTGGGGAAATCTTCAAATCCACAGGGAGAGGCACCCTGTAACACTCAGCCAGGCCCGGGTCAGGGGCCCTACATCTCCTGAGGTAAGAGAGAAAACTCTTTGAAAGGGGCAACAGGAGCCAGCAGAAGGAGGCAGCCCCTGTCCATGGCACACACCAAGCCTCCTCTGTCACAGGGAAAGAACGCACAGCAAGAAATCCCAGGCTGTGCTCTCCTTGGGGGGAAGAGTTCATTCTGCAATTGCTCCAGGGAATTCTAGCCTGAACTGGGGGAAGAGGAACAGTCCCACCAAGTTACAGTGCTCAGAGCAGTTGGCTGCAGACCCACAGCTCAGACCCCTTTTAGTTCCCATCCCCTGCACAAGGAGCAGCAATTCCCACTCACTGGCTGGTACTTACTGGAAGTCTTCAGCTGTGAGGTTTCGGACAGGCACCTCAGGGTCACCAAGCAGAGACAGAATGTGAAGGAACCTCTTGTAAGTTAATGGGGGACTCCCACCATTTAGGTCCAGAATACTAAAAAAAAAAAAAACCAACCAAGATCTCTTTTCACTCAACAGAAACCAAGAAAGAATTTGGAGCTGCAAGTGGACAGGAAGGTGACATCACAGGCTACAACAAATCCATTAGTGCAACTGAATGTGGAAATTACAGATTTTACAAATAAACCCCCTCCCATGTGAATGTACATCTATCCCAAGAGCAGTTTCTCAGGACCTGAGACAACAAAATTGGGATCAGGATTCCAGCCATGGCTTCACCTGCACAAACACACAGCCAGGGCAGGGTGTGGAATGCCTCTGGTGTCACAAAAAACAGGTTCAGGGCAGTAAATAACTGTCTTCTGTGCAAACAGCTTGAATTCAAGACAGCAAGTTAGACACAGCCATTCATTTACATAATTTAGGGGTTTTGCACAATTGGAGTGTTAGGGCTGGTTTAGTTATTACTGTCTTCCTTCTTAGTAATTTCAATATCTTCAGTCATTCAGCACTGAGTAACAGCTTGGATCCAAGTGTACTCAGACACCAGTGAAAGTTGATTTGAAAGCTTTTTAAAAAAATCTGACACCAAAAATTCTTTACCATATTAATCAGAACTTTTACAAGTCCTATTAAATGTGTCAGAGAATTTCTTCCACTCTGTTTAAAAGAGTTCGTTTTTAGTGAATTAAACTGCCCAAAAGGAAAAAGTTAACCAGCTATTTAGGCTGAAACCCTAAAACCTGTGCCCAATCCCTTCTGTTCCTTCCAAGAGAACAACACACAAAGTTTCTCCAGCAAACAGCACCACGTTCACCTCAGGCAGTCCAACTTTCTCCAAAGGAAAAACCAAGACACTTGGCCTTTTCTCTTCTAAAATGACCTCCCTGGAGACACTTTTGGGTGTGGGGCAGTCACATACCGCTGGGTGTTGTACAGGCTGTGGCCCACCAGGGACAGCACCTCAAAGCCCAGCTCTGCCCCCAGGCGCCGGATGTTTGCCTCCATCTCCTTGTAAAACGGCTCCATCTCTGCATCCAGCGTCACTTGTGTGATATTCCACCTCTGGATGTGATCCCTCAGAACGGTCTCATACTCCCCTTGAATAACCAGCAAGCAGGAGCCCAGCTGGCACAAGTTTTTGTGGAGATCCTCAAGGGACTGGAGCAGGAAGTGCCAGCGCAGGGCCCCGATGTGCATGGAGGAGGTCAGGAATGCTGTGTCCAGGATGTACACGGGGTACAGGGCCTCGGAGGACTCCAGGGCAGCCAGCAGCACGGGGTTGTCGTGGAGCCGGAGCTCCTTGCGGAAAAGGTGAATGGTGCGATGCAGCATCCTGGCTACAGCAGGAAGGGAGCCCTTGGCTTTCAGGATACCCAATTCCTATCAAGAACAGGGTCAATTAACAACTAGAAATAGAGCTCCAAAGAAATCCTCTGCAGTTTTTACCACAAACTTCTTGCTTTGATAAGTTTTCATTGGAGAGAAATGCAGGAACAAGACCAAACCTGTCCTCAGGCCCCACCATTCAGCAGCAGGATCACCACTGAGCTCCACAGAGAACGGTCTCTGCCCCAAATGACTCACTCAAATCCTTAAATCAAATCCCTCAATGAAACTGCATCTCAATAACACTCACCAGAAGGAAGGAATCAAAACAGATGGAGCTGTCAGAGCTCCATTTAGTGCACAAACACCTTTTAACCTCACAGGTGTGGCTGTCAGCAAACCCTCTGGAAGTCATCACATGATTTCAAGGAGGGCCACAGGAGCAATCAGCTCATCAGAAACCTGGTACAACACTCCATCTGTCAGGGGATTTTAGTAGGAGACATCTGAATTAATAGATGTCACAGAATCCCAGACTGGTTTGAGTTGGAAGGGACATTAAAGCCCATCTAGTTCCACCTCCTGCCATAGGCAGGGACACCTTCCACTATCCCAGGTTGCTAAAAGCTCTGTCCAACCTGGTCTTGGCCTTAGGCAGGGATGGGGCAGCCACAGCTTCTCTGGGCTACCTGTGCCAGGGCTTCCCCACCCTCATAGGGAAGAATTTCTTCCCAATGTCCCATCTATGGCAGTGGGAAGCCATTTCCCCTTGCCTTGTTCCTCCAGACCCTTGTTCCAAGTCCCTTTCCAGCTGTCTTGGAACCCCTTTAGGCTCTGGAAGGGGCTCTGAGGTCTCCCCTTTTCTTGTCTAGGCTGGACATCGCCAGCTCTCCCAGCCTGCCTCCAGAGCAGAGCTGGGTGTGATAATGACACAAAACTGCTCTTGATTCATACATTTATTCCCCTTTGAACCACTTCAGCTGAGTTCAGAGGGCTGGCAGGAGCACTGACCTTGGGTCTTAGGCTGCAGCAGCTCAGGGCACAGTTTAGGAAGTAGTTCCCAAGCTCTGGCTGCCCTGTTCAGGACAATGGACTCAGCAGATGCCGGGGAAAAAAAGGAGGAGCCCAGCTGCCACCTCAAGTCTGCACCAAGCCCAGCAGCACCTCCCAAACTCACCTCCCCATGCAAAATTTGGAAAGCTCAACACCCACCTCCCAGGTGAGTCCCCACCTGCTGCTAATTTCAAGCCTTACCCCCAGGGCAGAATTAAGAGATTAGGGATTAGCAAAGAACCAAACAACAATCCCTAATCCAGCTCAGCTCTTCCAGCCAAACAGCTCCACTCACCCCCTCGCCCATGGCTGCACCAGGCAACTCAGGCCTTGTCCCCACTCAACCCACACCCAGCAGCTTTTCCATAAATCTGATTTGCTGCGTTCCCAAACACCTGCACCAGCAGCACCCAGACAGACCCACCTTGTTACAACCCCCCAGTAAGGCCCTAAACTCACGAGCACAGGGTGCAGCCCAGCACAGGGCTGGGCTGTGAGGGTGCCCTGCCCTGCAGCCCAGCTCGGCACCGCCCTGCACCCACTTCCTGGGAGAACCGGAAAAACAAGGAGATTCCTGCTGCTCAACGGAGCACCCAGCTGGCATTTCTGGGTACTAAACCATGCAGAGCATGCTGGAAGAGTCCCCTGCACACTGTGCACCAGCTAGCCCCAACCAGGGGCTCCAAGGCCCCCACAGCCTTTGGGGCTGTCCCAAGCCCTGTGGCCCCACATGGTCTGCAGGGTCACCCCAAATTCAGGGCCCTTCAGCCCCATGACACCTGTGGGATCACACTCACACAGTGTCCCCTGGTCTCACACAGCTGGGACTGCTCTAAGCCCAGTGGCCCACACAGTCCATGGGACCTCACACTGGATTCATCCCTGCACTTTGCGACAGGTACACCAAGACAGAAAGCAGGGAAAACCAGGCCTTACCTTGAGTGTTGCTCAGCTGACACTCCAGGGTCTTTACAACACGTCACTCCAAAAAGAGGGGGTCACACAGTCACTGAGCCCGGCTCTCCTGCTGCTGAGCACTTCTCTCCACAGGCAGGAACGTGCTGGGGGGATGCAAGGGCTGTCAGTGGCATTATCCAAAACCTGCTGTGCTGCTCCTGTTCCTACAGGCATCGAGAAATGAGTTGGCCAGGTTTAAACCCCTAAATACCATAAATATCTGCACTGAGGTTGATTCTGCATCAAAGATGGCCTAAGCCACTCAAGCTTATGTATAATTCCCAAGAGACAAGGAGGAGGATTGCAGGCAGCTCCTCTCCAGTCCCAATTGCCCTTGAAGCTGGCACAGCCACATGGGGCAGGGACAGACCAAGGCCTAGGAACTGGGAAGAGAAAATTTTAACAGTTTAATTTCCTCTGCGGGGCACTCTCCATTGTCAAATCCAACCACGTATGCTCCTTGACTATATCCTGGCTGCTTCAGAAGCAATAGTAAAAGAGATAAACATAGGTGTCAGCCTCACACCTGCTCTCTGAAACCACAGTCTGGGCTTGGGAAGTGGAATAATTATCACCATTAAGTTGTTTAATATTATTCTGATTTGACAGGCTTGAGAGCAATTCTTAATTGGGATCTGAGAATGATTTTTTTGCATATATCTGGTTCCATAAGCCCACTCTCCACTTTCAGCCAGACCTTAGGCTACTGTTGATTCCAACCTCTAGGTTCTTTCCCCTGCTTCAATACTTTAGGTGATAAATACGGTACTGGATACAACTTTGATGCAAGAAAATAGCATATTGAGTCAGAGGAGGTAGTAAGTCCCAAACCCACCCAAGTGTAGAGGCTTGACTGGGGCTTCTGCTGCAGCGAGTCGAGAACCACCCCCTACAGTCCCTACCCAAGGGGTCGGGGTCGGGCTGAGGCTCCAGGACCCCCTGCCCGCTCCCCTCAGGCGGGCGGGGAAGCGGCGAGGAGAGAACGGGGGAGGGCGGCCCCTGCGGCAGCCCCGCAGCAGCCGGGGACGAACGGCCCAGAGTGACCCCGCCACCTCCTCCCTGGGGGCTCCCAGAGCCTGCCTTTACCTCCTTCCCCATGGCCCGTGCTGGCGGCGGGCGCGGCGCCGATTCCTGGCCCCACGGGGCCGGTTACACAACGCCGGCCGGGACGGGTGGTTATGTAAGGAGCGCTCCCAGAGTCTGGCCCGCTGTCCGCAGAGGTATCACGCGGGTCAGGGCTGGAGGGTCCCAGGGCTGGAGCGTCCTCGGGCCGGGAATCCCGGAGGGTCCCGGAGAGGCTCCTGCCCCGCTCCCGCCTCTTCAGCACCGCCTCAGGCTGCGGCCCCCGCGCTGCTTTTAACGGGGCGGGCTTGGATTCCCGCCTGCAGCGCTCACCCAATGGCAGCGCCCCAATTCAAATAAGGGGCGGGGCTGAGCGGCGGGGCAGCCCAATCAGCGCCCGAGCGGCGGGCCGGGGGCGGGGCTGCGCGCCAGGCGTCCGCCCGTTGCCTGGTGACAGCGGAAGTCCGGCCCCCGCCGCGCGCCGCCTCACGGGTCTGGGCGGCGGGAGCCCGGGACTTGGTCCTTGTGAGGGGAGCGTTAATTGATCAGAGTGAGGGGGGAATTAGGAATTAGAGA
>VZTZ01044711.1:0-11108 GCA_013400955.1 Drymodes brunneopygia | reverse complement strand
TAAGTACATGTTTATTGTTTTAGAAAAATGTAGTTACTGTTTGTCAGATTGAGATGATAAAACTCAAGAGTCTCGAACGTTGTGGCAAATACATCTACTAACAACTGGTAATTAATGGCTTGTCAGCAGGGACTCTGTACAAACAACACTCTACATCAAACCTACTGTCCATAAAATTATGCAGATTACTCATGCATGTTAATAGTGTCTATTTTGTTTACATTTTACTAATAAGAAAAGGTTTTCTTATTAGTAAATAAGTTTGCTGTCTGTCCTGTATCATACCTGCAACACAGGTACAAGAACAGTAGGTAACGGTTGTATTAGAAAGAATTTTCTTTGTATTAGAAAGTTGCAGAAACTTTTGCTGATGAATTCCCTCAGTGAAACCAGTGCAGAAATGACCTTTGCACTCATTCACCATTGGGCTCATGTGTGTTGTGATTATACCCCAACATATTGGGACCTCCTTGGGTGACTACAAGTAATAACCCTTGGCACGTGGCTATTGTTTGATATCTGGGGGGGATATCAATGTTGGGACTGTTTTGCTGAAGCACACGTGACTTTAATCAAACACTGTGTTATGGGCCTGACATTTAACAAACTCAAACCTCAACATCACTCTGCTAGGCTCTGCTTTTGGTTTTGTTTGTTGTTGTGGTTTTGGGTTTGTTGTTTTTTCAATTTAACTAAATAGCCTAGAAAGTATGATTTCAAAATTTAATACGGACATCTCAAATTTTTAAGACGAAATGAAATTGGCAAATCTACAGTTTTTTATACAATAATACATAAATATCTAGATTTGTATAGAGTTGACTAAAAAAACCTATTTTCTTTGCATTTTATTCCACAAATTGTAGTGTTAAGTGTAACCAGAATTTGAGTATCGGGTAGTGATGCATGTCATAAGAGAGGTGCCTTAAAATGCTAATTTCTGAATTCAAAAGCTAATGACAGTGCCAAATGACAGCAGTGGCTTACACTGGATTTTCTTTATCTGAATGATATGGCACAGGTCTGTGAAGAAATTGCACATGAAATGCTTATACCTCTAACTCCACAAGCAGAAAAATGGTGAGGTGGTGTGACTTTATTTTTATTAAGGAATAATCTTTGAAATTTTAGCCTGTAATATCCTTGATTCCATATGAATTTATAAGCCATGAGCAGCAGTGAATAATAAGAAAGCCAAGCTGGTATTTGTGCTGCTGTGTGGAGGTCATACCAGGTTACCTCACTGTGTTTCACAACTTTGCCTCTTGAGGAGCAAGNAAGAAACCTTAAGAGGAGATGGAATATGATAGCTTCTGTATTGTCTGATGCTTTATAGTAACTATGTTTTTTAATATTGGCAGATGGTATAGAGAAATTTAATAAGAATCTGTAAAATTCCAGCTACCATTGAAATATGGTCCCAAAGTATTTTTAAAAATCAGTCGGTGAAGATTGGCCAAATTATGATGAGCTCTTGTTTTCAAAAAAAATTTCCCTGCCTGTCTTCCATGAGAAGAGGAGAGATCTCATTGCAGTCACAATTTCCTTGTGAAGGGAAGAGGAGGGACAGGCACTGATTTTTCCTCTGTGGTGAGCAGTGACAGGGCCCAAAGGAGTGGCCTGAGGTTGTCAGTAGGTTTGATATGAGGGAAAGGTTCTTCACCCAGAGGGTGGCTGGGCACTGGAACAGGCTCCCCAGGGCAGTGGTCACAGTTCAGGAAGCTTTNGAAGCTTTTGGACAATGCTCTCAGGCACATGGTGTGACTCTTGGGGTGTCCTGTGCAGGGCCAGGAGTTGGACTTTATGATCCCTGTGGGTCCCTTCCAACTCAGCATATTCTGTGAGCATGCTAGGATATATATCTTTCTGCATTTGTTCTCAAAATCAGCTACATTTCCCATGCTCCCACCTGAATTTTAAATTAACTTGCAGTAAGAAAATACTTCTATTTGGTCCTATGAAGAGCTGTTTTAGAAATCTAGACAAAAAATAGTCTATTACTCTTCTTGATTTTGGTGTTCTGCCAGGAGATAGGATCTCTGGCACTCTCTAAAGGTTTCCAGAGCTTTTCTCCCTGTGCTCGTCATAGCGTGTGCATTCTCAGCTGCAGGGATGAATGAGAAGAAGAATGTTGTCAGCTGAAGGAGCTGGTTCTTGCCCTTGGGATGCTTTAGTGAATCAAGTTAGCTGATCTGAGTCCCTTTTGCAGCACCAAGGAGCAGCATTGGGCCTGGTCTTACCCACCAGGGCTCTCCATCTCCCCACTCTATTCCATCTTTGTTGTGTGCCGGTGCTTTTATCCAAGTGCCAAAGAAGCCTCATCTTGACTGGGGCAGTTTTGCATGGAAAGGTCTCTGCTTTAGGAGTTCTGAGGTAACACTGGCTCACCAGGGCAGAGGCTGGAGTCTTATCACTCCACACTTGGAATGCTCACAAAGATGCTGTTTGGGGAAGTTGGGAAATCTGCCTGGCAGCAGCTGTCAGACAGGCGTGGGAAGGTTTTAAACCTGCTGGAGTGTGAGCTGGGACTTGGAGCCATCTGCATGGAAAATGGAATTGAATGAATATGAATGGGGAAATGAACATGAAAACTTTCTGAAGTTCAGTGGAGCAGTAGAGACAAAACAGGATGTTCTGGATGTTTCTGGTGCACCCAGGCTTCACATTACAGGAGTGAAAGGAGTGTTTTTCTCTGAATGTGTTGACACTGATGGAGCATTTGGACTTCTCATGCAGCTGGTGTCAATGCCAGTGAATGGAGTGTTCCAGTCTTTCATTGGCACCTCTACATTTAGAGGATTGAAATAGTGCCCCATCCCTCATGGGATAAAGGAGTTCCCTGTTTTTCTTTAGTTGCCCTGTTCCCTAGAGCCATGTGCTGCACATGTGGTCAGTAGTGAGGTTGTGCTGTGGCAGTGGTAAGAGGGGGCAATTTGCTGGCTTTGGTTTTTTTTTCACTCTGCTGGTGTGTGGTGGCAGGAGGGCCCTTGGCTGTGTGCTGCAGATGCACTGTGTTTGTAAAAAGGGTCAGCTTATCCACATGGTGAAGTGCAAAAGCCACTGCTCAGCTGAAGGACAAGTTAATACAGTCCATTAGAGGACTGTTCAACCAAGGCAGGCATAAAAGATTGCTGAATGAGACTTTGTCAGCAAGTTTGCTGACAAGTTTGCTGCTGGATTTTTTTATTGTGTATACAGTTTGAATAATAATGACATATAAGCTACTGTTATAAATTTATTGTGAGAGGCATGGGCATTACTTTGGCTCTAACCATTTCACAATAAGAGCCTTTCATAACTTAAATATTTGTACTGTTTGTAATTAAAATACTGGATAAAATTGAATTATTCGCTGAAAGCAAGGTCAGTAATTGTGTGATGTGTGTGCTTAAGGCTTTAGAAAAAATTGTTCCTCTGCAGAGAAATAGAAAATTAGTCTTTATAGTTTTAAGAAACTTTGTGTCATTAAGGAGAAGACAAGCTGACTCTGGAATCTGGGATGCCTGAGCATGTATAACTGGAGTGTTTTTGTGTTTCTCGAGGCATGCTCTTGAATGGTTAAGGAAGTTGGCTAGGTTTGCATTTTTCCATTCTTTGTTCTCCTATGCTTTTTCTCCTTCCCTATTCTCTTATTGAGCAGCTTCTGTGGAATAGACAAAATGTGATAATTTATAATTTTTTTCAGTTCTTCTCACTGCCTGGGCTTAATCAATTTCAGCAAGCAGGATAGGACTCTAGGATAAAGCTAGCTGAAGAGGCACAGCACAAATGGCATTGGGACAGTAAAGCCTTTAGGATTGTTAGAAAGGGTAAGGAAAATATAAATGTGTTTTTTGCATTCAGGATTTTCTGAGAGTTTACATGGTGGGTAGTCCTGCAGATGGTAAAGGAAAAGAAAAAGTAAGTTAGTGGATGGTGTCCCAGTTTAACAGATAAGAGCACTGGGAAGCATTCTGTCAAACCTGCCTTCGATAGGGAGCTGTTCCTTTTGAATGTGACAAGGACATAACAAACATAGAAATGGCAAGATGACTGGGGATGAAAGTGCAGGATAGTATGAGAAGCTATCACTGTGAAAGGAAAATAATATATCTCTGATTTGCTGAGGAGACACTGTAAACTATCTTGAAGATTTTTCCCAGTGATAAGAAGAAATAGTCCAGATTAACAAAAGATTTTGCAGAGTAGGAAGTAAAGTACTGCATCTCTGATTAATATCTATTTGCTCCCTCAGGAACCTTGGGCAAGTGGGAAAAGGCTTCCCTTGCAGCTCTTGTTTGCTTGGAGTTTGTACAGGTCAAGATAAGAGATGTGATTTTTGCTCAGGGAGAAGATTCCCCTGTGAATCTGGAAGGGGCTTGGACACTCTGGCTGAGGCACCCAGTGTGATTCTCTCAGTAAAGGGCTTTAACTTGGGATTTCGGATTTATTTACTCACGATCCTTCCTAATTTGTATCTCCATGCTAAGATTGGCCAGACCACATCTTTTGTGAATTTGTAATTGGGGTAACTCTGCCTTCTCTGTGGCATGGGAAATGGTTTCAATGAGACTGAAAGGCAAGTTTGTCCTCTTATTTCTCTTTAAATGTTCTGCAATAATTTTTCACTTTTGAAAATCCATTCTCACTGGCTTTCTTAAACTGATTCTTCTGGGGGACAGCACTACCTGTTTGTGTTTGACGTGGAGGATTGCTCTCCACAGATTTGTTCCCACTGTGCTTTACACTACCAATAGATGGCTAGCAGCAGCTAAAACTTCAGTGGACTAACAGCATTTCCATTGGATGTGTTTGATCAGGGAAATATTCAATACTTGCAAGATATTATTGGCTCTTTATGTTTCTTTTCCCTCCAAGAATGGAGTGGTTATGTTGTCTGCATGGGTGGGAGACCCATACAGGCAGTATTGTCCTTACAAAGAAATGAGCTGAAATGTATGCACTTAAAACTTTTAATCATTCCAAGGATCTCTAACTGAAATGATACCAGCAGCTGGTGAGCTGATAAAATACTTTTCCAGAATTACAATAACAGTGAGAGGCATTGTTCTTTTTTTGTTTTCTACCCTGCAACAGTTCAAGACTAGTGCTAGATGAGTACATATATGCATATATTTTAAATGAAATGCAAAACTTACTTAGGACAATGCTGATCTTAGCCCAAGAGACCTAAACCTATGGTTTATCCTGTAGGAATTTAAAATACCTAACAATATATGCTCACAAAAATTCTGCACCAAAAGGGAGTGGAGTGTTTCGGAGTGATTTTTTTTCAAGTATGTGCCACAGAAAAGCCTGTTCATATAAATAAGGACATATGGAAAAAACACAAATTGATCTAGCTCATCCTTTCTCAGTACAAGGATGTTATCTGTACTGTTCTGGATTTTTGGTAGTCCAGGTTTGAATAATTAACAATGGTGTCTCTCATGGTTCCTTTGGATAGGCAGTTATGAAAAGTTTCTCTATATTTAGTTGCCTTGTCTTTTTCTTTCAGCCTTTGCCTCTGCCTGATCTTGTGCTATTTTTGTAGCTGACCATATATGTTTGTATCCCAATATTTTGACTTGGTATTTGTAGTGTATTTAATCCTAATTTGTTTCTTCAAATCAGTAATGTTAAAATACCAAAACCAATGCAGCTAAGGAGAGTTACTGTACATAATACCCCTGCTTCATATATTCATAGCATTTCATTTTTATTATTGCAGTCTTTGCTGAATGAACTATTTATCAGAGTTTATAAGGAATGAGCTTTGCTGATGCTATTAAATCACTCAAGTGTGCTAAATTATGGCACCAGAGCAGGTGCTATTGTCTGCAGCTCTTTTGGAAAGAAAGGAAAAACCCTCAAATGATCCTGGACTTCCATACCTAAAGGAAACAACCCTTTATATTAATATAAGAAGATTGGTTTGTACTCAGTCAAGGGAATTCTTGGCAGTCGGTTTAACCTTCCATGTATATATAGCATGCTGGAGCCTGCTAAGTACCTCTGTTTTCTTTATGGATGGAGCTTTGGTGCCAAGAGGTCTGCACCACATGCAGGCACAGATAGGCTTCTATCTGATGGATTGTCCCACAGTGAACCACATTGTATACAGGATGTTCAAACACGTATTGATTATGTGGTTCCCGAGTTTACAGCAGAATCATAACCTGATGCTTTTAAGTACATAAATGTAATCAATCTCCATGTGAAGGAACTCAGGACAAAAGAAGTATTTTATGCTATGCATTAGGCATTAAATTACATTAGATTAAATGTATGTTATACATTTTTTTAACCTCATCACCATAACATTGTTGTGTTACAAGCATCATCTTTGTGTGGACTATGGACTGTAAATGTATAATAAAGTTCAGAGTGAGTATAATGTTGTACTGGTTTTAGTACCAGCTCTCATGGTCAACTACAAGTGAAACCCCCATATAACAGAGGTGCAGTTTTTTTATAGGGGTAGTTTTATGTTTGTTATGTATCTGTAAAACTTTTCTGCAACACTGCATTACAGAATAAGAGACTTGTACTTGAGGGGGAAAATTAGCACATTGATTAGATTTTGCAAATAAAATGGAAATATATGTGCTTATAGACTAACTTGCTTTACTATAATGCCAACATCCAACTGATCATTTGCAAATTTAATTTGCAAAATTTGCCTCAACTGCCACTTCTAAATGTAGAATTGAATGCAAAATTTGTATAATATATTTGAGTGCCTTCTGTTAGCAATTTTTGTAAGTGATTATGTTAGCTTACAATGTTTGACTGTATAAAAGATGATTTAGACTGGTAATGTTTATTTGTAATTCGGGACAGGGGTGTTTGAATGATTCTTTTGAAGCAACTTTCATTTTCAGAGGCTTTATTCACATCTTCTGGATCTATGAAAAATACATAAATTGAAAATAAGACTATTCGGTGATAATATGGTGATTTTGCTATTTACCCAAGCAGTTGTGTCTGTGTTCGCTCTTTAACTCATATTTTCCAATTGTTCAAATTCCTTTTCCTCTCAATTCATTGTTAGTAGAATTTATATGTTGACTGTATGTTGTTATCCCTCATTATATAGGGTTTAAAAAGAATATTGCTTTGCTGTCACACAACCATCTCAGCTACTGCAGTGTGTGCGGTGGCTGTCTTTGTCAGGGAAAAAGTTCATGCTTGAAACTAACTTTTTATTTGTCTGAAATTCAAAAGAATAGTGTACAATAGTATTCAAAAAACTCCACAAGCAGCTGGGGTTTAGCCTGTGGATGCTTTTGGCCAGTAAGGCATGCAGAAAAGATCTGGGACAGATAATTATTTGTAGAAAGGCATAGAGAGAGAGTGGCCTGAGCTTGGTTCCCAAATCTTTAGTGGAAGACCCTACTTGTAAAAGGCAAGTCACCCAGCTGAGGTGTGAGGGAGAAGGCAACAGAACACCAGTTTTGGGTGCAGTTGCCTGAGAACAGCAGGCCCATCACTGTGTCCTCTGGCACTGCGTTACAAAACCTTCTGCACACTGCTGCTGTCACCCTGCAGGGATGGTGCTCTGGCTCCCACAGGGAAAAGGCAATCTTGTCTGGAAAGGTGTGGAGTCACTGACTGGGATGTTTTGTAAGATGTTGACTACTGTGCAGGTATATGTGACCAAGAATCCCCATCAATAACAGGGACTCTTCACCACTTTTCATCATTACAACAGGAAATGCAAATTTACATTTAAGAATTGGTTTGATTTAAAAATAATTTTTCTAGGGGTACATAACTGAATTTGCCAGAGTACCCTGACTTTCCAAGGACCTTAATACCTGAAGTCCCCTTGGGACTTAATTTATTAATGTATTTCTATGCTGTGCAGGTAGTATTTCTTTCTACAGTGTCATTAACTTTGTCTTCCTGTCATAATATATGACAGGAATGTCATATGTCTTCCCATATTTTCTATTGTTAATTGCTACAATGAACAGTAGTAGTATCAGTAACTGAAAATTATTGTGCTTTAAATGTATCAGGTTTCATTGTTGTCTGACATTTCTTTTTCTTTGGATTTTCTTGCCTAAAACTGTCATAGTTAAGGACAAAAACCCTAAGATTAATAAGACGTGGCCAATTTTGTTTCCTAGTTTAATTTTTAATTAAGTTGCTGGATTTAGGTCACATGGTTATGTTTCTAAAAGAGATGCTTGAAATCTAAACTTGGATTTGTCTCTAAAACAATTATATATAGAGAGAGATTATATTTTAAATTGAAGTCTAGATTACTTGCACCAGCTAAAGTACTTACACTTTTAATCTTGTAAAAAGACTGTGCCTGAATTGTCTTTGCTAGGTGGTGCACATGAGGGTCTCCAGCACTTGGGTCCTTATGGCAATATCCCAAACATCGTGGCTGAGCTGACAGGAGACAATGTACCAAAGGATTTCAGTGAAGATCAAGGATATCCTGACCCTCCAAATCCCTGCCCCATTGGAAAAACAGGTAATGCAGAGGCAGCCTTTGTACCTCTGTCTTCACTGTACATCCTCCTGTCTTTCAGCTCCATATGACCCTTGATCAGCAATGAGCGTTTTTTTCATTCTCTACCCTCCAGGAGAAGAGCTGTTGAGAAATTGGGTGTTTTAGTGTTTCAGATGAGCTTTTTTTTTAAATTAATATTAATATCTGCACCTTCTGTATTGCTGATGATGCTGGAGAAGGTCACATGGAAGAAATCATCTTGACCCCAGAGTAGAAGATAGTGAGATTTACAAGAGCATCACATTCCCAAGGGAGTTCATTTCTAAGCTGGTCCCTGAAAGAAGTTATTCTGTACAGATGAGACTTACCCTTATTTTAGAGACTTTCACTGTGCCAAGAGGAATGAAACTGTCTGCCCTGATCTCCAACCCAGACCATGAGTCAATATTTAAGATACCTTGGCTCCAATCCACGCGTCTTTATAGCTCACTGAGGGTGCATCTGTGCCAAGAAACAGAGAACTCCATGGATGTACCCCAAGGCACTGCATGCAGGCTGGCTCTGGCAGAGGGGCAGTGCAGCCCAGGAGAGCCAGAGCAGTGCCCAGGACACACAGGGTGTCCCTCAGCCTGCACAGGTACCGAGCCCTGCAGGGGCTGCTGTGAGGGGTCACTAAAGCAGCCCTGCATGTGCATGATATACACATACCCTGAGAGAATGGGTCTTTTTCCTGTTGTTTGAGCCAAGGAATGACTTCCAGTACTGAAAGCAGTAGTAAAACACCCATTGGCTGCCTTGGGAACTGGAACTGGGAATGAGCACTCTATTTTTCTCTCATTTTTTATTTGTGAGCTAAGAGATCCTTTCAAAATGTTTTCTGTTTAGTCTTCTTTTATGTTATTTGGATAATGCGGAACAGTTGTCTGAATTCTTATTTAAAAATGTTCTAACTAGCTTAGAATTCATCAAAAAATAACGTTTGTTATGAAAAGTTTTGTGTTTTTGCATTTCATTCAAAAATTTGACAAAATTTCAAATAGTCCTCCCTTACTGTTTCCTATTACAGCCCATTTGGTGATGATGCCTTCATCTCTTCTGAAATAATACCTTATCTTCCAATTTGTTCACTATAGCTGTTGTCTGACAAGTTGCAAATGATGGGGTTAGATTTGCTCACACACACAAGCACCCACACGGACTTTCTATCTTCTGTGCTTGCCCATTAGACTTCTGTTCATAATTAGATAAATAAATTAAAAACATGGCATCTAGGGAAATGCCTTGGAAAATCCCTTCAATTTTTCTTTCTTAGGTGAAATAAAAGTTCTTAGCTAAGCTAATACAGTCAGATCTGAACAGAGGGGGAAACTTTGGAGGGAAGTGCTGCTTTCTCTGATAAATGGCTCTGTCATAGGTATGCTGTGAGTGAAGATAGTATCTATTAGGATTAGAGTAAAATGTTTTTCAGAGCCTTAAATGGAAATTCAAGTGGTGACTGTATTATGCATACAAATTACCAGAGGCCTTCCTCAATCAGGTCTGTAGATTTGCTTAATGGAAAACAATTTTTCCAGTCACTGTCTACATATGCACATTCCACAGCAGGAATACATGAACCTGGAGCACTTGAAGACTTTGGGATTAGCTGTCATTGAGGACACCCATGTGTCCTGCTGCCTTTTATGTTCTCTACCAAAAGACACAAATGCTCTGAGGTCTACCACACTTCTGTTGTCACCTGTTTCTCTCTTGATACAGCCTTGTCCCTGCTGAGATTGCATGATTTCTAAGTGCTTTAATAGTTTCTGAGTGACTTGGCCAGTATGAAGAGTTTTCCCCTGTTGTCTGTTGGCAATTTTATTTTTTCCCCATCCCAAGAAGAAAAGAGAGAAAGCTGAGTCTGTTGAACTCAGAATAACCTCCTCAGGTCATTGAATCAACTCAGTTTTAAGTCAAGTCTTTACCGTTTCCCACATCTAAGGGAAAAAGACAATCCATCTGCAGATCTTTTTACATGATGACACACAAGGACAGAAGGGAAAGTCCACAGGTGTGTGCTCTGGAGTGCCTGTGTTCTGGCAGATGCAGCTGTTTGAATGCCCAACATCATGCCCTGGCTGGTAGGATCTCCTTGGGTATGTCTGAGAGGAACTTGGACTGCAAGCTCTCCATGCTGGCAAAGCTGTGGGAGATCCAGGAGCAGACTCTGTCCAAAAAAACTACTCTGGCCTCAAGTTGCTGAAACTTTGTTTAAGCTAAAGATGACTTATTTTGGTAAAAAGACCGTAAAATGATTTTTAAAAGGATATTATCTTGATGTGACGCTGTCTACAAAACCATCCATTGTGGTTAGAGGAGGTTTCTGGACCAATCAGATTAGTTACCAATCTACAGAAATGTCTTCATCATAAAACTTCTGCTACATAGCATTTTTATGAGATCTTATGAGGCAGAAATGATTTTAACCAGTTTGAACAAAGAAGCAAACCAGAAATGGAGCTACAGGAAGAGCTACTCAGTGAAAGAAATTCTGTCTTTACTCACAGCACTGTTTTACCACAACCTTCAAAAGTATTGTCTTACCAATTTCTAAAACTACCTGTGAGCACTTAAAAGAGAAAAGAATATCCCTTCTTAATCAGAACAGGATGCAGTTCTA
>VZTZ01044710.1:0-12927 GCA_013400955.1 Drymodes brunneopygia | reverse complement strand
ATATAAATATATAAAACTCATACTCAAACTAAGCATGAGTTTTTAATAGAAAAAGATTTTAAAAATTACAACGGTTTTAAATGTTTAAATCGTTTCATTCCAACAGATAAAATTTGACATCTTGTGAATACATTTTTTAAAAAAATAAATATAAATATATAAAACTCATAGCTAAACTAAGCATGAGTTTTTAATAGAACACCATGTTAAAAATTACAGTTTGAAATGTTTAAATCGTTTCATTCCAACAGATAAAATTTGCGATTATGCAAATTTTTTTTTTTAATTAAATAAAAATATAGAAAACTCATACCTAAACTAAGCACGAGTTTGTTCTGCTTTGCAAAATCCACCACGTGTGGTCCCAGGAGGAAGTGGAGCAGCATTTCCATGCCCAGGAGTTGGATGGAAGGGAACAGCACCACCCCTGCTGTGCTGGAGTTCAGGCCCATCCTGGGCGTGCCCGGGCTCACAAATGGGAAAGGACCTGAGGGAGGGCACAGAAATCACTGTCACATCCCAGGGAAAAGCCCCAAATTTTCCTAAAAAAGGAGAAATCATGGAGTGGTGCCCAGTGAAAAGCACCTGTGAGAGCCAGGGATCTCAGATAAATGGGTTTGCAAATATCGGTGTTTTTCCAAGTATGAATTTCTGGCCCAAAATGCAAAATTGGGACACCAAATTTGATTTTGGTCACACAAATCTGCGTGGGAGCTGTGGTTACACTGAATATTTGTTGCATAAATTTGCTGCTACAAAGGTTTCCATTGGAAATTGTCACCTGGAGCACGAATTTAAGAGGACTGGCAAAGCATTTTGCAGAATTGGGACACCAAACATGATTTTGGTCACACAAATCTCGGTGGAAGCTGTGGTTACACTGAATATTTGTTGTGCAAATCAGCTGCTACAAAGGTTTCCATTGGAAATTGTCACCTGGAGCACGAATTTAAGAGGACTGGCAAAGCATTTTGCAGAATTGGGACACCAAATTTGATTTTGGTCACACAAATCTCCATGGAAGCTGTGGTTACACTGAATATTTGTTGGATAAATTTGCTGTTACAAAGATTTCCATTGGAAATTGTCACCTGGAGCACGAATTTAAGAGCATTGGCAAAGCATTTTGCAGAACTGGGACACCAAACATGATTTTGGTCACACAAATCTCCGTGGAAGTTGTGCTTACACTGAATATTTGTTGTATAAATTTGCTGCTACAAAGTTTTCCATTGGAAATTGTCACCTGGAGCACGAATTTAAGAGCATTGGCAAAGCATTTTGCAGAACTGGGACACCAAACATGATTTTGGTCACACAAATCTCCGTGGAAGTTGTGCTTACACTGAATATTTGTTGTATAAATTTGCTGCTACAAAGTTTTCCATTGGAAATTGTCACCTGGAGCACGAATTTAAGAGCATTGGCAAAGCATTTTGCAGAACTGGGACACCAAACATGATTTTGGTCACACAAATCTCCGTGGAAGTTGTGCTTACACTGAATATTTGTTGTATAAATTTGCTGCTACAAAGTTTTCCATTGGAAATTGTCACCTGGAGCACGAATTTAAGAGCATTGGCAAAGCATTTTGCAGAACTGGGACACCAAACATGATTTTGGTCACACAAATCTCCGTGGAAGTTGTGCTTACACTGAATATTTGTTGTATAAATTTGCTGCTACAAAGTTTTCCATTGGAAATTGTCACCTGGAGCACGAATTTAAGAGCATTGGCAAAGCATTTTGCAGAACTGGGACACCAAACATGATTTTGGTCACACAAATCTCCGTGGAAGTTGTGCTTACACTGAATATTTGTTGTATAAATTTGCTGCTACAAAGTTTTCCATTGGAAATTGTCACCTGGAGTANGTCCCTTCCACCCCAAACCATTCCATGATTTTAAACTACTCAGGCAGAAACTAAAAATTCTGCACGTAAATAGCAAATATATGAAAAAAAGAAATTTCAACCCAAAGCTCCCTTGCAACAGAGAACACAACTCAGGACATGAAAATTGCTCCTCAAACTGGGATTGGCACAACTTTTTAAACTTTAAATATATATTAATAGAACTAAATTATGTATATATATAAATTTCAATAAATAATGACTGCAACAGCCTCATTTTACCCAACATAAATCGTGACCTCTGAGCCCTACAGTGACCATGCAGAAAAATCATTGCCAATAATAATAACTATAAATAAAAAAGGATAAATATGATAATCAGGTGAGTCTCTGCAGCAGGAAACTTCAACAGGAGGATGTTTCAGTACCTGATTTCTGCCCAGGGGTTGCAGAGCCCAGGCTGGGGTTGTTGGGACGTGAGGGAGTTCCTGGCAGGGCAGCAGCAGGATCCACACTCAGGGTGCTCTGGATTAATGGGACACAAACCTGCAAAGGGATCCCAGGTCAGGAAAAACAGCTACAACACAGGCAAGGCAGAAAAACCACAAAAGTGTTCAAATGTCACAGACTGGGCTGCTCACAGATCAGAGTTCTGGGTACTTATGATGGATTAGAAATGTCTAATTAAGCAAAAATTCCTGATAGATGTAATAGAGTTGGATCAGCTTAAGAAAATACTTTTCCCTCCTTTACTTTGATTATTTTGATGAAATCAGGTGTTGAATAGAAACAGGTCCATTCCACTTACACTGTAACTAGAAATTAAACACTTGCATCATTTTTCCTGCACTCTCCCTAAATATTTAGGATCTTTTCCTTAGTTTTCCTATGGCAGCCTTTTCCAAGCCCACACTTTCTTGGTAAAAGGCAGAAAAAAAGGCCCTTATTTAACATATTTATAATCTCTGTCTGCACTCAGGGGAGATTTTCATGCTCACAGGAATTTCCCACAGGTTCTCCAATATTTTGGGGCTCCAAATATTCCTTCTGTACAATCTGTACACAAGGACAAACTGGTTCCTCGAGGGAGTTTGATTTCAGTCACAAACCAGAGAGGGATGAAGCAGGAATATTCTGCAGGGATAATTTTGCTGGGATAAAAAACCCACAATGGGTGTTCAGGACAGCAAAGAAATAACTTTTAATTAAAGGTGGATGAAACTCTTCTGCATGATCAGGTCAGACTGATTAAATATATTTTAAATATAAATATTTACACTGCTGAGGATGAGTTTTCCATTCTAATATTAAGCCACAAACAGTGTCTAAAGCAGCAAACAGTGACAGGCAGCTGGGAGGAGGGGTCATATTTAGGATAAATCAGTAAAATTGAGGTTCAAGGGTCACTGTGTGCTCAAGGACAAAGCCTGGCTGCCAGAAAAGTCATTCCAGGTACAACAACTAAATTGCCATTAACAGTCAAATGGCTGGGATAATTCTGCAGGGAAAATTCTGCAGGGAAAATTCTGCAGGGATAGTTTGGCTGGGATTATTTTGCAGGGATAATTTGGCTGGGATATTCTGCAGGGATTATTCTGCAGGGATAATTTGGCTGGGACTGTTTTGCAGGGAATATTCTGCAGGGACTATTCTGCAGGGATAATTTGGCTGGGATAATTCTGCAGGGAAAATTCTGCAGGGATAATTTCCAGGAACTCAGGGAGGCCTGAGCTGCACCCCCCAGGCAGGCTGAGGGATCAGGATTTTTGTCACCTGAGTTACCTGCTCAAAGTTGGAGGGCAGGTGAGTTCCCAGCCTCATCAGCAAATACCACCACACCTCCAGCTTGGTCAGTGCCAGGGCCTCTGTCCTCACGTGGATGGAGCTCAGGGGCTGCATCAGCAGCTTCAGCCTTTTTGCACTGCACAGGATGTCTGGGACATCAAAAAAAGAGCATTTTAAGCAATATAAATAATTAAATCGCATTAAAGAGAAATTTAATTAAACCATTATGCTTTTTCCTAATATATTTCAGCTTCAAATTCAGTTAATGGTAATTTGCAGAATTCAAACACACCAACCTTTCAGACTATCTCACTGTTCTAATTATCTAATTCTAGAGGAATAATTCTCTGGAAAAATCAAGTATTTCTTTTCAATACCAAGGCTGAAATTAAATTTTCTGAATTCTAATCTGACCCTGCTTGAGCAGGGAGGTTGGAGCCAACCTGACCCATTTTGGGGTTCTGTGAAAAAGAGAAGAAATTCCCTCTTGCTCTGTTAGGTGCCATCTGCTCAAGGGAAAGGAAAACCAAACAGTTTTCTCCTCAGAACACAGAGAAGCACAATCAAGGTAAAAAATACTGTATTTTGATATAGGGTAGATTAAAAACTTGTCCAGATCTAGGTTATAACTCTAAAACAACTTTTTTTGAACACCTCTGGAATCCTGAAGTGCTGCCCCTCTCCAGTTAAACCACACCATCCAAAATAAAATACACAGAATGTTTTATTCTCTATTTCATTGCTGTTTGGATCAATTAAAGCACTACAAAACAGGATTTACTAATTTTATTCTACTCCTAGCAGTCTCAGAAGGAAAATTAAGGTAGAACAAATAATCCAACTATCACCTTGCCTTTAAAAGGAAACAAAACAAGAAAAAAAAACAACAAAAAAAACCCAAAAACTTGAATTTTATCTGTTCATACACCCCAACATTACATGGATATCCAGTGGTATCTACCAGAGCACTGACCAGTAACAGAATATTTTTTTTCCAGTTATGTATTAAAGTAGGTAAAACAATTCAGGGTAGGTTTTTTTTTAATTTTACCTGGATTTAGAGCAAAATTATCAATGAGGCTCTTCCATGCAATGAAGGCAATTTTCTTCACCACTGGGGAGCCACTGCGGAATCCCAGCTCCTCCAGCTGCAGCAGGGAGTTGATGAAGCTGCCACTCCTGTGCAGAGTCTGAGCAGGAAGAAATTCAGAATTCAGACATTTCTGCTGTCCAAAACTCCTTTTCTGAAGATTTTTTTGATTGCCTTTCTGCTTACCTTCCCAAGCAATCTGACAAACAGGGGCCACAGTTTTAACACGAAGGTTTCGTTTTTCGCAGAGAACAATTTCTGAAGTTCGGCAATTAATTTCTGCAGAGAGAAAAAAACCCAGAATTTCTACAAGAAATGTACTTAAAATGTTTTTTAAAACTGTGTCTGGAGACACAGCCAACCTGGAACTGTGGTGTTAATGTAACAGAAAGATTTCAGTCTGTACCACACAGCATTTGCTACCACCTGATTCTCTTTTTAGCTGAAATTTATGGGTTTTGTTCTGACAGTGGCAACCAAAATATCAAAATCCATTTCCTTCAATACTTGCATTCCCTTTAAGGTCAAAACACACCCTGACCCCAAACACCACCTTTGTTTGTTTAGGTTCTTTGGGGTTTTTTTTTTTCAGCAGGGAATAAGGCAAAATAAATAATCCAAGTTCTGGAAGTGAAGGGAAATATGGAAAACTTCACCCAAAACACCAAGGGGCTGCTGCTGGAGAGGATGGGGAATCTCAAAGGACATGGAAAATGCTGAGCATCCTTTTCAGGATGAGGAATCTTAATGGACATGGAAAATGCTGGGCATCCTTTTCAGAATGGGGAATCCTAAAGGACATGGAAAATGCTGAATATCCTTTTCAGGATGGGGAATCCTAAAGGACATGGAAAATGCTGAGTATCCTTTTCAGGATGGGGAATCTTAAAGGACATGGAAAATGATGAGTACCCTTTTCAGGTTGGGGAATCCTAAAGGACATGGAAAATGCTGAGTATCCTTTTCAGGATGGGGAATCTTAATGGACATGGAAAAAGTTGAGCATCCTTTGCTATCCTGCCTGTGTCTCAACTCTCAGGCCTCCAAATTCTGTCTCCCCTTTGTTGCTGGTCCTGTATTTACATTTCCATTCCTTTTTTCCATTGAAACCACTTGCATCAAGCTGCTCTCAATGCACAGAAAATCAAAATAATGCCCCCCAACACACCCCAATTCCTCCTGCTGACCAAAGGCCCAGCAGTGCCACTCACTGTGGTCATCAGGTGCTCGGTGACAGCTGCCACCTCCTGCTGCTTCTGCAGGAGCAGTGGCATCCCCATCTCCAGGGCAGTGGCACCTCTGAGCTGCACTTTGTGAGCTGAGTGGACAACCAGGGGGATGATCAGCTTTGCCCACCTCACAGCCTCTTCTCCCATCTGGGCTGGAGTTTGCTCCATTAAGCTGGATCCAAAAAAAAAACCCAACAAAAACAGGGATTACAGACGTCCAACACAATGCTCAGGCACTCAAATTATCTTCATATCATCAATAAATGTTCTTAATTCAATCTGTGATTTACAGGAAACCATTCCAAACTTTTCAATCAACTGTAATTTGAGATTTTATTGAAAACTGCAAAGCTCAGGTGTTATTTCAGATATACCTCTCCACAAGCACAACAGACTGACCTTAGAGCTGCCCTTTCAGTTTTATCATAATTTGGGCAGAGGAGCTGAGAGCCTGACAGGAATGCACAATTCCCAGGGAAAAGTGCACAAGAACCATCCCTGGGAGCTCCCAGGAGCTCAGGCAGCTCCCACACAGCTGGGAACAGCTCAGAGCAGCTTTTGGGAAATCCCCAGCCAGGTTTGCACAGACTCCATGGGCACTGGTCTGGGCAGAGCTCTGATTTTATCCTCCTGTTCCCGAGCTGCTGGAGCACATCACGACAAAATTCCACATTTACACCATCCCACACACACCAAAAAATGTGCAGAAATGGGAATATCTGGCATATATCCAAATTAGACTGTGTCTGAAAATCCTGGAATTTTGTCAAGTTCCCGTTTTCCCCAGGAAAGTCAAATCTCCACCCCTACAGTTTATGGAGAATTTGCTGTACTAAGGAAAAGCTCTGCCTTTCAAGTAATTTTATTAAAATCAGTGGAATTTTTAAAAGGACAGTTTAAAATAAATATTTCACTTTAAAATCAATTTACAGTTCAAACCAGATGCCAAAAGTTTAGGAGAGTACTTAAAAAAGAGTAAAGATACAAGCTGAATGTATTTACTGATATAAAAATTAAATTAATTCTAAAGTAAAGGCAAATTTGAGTATTGTAGTTCTGCTAACCAGAACAATGTGCTCACAGTGATGCTCCTGAAAAGTCACCTTTAGAATTCAACAGGAATCCCAACAGTGTTACAGGAAACATTGCACTAAAACGTGGTGCCAAGAGGATATTTTTAAATAAGATATTTTTAAATAAAACCCCGAATAATGGCAGAGGATTTCTCAAGCAGGCAGGTTCTGGAAACAAAATGTAAGAACATGACTTGGGAAGCACTGGTGAGAGCTGGGAAATAATTCCTAAAAAGCCATTTAAAATGAAAGCAATATTGTCTAATTGCTGCATCAGAATGATTCTATTATTATTATTTTTATTAAGGAAATGATAACACACAAAACAAGAGGTGCACAGTGCAGCTGCTCCCAGGCACTGCCCAGCAGCTCCCAGCTGGGCACGATGCCACATTCCATGGAATATCCCCTGGCCAGTTGGGAACAGTTGGCCCAGCTGTGTCCCCTCCCAGTGTCCCCACGGGTGGGGTGAGAAGCTGCCAAGTCCTTGACTTGGAGCAAACACTGCTCAGCAAGAACTGAAACAGCCCTGAGTTATTGATGTTATTCCCCATCCCAAATCCAACCCACAGCACTCAGCAATCACCTCTAACCCAGCCAAAGCCAGGGCAACACTGGAGGAAAATAATCCTTAACATAATAAACAACTCAAGGAGTATTAAAGTTTTTTCTTTAGTGTATTTAGTGCCACTAAGGTTTTGTATGCAGAGTTTTCCCCTCAAATGAAGGAAGGCAAGTGAATATTGCAGAGCACTCACCGGATGATGACATTAAGTGCTTCATATTCAACCACAACAGACTGAACTTCTCCTTTAGTCAGGATTGTTTCCAGGGTAGAGAGAATATTGGACACCTGGGCAAACAAGAGAACAGCAGAGTGAGCACCCAGATACAAATAATTCCATGAGGAGCTGGAATTAGGACATCTCATATTCCAGGACTGTGGATTATGGCAGGTCTGGTTTTAAACTGGAATATTCACAACCTTTCTCCTCAATGCTGTTTCACTGCTTTCTAACAGAACTGGGATATTTCATTTTCCAGGATTGTGTTTGGATTATGCCAGGTCTGGTTTTAAACTGGAATATTCACAACCTTTCTCACCTGTGCTGTTTCACTGCTTTTTAACAGAAATGGGATATTTCAATTTCCAGGACTGTGTTTGGATTATGCCAGGTCTGGTTTTAAACTGGAATATTCACAACCTTTCTGCTCTGTGCAGTTTCACTGCTTTCTAACAGATTTAGGGTATTTCAATTTCCAGGATTGTGTCTGGATTATGCCAGGTCTGGTTTTAAACTGGAATATTCACAACCTTTCTGCTCTGTGCAGTTTCACTGCTTTCTAACAGATTTAGGGTATTTCAATTTCCAGGATTGTGTCTGGATTATGCCAGGTCTGGTTTTAAACTGGAATATTCACAACCTTTCTCCCCTGTGCAGTTTCACTGCTTTCTGACAGAATTGCTCACATTACAGCATCCCCCTCAAGGAAAGCAATAATTTCTGGCTCAGACTTGGCAAGAATTGATATTGGAATGTGAGGTTTGATGGGAAATAACCTTCAGCTTCAAAAGCTACTGAGTGGAGAGTGACCAAGAGTTTGCCTTGGCCACCAAAAGAAAAATGAAGAAGCTCAGCTGCTTTTTAACACTTTCTGAAGCCTCCTCTCTGTGAGAAATGAGGCCACAAAATGAAAAGTGCAGAAACTCAGCTGCTTTTTAACACTTTCTGAAGCCTCCTCTCTGTGAGAAATGAGGCCACAAAATGAAAAGTGCAGAAACTCAGCTGCTTTTTAACAATTTCTGAAACCTCTTCTCAGTGAGAAAAGAGGCCACAAAATGAAAAACGAAGAAACTCAGCTGCTTTTTAACACTTTCTGAAGCCTCCTCTCTGTGAGAAATGAGGCCACCACAAGAAAAGTGAAGGAACTCACCTCCTTTTTAACAACTTCTGGGGGAAATGCCTGCTTAGAGATGACCCAAAGTGCCCGAGTGCGAGTGTTTTTGTCGGAGGATTTCACAGCCACGCCGTTCACTGCTGCCAGCAGCTCCTGGATTTCAGTGCCTGAAAGCACAACCCACAAACCCTCAAAATCCTTGAACAACACATTCCAGGTCATTCTGCTCACTTAACATTGCCCAGGATCCATTCAGCTGCAAGTCTCAATGATTTATTGTCTTAAATGTTACTTTGGAGCGGTTTTTCTCCCACTGAAATAGCCCAAAAAGCTGAAAATGTATTATTATACAAATGCTAATTATGCAGTGCATTTGTATTATCTTTTTAAGAATCCATAAAATTAGAAGACAACTTTAGTTAAATACACTTGAGCTAAAGATTGAGTAGTTAATTATTCAAAATTTCTTGGGTTTTAAGTGTATTGAGCAGCACTTTGGTCAATCTCACTGCTATGGTGACATAAATAAATTTATTTTAGGGCCTACAAGAGGTTTTGCTGTTAAAAGTGGTTAAATAGTAGCTCATTACATAAAAATTAATAAGGTTAATATAGGATTTATATCCCACTAGGAACACAGATGTAAAAATCATGTATTCCTTTAAAATGCAAAAGGGCAATCAGTCTGATTTATTGCAAATTTGCATTTTGTGGGTGAGTGATCTCACAATCAGAGAAATGGAAGGACAATTTCACCTCTCTCCCCCAATCCAAAGCACACCCAAAGGTACAGGAGCTGCTTGTCCTCCCTCCCTGACTCCCCATTGTCTGCAGGGCTTTGTGATTTCTGGAGCCTGACATTCTGTAACAAAATTGTCATTTATCAACTGGTTAGAAAAAAAATGAGTTTTGAGAGGGCGTTTTTAGAAATGCCTCATTCTCCCAGGAAATCAGGGGAAATTGAAGGCACTGAAAAAATTAAGAAGAATCAAAAGAACCAATTTCAAACAGGAAAAACCCCTCTGCTCTGCTACCAAAACCCTGTGGTTTTACCTTGAGGCAAAGTCTCAAAGTTTTTAGCAACAAAACCTTTAGTGAAAGGGATTTAGCACTTTTTAAGAATGCAGGTCATAAGATTTTGGATTACTTTAGATTAATTTGAAATATTTGGGGCTGCACTAGATGACCTTTAATGGTCTCTTCCAACTCAAACCACTCCATGGCTTGATGGAACAAAGAAATCTTCAAGGAAAAGCTGGAAATCATGGAAAAGCACTACTGTGCACCCCCAAATCCTACAAATGGGCTCTTCACTCTTTTTCTATGTGAACATTTCTTTTTGATCAACTCAAACCAACAACTAATTGCTGTACTAATTGCTACCAAAGCATTTAATGAAACTAGGAGTTAGTAAAACAGAATTAGTGCAACAGCATGAAAATGATCACCATAATTTGTGTGCAAGATGCAATTAATGAACTGATCACACTGCTCATATTAAGAGACAAAACCTGGTCAAAACTAAAATAAATGCTAAAAAAGGCATAAAGAAAGGACTCTGATGTATATATTTATACACACAGGTTGTTTTCTTACCAGATAATTCAGCTGTGTTGTTTGAATTAAAAGTGCAGAATCCCAAGGCCTGCAATGCTGCATTACTGAGCTCCAAGTTTGGACTGGAAATGTGTGCCTGGAAAAAAAAAACCCCAAATCCACAGAAACTCAGGGTAGAAAAGTAACTGAGAAATACTGATTTTATTCTCTGAACAAAAACACTGCTGGGAAAGTGACAAAAGCAAACACTTGGTGAAAGATGCACCCATTTAGGAAATCCTCTCTGAAATCCATCCACACCAAAGAAATAAAACAATCTGAGGTGCTGAAGGCATTTTTGTTCTCTGTAATTCACACATCTTTAATGAAATAAACCCTCAACATCTCAAGGTCTTTATTCCATGTATGTTATGCTCTCTCACTTGCCTCTCCAATTGTTCTCAAGCTTCTAAAACAGAAGGAAATAAGGCTAAGAACAATCCTTACATTAATCCTTAAACAACCTTGGCATTTCCTGCATATTCTGAACTGTGAAGTGTTTCCAAGGCAGCCACAATGCTCTGTCTCCTCTGGCAGGAAGATTAGATTTGACTGCAATATTGCCTGAACACACCCAGGACCCTGCATTTTATTCTTTTCTGCAGTAATTCCTCACCCCATGGAAGATTTCTTTTGCCAAAAAAACATCCCCTTCCTGTTCTGTCACTACCCTGCATTTTATTCTTTTCTGCAGTAATTCCTCACCATGTGGAAGATCTGTTTTGCCAAATAAATCCTTCCTGTTCTGTCACTACCCTGCATTTTATTCTTTTCTGCAGTAATTCCTCACCACATGGAAGATTTATTTTGCCAAAATCCCCTCCCTGCTATTAAAGGTTGGATTCCACAATCTTGGAAGTCTTTTCTAACCTAAATGATTCTATAAATGAACTTAAACCTGAGTCTTTTGATGCCCACTGACCTTGCCCCCCAAAATATCTCTTTGTTCCTTGAAGTGTAAGAGAACTGAATGAAAAAAACCTTACCTTGAACACCTTGCAGAGTTGAGGGAAATGTTTCCTGACATCTGCAGTGAAAGCTTTGCCTCCTTCACCAGACAAGCGACTGCAAGGGGCAGGAGGGAAAACAAACAATATTTACAGGTTAAACACATTGTAACTGACTAAACTTTCCATTTCTGACACACAGCATTGAGTTTTTTTGAAGGAAATCGACACAACACTGAAGGAGTTAAAGAGCAAAAATGCCCCCACATGGTCTGAGCCAGCAGTAAAATCCTGTCTTACAGAACAAAGCGAGTCATGACTCATTTTCTGCTTATAGAACACTTAAAAAACCATTAAGGGCTTTCATTTTTTTGATCAGCTGCTAGAAAAACATTAAAATTTAGAATGCCAACTTTAAATGACTCGCTCCAAATCAGATAAACAGGAGTACAGGAGGTGGAAAAGCACGTTCCTCATAAGCAGCTCCAGAATGCAGGAAAATCCTGGTCTGACAAGCAGCAAGGATGACTTTGCACATCTGTGGGGAACATCCTTGCAGGAGAGCTGTAATTATCTCACAAAACCTTAATCATCAGTTTCTCATGCAGAACCCAAACCCTGCTAAGCTCAGTCATCCAGGGACAACCTGAGAAACCTGTTGCTGCTCGATACTTACACCAGGGCTTTTTTTAGCTGTCAGTTATTTCTAGAAACCTGTAAAATTTGGTGTCTGAGTGGCTACAGCTTTAAAAGTCACTGCAGAACTGAAGGGAGACACTGAGAGAAAGAGGTGGTGCCCTTGCACATGGCAAAATCGGAAAAATGCAGGTAAAGGCACAACCTCGTGGGGAAGAAGCACCTTCCAGAAAGAAACGCGATTAAAACAAGGCACGATCGCTCAAAAAACCATAACTAAAATATTCACCTTTCCGATCACAAAGCTGAAACGCAGTTCCTTTTTTTTTGACATTAAAAGAAAATTATTAATCTCCAACATTCTGCACTCACCTCTGATAATTCCCAAAAAAAAAGCAAGAAGGGAGGGAGGCTCCGGGATGCGCAAACCCTGTGAAGATGCGCTCCTTCCTTCCTCCCTCCTCTTCCTCCCCTCACTCCTCCCTCCTCCTTCCTCCTCTCCCTCCCCCCAGCTCCGCGTGTCTCCCCCGCGGCCACGCCCCCCCCAGCGCTGCCTCTGATCGCAGCCGGGGCAGCACCGATCGCCCTCCCGGCTCTGTCCCTCACCGCGCCCGGCCCGAGCCCTCAGGCCGCCCGCTCCGCTCGCGTCCCGCAGCGTGCGCGTCTCCCCCGCGCTCACCTGACGATGGTGAGGTGCGCGTCCGTCAGCTCTCCCGGCGGCGCGGCGGGGTCCCCCAGGGTATGAAGCAGCGGGCCGAGGCTGGAGCCGGCGGCGGGCGCGGCGGGATCGGGAAGGGGAGCGGCGGGATCGGGATCGG